>CM021734.1:39743388-39907967 GCA_011075105.1 Heteronetta atricapilla | reverse complement strand
CACCATCCCTGGAGGTCTTTAAAAGACGTTTAGATGTAGAGCTTAGCGATATGGTTTAGTGGGGACTGTTAGTGTTAGGTCAGAGGTTGGACTCGATGATCTTGAGGTCTCTTCCAACCTAGAAATTCTGTGATTCTGTGATTTTTTTTTAAGTATAATTCATTAACCATCCTTACTGCGAGGGCTGTGTCACATTTCTGAAAGCATGGAAAATGAGAGGGCTGCAATTTTAACAGTAATTGAACACCTTCAGTAGTGTCAAAACACGGAAAGGCCAACAGTCAGTAAGGAGGACATCAAAGCCAGCAGACGTGTAGACGCTGTCCCTTCACGGCCACGAAGCATGGGGTTTATCCACCAGCATCCACCTCAGCTGGCCCTGCCCTACCACCAGATGACACACCAGAGAGTCATTCAAGGTTTCCTTTGCTTCCAGCCCTTTCACACAATATACAAATTAGGTGAATGAAACCCAGCAAGGTCTTTGAAAATGAAATACTTCGGAGGCCTTTCTCATCTCATTCATCCTCATTTCCTTCCAATGGTGTGAAAAGCCATCAAGAGCTACATGTTTCCATTGATGCTCTGTATACTGGTAGCAACAGGCAGAAGTAACACAAGCAAAGAATCCTGGCCTAGAGCACCACTATTGAAAATGTAAGATATTTTCCATCATGCAACTTACTCATCTAGCAATTTTACTCATCAACCTACGCAAGGCTTATAATAGACCATGTTTTCATCCTCAGACCTGAAAAACCATAAGGAGAACTTCTAGAATCGTTCAACTTTTCCAGTCTAAGTCTGAGGCTTGAATAGATTGGTTACCACTACCTAGCTAAGTCAAACCTAAAAAAACTTCCCATTTCTGCAGATGTAAAAGCAAATTAAATTCTATCCAAGAGCATAAACTCTCCTACTGTCTGAGCACTGAACAGATGGTGGCCACTCTGTACAAGTGGCTGAAAGTAGGCTGTAGTTGGCCAACTAACGTCAACCTACCTCTGAACTAAACTCAACTTTTCCTCTACTCTAGACATAGCCCTAGATGTCAATCTGTTCCATTAAAGAAGAAACAAGAAAAAGAGGCATAACCTGAGATGAGACAAATAGGAATAAGCAATGAGGAAGAAAAATGAGGTCAAAAAGTAGGAATACAGAACAAAGTGGGGTGGGTGGGGGTGACAAACAAGACCACACTGATCCTGACACTGGCTTTCTGCATAATTATTCCTACCTAAAAATACTAGAGTCTAGTTTTAGGGCTAATCTAACAAGAATCAGATCAGGGGCAGCTCTACCACTGACAGAGCCATGTGCCCAACCGTAACCATCAGGCAAAGCACCCAAATCCCTGTGCTTTTATAGCAGTTTGCTGAACAGTAACGAACTAGTGACAGTGCACAGGTTAAAGGACTTTTAACTGATTTAATTTGTACACTTGCAGGAATTGTCACAAGAGCAGTAAAGTATTTAAAATTTCCATATGCTGTCTTCTCTTCTGCTCATTGATTGTAGGAATTGGGCAGGTTTGGGGACAGATAACAGGATGAGTTTCCATTGTTTGATAATTTTGAGCAAGTAATATTTTGCTCCTATGCCTATGAGATGTTATTTTTATATTAAAGTTGGGGATTGGAGGAAGAAATAAGCAATTCATCTAGCAAAGCCAACTTTCCCTTCCCAAATGTAGAGAGATTTGCTTAAAAACAATTTTAGAAGCTTTCCCTCAGTAATGAGACATTACCACCATGGTCAGCTAAAGCTCCTTGTGTTCCATCTTCCCATTGTTATCTTTTTAGGTTTCAGCTGCAAGTGTTCTTGACATGGTATCTGAAAGAGTTCTTCCCTTTGAAGAGAGGAATTCAGAGCAAGTTTCCTCCTGCTCTTGCATTGTTTGAAGTCAAGTGTTGTTATGGGGATGAATCAAATATATAATTAAAGACCAAATTTAAGTTTTGGCTGTTTCCTTTGGAAAAAGAGCTAGAACTGTGAGTATAATTGATTTTTTTTTTTTTTTCTTCAGTAGCCAAACTGAAATAGAAGTTTCCTTCATGTGAATTGAAAACTAAAATATGAGGGCTTTTGAAAAGAAAAAAAATTTAGACATTTTATTTTTTTAAAAAATAAAAGAAAATAAATGTTTGGATTCATACAGATATGTTGAAGCAAGGTAGGGAAAGAAAAGTTTCCAGCTACAAATGGCTCTCCTTGGTGAACAATGAATGGTACAATACCACTATAAGCACAAAATTAAATAAATAAAAATTTGCTGACAGTCCCAACAGATGGGGAGGGGAATTTTAATTGTATTTGGCTGAAACAATTGGGAAATTCTGCTTTAATAGACAAATATTTTTGCCTACTTATGACATATTGGTAAAGTTTTGCCCAATGCTATAAATAAATATAGAAATAGTCTGTAAGTGGAGAAATAGTCTAATTCCTGTAGGAATATGGGAAAGCGGAAATATGCTTCCAAGCAGGAAATGAACTGATGGGATTCTGACACTTGCTATCAGTGATGAAGAGAAAAAGGATACAGTTTCAAAACTGTTTTTTTGTTTGTTTGTTTGTTTCATTTTTTAAAATCATTTGGTACTCAGTGTTCAGCAGGTACCATCTCTTGCTTGAATTAGTAGAAGGAGAGGTGGGACTAAGTTAAATAGACCATAGAAACCCTGAGGGGTCAGGGGGAGAGGGGAATATGAACTAAAACAAAAATCCTGCTTCCCTCTTAGCCTAACAGTGCCATATCAGGAATTGGCAACAGAACAGCAGCCATTTCAAAGACAATAGTTTAGCATTATATATTTTTAAAAAATAAAGAGGCCTATGTACATTTAAGACACTGTAAAGGATTCTTAAAGGTTCAAGCTTTTCATCACAACCCTACTTCAGCCAAAATTCATTGGGAGCCTGAAGGCTTTTGGAGATGCAATTAAAAATGTTAGCTTCTGAAAGCCTTCTATGTTATCTCTTAAAAAGTGAAAAAAAAAAAAAAATATTACCAAGTATATCTATTGCTTTTGATCCTCATAAACATTTACTAGTTGCTAAGCTGGTCTATTCCTATTATGTTTATGGGAAAAGGCAAAAAGAAAAGCATATGAGTGGCCCAAAACAGCATAGGAAATTGGTGACAAATATACAGCCATATAATCAAGGGTCCCAGCTTGAAGTCCTTGGTTGAAAAATAATAATTATATGACAGGGTACTGTATGGTGATATATGGTGATATATAGATATATAGAGAGAGATTTGCATGTGTGTGTTCACGCGTGCTTGTCCATGTGTGCATACACAGTAATTGCTCTCCTGAGAAAGCAATACCAGGTTATGGTATTTCAAGTTTCTCCCATGTAATCTGGTATTTCAAGTTTCAGCTGGGGCAACTTTCCTTCTCCTCCCCATGGCAAACAAGTTTTCACAGAGGAAGGGGGCAGACTTTAGCAGGGTGGGACGGTGCCACTGCAACAGCTTGACTGGCTTGGGGACCAACTGCACGAGGTTTGCAACCAGACAAGCATTCAAGCCAAACAATAAAATAAAAATGGTGAAATAGGTGAAATAATAGGACCCACAAGGAGGAAAGCAGTGTTCTTCTTTGCTACGACAAGCTGCACACCTCCCCTGTGAAATTCTCTCTCAAATTATGCATTCAAAGCCAGGTTTCTCCCTTACCCTGTCACTACCTTGCCTGTTGCACATAGTCAATGGGCTGCCCCGCCAGGAGGAAATTGAAACGTCTTTGCTTTATTGCTGTTGGACGAGGTGGTGTCTCACAAGCACCCAACACAATCAAAAGATCCAGCTCTGCTGAGATGCCGAGCACTCGGCACAAGGCCTTCTCGCTTCGGTCTCTGCAGGTCGGATCAAGGAGAAGGTTCCTCCCAAGGGTCCCAGCTCCAAACAAAGACTGCGGATGGCACTTGTATGGCTGGGATGCAGGGGACACCTTGCCCTGATGACAGCAGCTAGGTAAAACACGGAGCACAGGGTCATTTTGTGACCTGTGAAAACGAAATCCTCAATTATGCAACTGCCCCAACATCCTATGCTATTTTTTTCTAACACTAGCTATTTCCAAAATGTCTAAAACCAGACAGCAGACTAGTGCTATTTGGCAAAAATCCTCTGCAAGGGGAGCTAGCTCTGCTCCCTGTCTTTTACAGCTTGCTGGAAGAGGGAGGCTCACACACAGGGGCCACCACAAAGGTGGTCTTTGGGCTCCTATGGGCCTTCGCCCTCCCTCTGTTTTTAGACCACTCCTCCTTGTATAGTGCGTTGAAAAAAAAGAAAAAGCACGCTGCAAAAGGAGGAAATGGCTCAGCACATCACAAGGAAAACCTCTGACAACTTTTAAAATTTTATATAGTTTATGTAAACTATATATATATAAACTATATCTTTTATATAAACTAAACTTTTTTAATCTCACTTCACAGTTCTCACACGGTACTCCTGTGTCTCTGTGTTACCAGACGTGCCACCACCATCAGGTAGGGTGGAAGCAGGCCAGAACCCAGCCTCTAAATAAAATGCTTTTGTGAGACCCCCTTTTGGTTAAGGAGGTCTGGCAACTGGCTGCAACTGTCCTTGGCTTTGGGAAGTACTCGCTGTCCCTTCCAGGCCTTTGTCACCAGATCTACTGGCAAAAAGAGACCAGAAAGCTCGTGGTGCAGCATATCCTCTTTCACAGTAGCTCTTAGACTTCCGTCACTAACACCTCCAGTTTGTCACCTCTCACTGGTACTTGTTGTTACTCAAATATGCGAGAGAAGCCAAGTACAACCCTTGCTTGTGGCCCAGGTCACAGAATGAGGCAGCCTCTCCTGGTGGATTTGTTGGATCTGGGCTTGCTCAGGCAATCGTCTCCTCGCAGAGAACGTTGGAAAAACTCCACGGAACAGAGAAAGAAAAAATCCCCAAGTCAAAGGTGCAAGTGAAAAAGCTTCCAAGTATTAAAAAAGGGAAGATATTTCAGAGCTTATCACAAGCAAGTCTTCAGTCTAACTCCAGAATGCTATCAGGTTATGTTATACCGTGGTAGTAATCCTGGCTTAATTACAGCACCTCTTAAACCAGTTTCGGATCATATTTCTCCCACTGTTATGTTTTGGGAATGTGTGATGACAGGAATGCAGTGCTGCTGCTGCACACATGCTGTAGTTCACTGATTCATTTTTCTGTGTGCTAGCTTATACACTGCGGTATTTATTTTAACTTGCATGACTTTTAAGAAAAGCCTGCCTCTGTTATGAGAAGAAAGACTGCCCTGTATTTTTTTCAGTCCAGACCTTTCTGATTGCATTTGTGCTTCCTCTGCATTGAAGACAATTGATGGAGAAGGTTTTTTAATCTGGGTAGCCGAAACTAACCCAAAAGGTACCAGTGAAAGAATCACGGCCTGCAGGACACGGCCTTCGCCTTGCTGCATGCTTCTCCCCGCCTGCTGTCTGACTCCGTGTGCCAGCTGAAGTGGATGGAAGATGGGACTCTAACTCCTCGGCAAAACCCAACCAGAGAGGGAGGGAAGCCACGAATACGCAGCAGACTTCCCAACAGCCAAGCACTGATTAGACCCCTCACATACAGCAGAATTCAAAACCTTGGAAAAATGGAGCTCCAGCATTCATTCATTGGCTGCTCTTACAGAGGATATAGTGGCTAAAGATGTGCCAAAAATGTTGACCTCAACTTTTCTTGTTTTCCACTGGTGTCACATATCATTAGTACCCTGGTATTTAAGTAACCTCCTGATATATGGGGGCCAGCTGTACTCTGCGTTGGAAAGACAGCCTATCCTTCTGGTTTAGGAGTTTAAAAAACAGAGAGCAAGAAGTAAGCATGTGGTGTAGACCCCACCAGCAGTCAAAGCCATTGGAGATCATGTTTTTAAAGACTAACTCACACGTCTCTTCCCGTTCCTTTGTAAGCCTGTTTCTGCTGTATGCTCGTGTAACACCTCACAAGATCGCAGCACCACGAGCAAGCCTGGTTAAGCTCCTCAGTGCTACAGCAACACAAACCACAAGCAGCTTCTGCACGCCAGGTGGGCACCCGCAAAGGAAAAGTCCACTACAAAAAGAAAGCGTTGGCTATAACGAGTGGGCATTGCTTTTCACATCGCATGGCTATTATTTATCCGTGTATTAGATTCGAATTCCAAGCCCGGCCCTGTAAGAATTACTCACCACACTCAAAACTGACCCAAAAGCTGCAGCCATGTTTGCAAAAGGGACAATGAACTTGTTTGATGGGCAGTCTTCAAACCCAAAGCAGCATACCAAGGGAACTAAATCCCAGCAGCTGCTATAGCTCCACAGAGCATTTGCTGAACAACCCGGTACTAAGCTCCCTCTAAAAATTCTTGCTTATACAGCTGTGCAATCTAGCAAGCATATTTTATAGATGTATATATATAGCGTGTATAACGGGCAGAGATCTTTAAAACCTTAGAAAAGTTGGGAAGCCTGAATATACGCTACTCCACCCTTTGTAAACAACCTCTTGTCATGAATTTGCTTCCATATGTGCGTGAAGCTCTGCCTACATAAAATAGGCTTTCAAAATAGTGGCTTAGCACTGGAAACGTATGTTTTCCACCCGTCAGTTCGAAGAGAATGCAAGCAAGATAAAATCCCCAGGAGTGAAAAAGCACTGATTCATCACGGCGCCAAAAAGTAATTTAATTACTTGCTGGATATTTTATTATAGTTTTAGATTGAAAGGCTGTCTCATCGGCATGTACCAGTATTTGGGCAGGGGAAAAAAAATAAATAAATAAAAATAAACACCTCTAGAGAGGAGTCATAAACACAGACAGAAATTAGGTGACTCAACACATGCCTGCCCAAAAGGCAACACAAAACAATCAGCCCGAATGTTCTCGGCACCAGACCGCAGCAGTGCGCAGTCACTGTGTCCCCAGGGAGGCAGTGCTCTCCCGTCGCTGGTTTTCAGCAGGATGCTGGAGCATCTCCATTCTCTCCTGATGCTGCATCAGTGCCCATCCCAGGAAGGCTCTGCTCCTGGGACGGCTGCCCTGCCTGTCGCTGGTTGCCACAGCTTGCTGCCCCTCTCTGCTTAGCTTTTGAAGCACTGACGTTACCCTCCTGGGCACCCAGAGACACCGTCCCGTTCCTCTGCCCAGACAAAGGTTTATGCTGGCATCACTTGCACATGCCTCTCCATAAAAGTTGTTCCAAGAATTTATCCTGAGCGCGCAGGTTTTTGTGTGCAAGTCGAGGAACAAGAGGAGGCATTTTACAGCATCGGGTCTCAAATTTCTATCATCACCATGCAAGAAACCTAACTTCTTCAGCTGGGGACTATTCCAACTGAATAATTTCTGTTTTACTAAGTGACGCCCTACATATCAGCACAATCTGTTAAAGCAAAGTACCAGCCACAGGGAGCTTTACTGCTTTTTCTACGTACCCTTCTGCATTACTGGGTGGCTGCTGGTTGTTTTATTATTAACTCATTTGGTTTTAGGTATGAAGAGGGACTTGCTTCCAAAGGAGCGCTGTTACCTCCCAGATTTTCTGAAGGTCAGTGCAAGACCTTTAACTCTTCCATGGTGCTAGGCAGAAAGGAGCAGCACCCAGTCTCAGTTTAGAGAAATGCTTATAACATAGCACTTGAGTGTCGCACTGGATACAAGAGAAGTCCCTGGTGTGAATTTTTCAACCTACGAATTTCCTACCAGAATCAAAGCAGAGTAAAGTGAAACATGTAGATGTTATGAAGAAAACCATACCTTACTACAAAGGAATATCATTGGTACAGCCAAATTAAAGTAGTGAAATTAAGAAAAAATAAACTAAAATCTAATCAGAAAACAACAACAAAAACCAAGCCTCCACTCTAGCTCTGAAAAGCATACTCCTCACTCCCACCACAAGGGAGTACATACATCTTTTAAAACATGTGAACAGCACTGGCATAGGATAAGGTTTCTTTGAAAATGCTTTTCATATTATAATGAATTTTTGTGATGCAGAGAGAACCACTTATACTTAATATTTCTGGAAATCTAAAAATCTCTCTGTTTTTCCAAAGAAGCAAACATCTTAAGTGAGATAATTTACAAGAAAGTGATAAATTTCTTAGCACTAGAATTCTGTTTGGAAGAATTATGCACAAAATGAAGACCTGGAAAGTCCTTAGTCTTCATTAAAACTGATCACTATTGAGCTGAACTCAATACCTTCACCTACCCACTGTGGTAAATCTTATTAGCTATGGTGCTCATCTCAGAAGCTCTTTTAGGGAGCCACCAGGTTTCCATACATAAAAACTTCAAGTGCTTTTCACCCCAGCTGTCCCAGGAATCAAGAAATAATTATGCCAAACAGTTCTTAGTTTCTGACAGAAGTTAAGAGAAACTCCTTAAGCAAGCACTCAGCAACTTGCTTGTGATCTGTTTCGTGATGGGGGAGATGTTTGGTAACCGTTCTATCTCCCAGACAGTGTAAGGTAGCTCAGGGAATCTTCCTTCCCAACTGGCAGATGTCAGGAGATTTGTCAGATCATGATGATAATGCCAAATCCTTTATTTCCTTCCTCTCCAAAGATGGATCTTGTTGTTATCCCAGCTGATGGAACCAAGACAAAATAAATACAGGTGTCAAGGACTGAAACAATGATAGACTGTCTTGAGAAGGCATTGAGGGGCCCTCAGTTATCCAAAGAGTAAAAAGTTATAAAAGCAAGTACTTCTTTTTATTGCTCACACCCTGTTGTAGTACTCAATATATATATATATATATATATAACAACACACAAACCCTACGGATTTCTACCCACCATCCAGTAATTACTGAAATAACAAAGAATAGGGGAAAAAAAAAAAAAAAAAAAAAAAAAAAAAGTATTTCCAAATCCTGACGCTATTACTGAACTGCCAATGAAAAAGCTCCCACTAACACCTCCTAAATCTATCCTCCTGCACTCCTAATCTGAACACAAAGGGTTGGGTTTAAACCCCCACCACCCCGGGATTAAAACCGCCTGCAGTTTTCAGCTTCAGGCCAGCAATGACAATACTTTAAATCCTTGGCTACTTGCTTCGTGAAGATGCAGCCTACAGACAGTCCCAAAAGTTCTTTGAAATGTTAAATACAAAGCAGGAGGAGGTCATAAAGGAAATATTCCTTATAAAAGGAACAGATATCATATGCAGGCTTTTCAAACACATTCCTCAATTGCTTTGCTTTCAGCCACCGTATTCTCCATTCTGCATTGTCTGAAGCTTTTGGAATAAAATTCGGGAGCAAAATGAAACACACAAATGAATGCCGAACACAGCTGCCAATATATGCACGTATTACCTTTTAGCACTCATAAATCCCTCAAATGTAAATGGTATCCTAGTCCTTATCTGGAAAGAGTAATTATTTACCTAGTAAATGGTCCTACAGCAATTACCAAAAACCCAGCCACTTAAAAGTAACACATAGGTTTTATCACATAATCTTCTGCACCATCTACCCATTACTTCCGTACGAACCAGCATGGCTCCCTGCTGCACTGGAAATCCAGCTATCTTTCTGCCAAAAGCTTTCCAATGCATACAGAACGAATGAGGATTGAGAGACTTGTTTTATCCCCTCTTGTCCCATAAACTAACAAGCCTTTCCTCAAGCAATTTTTCTCAATAAGTGCAGGTAATTACGTAGGAGGATGGGACTTTCAAGGTAGGAGAAAAAAAAATCAGTTTAGCATGCCAGCTTTGCCAAGAAATGCTGTCAGTTTTAAACTACGAGGGGAGCAGGCAAAACAAAACGGTGCCCTGCTGCCGAGCTGGAAGCAGAGTGAAGCTTTGTGGTGCAGGACTGCTGGGAGGTGGTCAAGTTTTCCTGCCCACCTGCACTGCCCTGGAGGTAAGCAGGATGGCAGGAGTCTTATTTCTGGCCCCTGCCCCACCCCAGACACTCAGTGTCTCTCCTTCCTCATTTGGGAACCTTAAACTTAACTTAAACTAACTGAAAAATGAGCTTTACATTCATTTTGAGAATGTGTGTTTGCTTAGCTTATCTTGCAGGGTCTCGCAAAGCCCATTCAGGTTAGCTTCTGGCTAGATGCTCCACCAGACATCCCTAGACACGTCCCGGCCCAGATGCACAGATCGTGTAACTGAGGGGGAACGGAACCGGCTGCCGCGGCGATGCCCGCAGTCTGAGGAGCATCCGGACTTCAGTCTCATGGAAGGTACCAAGAGTTAACCAAACCTTTAATTAGATGAAGTGGTGAATGGAAGCAAGTGCTCCAGCCAGCAGCAAACGCGTGGCTAATTCATCAGTGATCCTGAAGAACCAGGCTGCTGCAGTTTGAAGTTATTCATGCTGTTTAATGTTGGGTTATTTGCAAATGAGGGTAGCCCAGCCTACAGAAACTGCCATCACTGTGACTAGCTGCGTGCTTGACAAGATGCCCTCCTCTGCTTCTAGACATAAGTACGTTATTTGGGCACCTTCACATGTCTGTTCACAGAAATAATCAAGCTTCAGAAAAGAGTGAAAGGTGCTGGCAAGCTCAGGAACATCACATGGTTTGGGCAAGGTGGGTGGGAGGAGGACGATAGGTTTGATTTTTTTATTCTTATTTTTTTGACTGAAGCACACAGTAGAGCAGGCTCTGCTGGACATAGCCCTGGCAGACAAAAACCCTCACTCCTCCTGGCAGGATGCAAGGCAAAGTACCCGGAGACCTCTGCCTGCCGTGCGGTCCCCGGACAAAACAAGCAAGAACAAACTCCAAGCAGTTGTAGCCTGCACCTAGGCTACAGCAAGGTGTGCAGCTAAAAACGTGCTCCTAGAGGAACCACAAAGGTAGCTCTGCCTTAGTGTTAGAGGACATCAGGTCCAGAGGATTTGCCGGGAGTTGGGAGCAATGATTCAGAGGCACAGATCAGGCTTGCCTTGACTCACACTGCTTGCAATATGAACTACAACCGGATTTATGCAAGAGTGAAAAAAAAAATCACTACAACACAAAACTATTAGCATTCTCTGTCCCACTAAACCCACCCATTTGCCTCAAAATAGTTTTGATGGTTTCAATATTTACTAAAAAATCACGTATTTCTGATGAGTAGCCCTTTTGATTTCTTAGTATTTATTTTTTGGATATAAATGCCAATAACATTATCAAAGTGTTTTTTTCATAACTGTATTGCATCCACACCTCATTTGAATTTTTCTGTTGCTTCTTGTTTCAGTGCAACCAACTAGATAAGTTTACAACACATCTTACTTTTTCCTATTCAAAGGACAAAGAAACCCCAACAGCAACACCGATCTCTGAGCGCCTGGCTGCAATAACGCCGAATCCTCTTTTAGCAAGCCGAGATGTTGAGCAGGCCACTTCAAAAGTGGTAAGACCTCGATTCACAGGGTGTCTGAACAGATTCCTATTTATCTATGCCACTTCAGAAAACCACATTCTCCCCGACTGCTAAGTCTTGAAAGTTAGTGTGAAACTTGGTGATTTGAGAACAGAGAGAAAAGGCACCGCTAGAAACACAACTCTCACCATATCTGCCTCCGATAGCAATATCCCACCACCCCCGGAATGATCAGGTAAGAAATTCAAACCTCCTGAGTCGTAACGTCATGTTCAAGAGAAGAAACCTGAGTGTACCAACTGTGAGAAATTCCAGTGTTCCAAACCAGAACAAATTCAGAAATTCAGAGACTTTCTTTGCCGTCTCAAATTAAAAAGGGGGACGTTGAACACCTTTAATGGAAGGAACTGCAAAAGTCCTTACCAAAACTGGATGCAAAGTTTTAGTGTCAGTTATGGAGACAGCAACATGAACACAAATTATTACAGGTACTATGAGCAGGGACATCTTCCAACTGAGGGAAGCCACTTATTGGGTACTGAATGCTCCTTGAGAAGCTTAATTCTGTTTACCCATCTTTGAACCAATCCTTGCACAAGCCTGGGCTCCATATTTGCAGAAATCTTTAGATTAAAAGTAAACAACTCCAGTAGCAGAACAGTTATTCTGACAAAGTGATTAAGTCACGTTCGTAATTCATGCAGCAGTTCACGGTTTGCTTGGCTTTCTTAGAAGTCAGCTTTTTTTTTGAATATCCTGACTTTCATGGCCAGAAGCAAACCATATCATGCCCCGTTCCCAAGCTGACCACCACAGCTGAACCGTCTGAAGATGGTGGGCAGAAGCTCTCTGATATATTTTTGTATACAAAAAGCAGGCAATGAAAACAATGTCGCAGAGAGAAGCAGATGGCCAATGAGTTATCACTCTCGGTCTGATGACTTATGTGGGCTGAACTTGTTTATTTACTCACATATTTGCAAAAACGAAGCGTTCCTTATGTTGGCAGCCGCTCTGTTACATGGTCCTCAGGTGGCCGCAGCTAGACCGTGCGTACCGCTACTTGCCCGCAACACCGAGGGATTAAGCACACACCTTCAAACCACCCCTCCTCTTCCTACAGTGACAAAAGTCACTGATGACCCTTCCCCGGGCCAGGGAGTTAAGCGCCAGGTATTTCTAACAGTGGAGCTCTTGCTGGCCCGTTTGGAGGAACGAAGCCGCAGCCCCGCGATGCCAGGATGAAGGCGGCAGCAGCAGCCCCTGCCCGCCCCGCCTGGGCTTCCCAAACGCGGGGAGCAGGGCAAGGTGAGCTGCTTGGTGACAGCGCTCACTGCTTTAGGTCGGTCTTAGCGACTGTTTGTCTGTGTCTTTTTGAAAAGGAGTGCCCTTTGGCTTCAGGTTGCTGAGGGTCCGAAAGAGGCACGTGAGAAGTGGACCACCATCACTTTCAAAGCATGCTTTGGAAAGAATATTTACATGGAAGAAACATTTCTTTGAAAGAGACCAACAACTTCTTCACCTCTTTGCCCACCTTCTCCTCTGGTATTTCTGACAAACAGAAATAATGCTATTCTAACACTACCACACTTTCTCTCTTCCTTTCTTCCTAGCATCTTCGTGCTAGGAGATGAGCAATTGAGATGTTAGGTCAAACACTTTCTTGTCATGCTAAAACCACCGTCACTCAGCGCGTAGGCATGTGCCGTGACGTTGTTCCCTGGCCACAACAGCTTTGCAGGGAACTTTTTTAGGCTGTCCTTGCCTAAACTGTTGATGCAAGCCCTGTGCTCACGCGGAATGATGCGTGATGAAACTGCCGTCATATGGGTGTGAGGCAAAAAGCTCCACTGGTGTGTCAGCGAGCCCTGTCACATGAACCATCCCGGAGAATGCAGATTCTTCTTAGATCATCTCACCCCCTCTTCAGAATTGTTCTCATTATCTTCTCTTTGATTGTTCTCATTACCTTCTGGGTATATAAAAATAATGCAGCCTTTCTAAGCGCATAACAACCAATTATGTATAAATACAGTATTAAGAAAATAACTCTGATATTTTTGCCGACAAATTAGCGGCTGAAAATAAGTGAAAAAATGTCATTGTGTGACCATTTAACCCACTGAAAATCATCAGAAAGAATCTTCTGTCTGCAGTTACAATAATGCCACTGCCCTCAGCTACAGCTAGCAACCAGCCTTACTATTGTAAAGGTCACCCACCTAAGACCTAAAACCCTAATGGCTTGGGTTTTCTGGACAAGGAGCTTCTACGTTATTTTCCCCCTAGCCTAAGTTTCACCACGTTCCTGTACCACACCTGAAGCGACTAAAGGCTTAAAGGCAGTCAGCGTGATTTACGTACTGGCAAGAGCACTGGAAGTAGATCAAGCCACCCTGGAGGATTCAGTGGGTCCTCTGAACTACCAGGACGTGGATGTGACTCTGGAGGCGCTCACCGATGCCCTCGCAGACCCGTATGCTCTGAAAACATGCAGGGTGGCCGCGTGGGATCAGTTAGGGATCAGATCCTCTTCACACGCCCGGTGCAAGGCAGCCCCTCGCTGCATCTCGTGCAGCATCCGAGCCCCAGCGCCAGTGCAGAGAAGTCTGCCCCCAGCTCTCCGCCCACCCAGCGGTGTGGGAAGTGTTACACAGAGAGACTCATGAACGCCATCTGCTCGGCTGTGCAGTCTGACTTTTTTTTTCCCCTGGCACATAACAGTGGGTGACAGTATAAAGCAGACTAATACAATCTCACATCTTCCATTTCTGTACGCAGTGAAGAAAAAACAAAGTCCAAATGTACTTTCCATCTCCCACAATATTGCTCTTAGTTCTCTGACTGAATTTGCTTGTAGTGTTTCTTTAAAATAAAAAGAAAAAAATCGGTGGGTGCTTGAAGTTTAGCTAGAAGAAACTCTTATTCCAATAGAAAGTAAGAGGCGTAAATATGCACAGCACTGACACCTGCACGGGAACATCAAGTCTACAGAGGAAACAACCTTTTCAGCGGTGTCTTTATTCATTCTACTATGAAGAAAGAACACTAAATTTCACACATTAATGCAAATACAATGAAAACTTCAATGAAGACATGGAAAAAAAAAAACCACTCCCATCGAAATACATGAAAACACGACACATCTTTTTCCTGTTCTTCACATCTGCCAGTAAGCAATCAATCTCTTTTTTTTTTTTTCCAAACTATCCAAGCACTTGGGTTATCAGATCAGTGGGGCTGCTGAGCCCCACACAAGTGTGCTCTGCTAATTACGGTATGTGTTACTTGCAGCATTTCTGTGGCTTGGAATACCAAGAACCCAAAGAGCCTCCCAGCTCTCTGGGAGATGTGGCAGCTAGTGAGAGGCACACAGCCCATTACTCCCTATTTTCAGAAGCTGTCCAGTGTGATTTTTCTTGCTTCACCTTTCCTAGTGAAAAAGCTGATGTTTCTAATTTTTTATTATTATTATTTTTGTTTTGCCCACAGAAATCCCCCAATTGCAAATGCAGCCACTTGCCTCTCATGAGGTTTCCTGGGGAATAAAATAAAATAAAATAATAAATAAATAAATAAAGAGGGAGAAAATCAGTTCCCAGCGGCCTGCAACTGAGCGTCCCCAAAGAGGAAGACCCCAGCTGACTCTCAGGAGCATCACAGGGGGCTCACCCTGCACCACGCAGGGAGCAGAGGTAGAAACAGCCCTGACATCTCCTGAGCAGCAGCCCTGCATCCTTACAAGAGAACAACGAGATGTTCCCCAGGCATGTATTATCTATGGGCTACACATCAGCTGTCCCTAGACTGATGAGCAGATACAAGGCCATGAGACATGCAGATACAAATGATCCCAAACTTTCCTCTATGTTTAATGCTAAATGATCTGTACAATGTCCCCTAAAAATAATAGAAAAGGATTTTTTTCCTCAACTTCATTAAAAAAAGAGTTGTTTTGTTTGTCTTGGGGAAGAATGGCAGAAGGAAAAAAAAAGAAAGAAAATGTTTTTAATGGAGCAGTGATTTAGGGCAGGAAGAAGAGAGGAGGCTGTTCACAGGGCTCATTAACACACCAAAACCTTTCACCTGTAAGAGTAAGCCCCACCAGCCCCAGGCTCATGCTGCGATCAGCTTACATCCCCAAACTAGTTCTGCTCCTCAGCCCAGTTCCCAGTGGGCATGCATTCGCGCGCCTCTAGACGATCCCACCATTTCCACAGCTGGCAGCCTCTCTGCTCAGAGCTAGAAAAAAAAGGGGAGGCGAGAGGATTTGAAGTGCTGATGCTTATCTGAAAGTGCATCCGCAAATAAGCAAAAGGCCGGCTCCAAGCAAGGGGGTTGTTTCTGACTCCTGCAAGACACAGCAGCCACCAAATATGAAACTATTGAACCAAACGCAAAAGGATGGCACAGTCTGACACTTAGGAAGCATTTGCATGTGGACAGGACTGGCTTGTTGGGGATGATTAAAGCAACGTAAATCAAACCTAGGAGCGCACGCTCCCGAGCGCTCTCCCAGGCGGCCAAGCCTGGGCAGGCTGCAGCAAAGCCCAGCCAAGGGAAAAACCATTCCTTCAGAGGCCGGCAAAAATTGGGCACGCACCGCCTGCCAGGAGCCAGGCACCCACAGCCCCGCGGTACCCCCGGCATTTCCACACCTTGCTCAGGAAGCACGAGCCCCACCTAGGGAGGGGAACATCCCTCGCCCCTCAGAGTGGCTGTGCCACAGCCAGCTGGGCTCCCCCGCTCCACAAAACCCCTCGGCGCGGGGCGAGGAGGATTAGGCATTGCTCCGAGATCGTGGCTAGGTGAAAGACTCCCTGCAAAGGTGTGGAGAGATGCCTTTGATGCCAGCGGTGCTCTGCTGGATGGAGAAGCGCGAGCGCAGTGACCTGCTGGGGCTGGCTGCTTGCTACCAGAGGGCAAGCCCGGGCTTACTGCTGCCGCCGTGGGACTCCTGCAACAAACACGCATTCACTTCACCCAGTAGCCTACGTTTTTAATTGCTTGAATAGCAGATGGCATTTGTAACCTGCTCAAATACATGGGCTCTCAAGACTACACGAAGATGTTAAATAAAACAACTAATTCTGTTCCAGCATCTTGCAAATTAGAGGTCTATTTGTGGAACTGACGGAACATGGGAGGTGGGGGGAGGAAATGGTAATAGCACAATTATGCAGTTAATACCATTTTAGTAAGTTATTCAACAAAAAAATATGAGAAAGCGGCATTTGAAAACATTTAGCCAAACACATTCTTAAGCGAGGATCGAAAGCCATCTGAATAAACTCGGCAGAAGTCTTCCACAGGCGTGGGTTTGTAACTATGATTTATGTTCTGATAGCCAGGCAATGAATGCAGTTTGTCAGGCACCTGAGACAGCTTTACATTTGTGATTCATTTGCACAAGAAATGCTTTCAACAGCTTCATTTTTTTTTAATTTGTATTATAAGACTATTACATTATAAGAAAGGCCACGGCCAACCCAAATACGCATCTAGGCTAATATTCGGCCTCCTGAAGTGGCCAGCAGTGCAGAGCCAGGGAAGAATATGGAGGCAACCGCCCCTGCCCCTAACACTCTGCTGTCTCCCACCCCTCGCAGCTCAGGGGACTTGTGCCCGCCGGGCTCCCTCTGCTGAGTTGCCTCCGTACCCGAGCGCAGATTTGTCCCACATTACGGGCCTTGCCTGGTTTGGTAGGATAGCAGCTACCGGGCACTTGAAACAGCTCTATTTTGGGGATAGCACCACTCTTGATACAGAAAGCATTCAGTGAAGGTATTACTGAACACTGGAATACGTACTCCAGGTTGCATGCACAGACATGCATGCGTGACAGAAGTCTGACCACAGTTTGCTCTTTCTTTAGAGAAGAAACAGTTCACCTCCTCGTGTCTTACAGAGAAGAAAGTCTTCATCCCTGATGTACTGCATTTAAATACAACGAACTCTTGCCTTACTTTAAATTATTTTTGAACCAGGCAAGCTGAATGTACTAAAAAGATGGTAGTGATATAAAGTACTTTTTAGTGTAGGGTGATGAATCTTGTAATGAACCATCCCACACACTTTTTATATCAGACGGCTTCCAGAAAAGTTATTTTAGATTTTTTTTTCTGTTGAAAAGTGGTTACGGCACTGTGAAAAATAGCCTACCCATAGAAATCATCAAAATACTTAGTCGCCAATCTTTCAGTCCACTCTAGGCTGGCAAATTATTCAAACTCTAACCTTGTTTTTCAAGGAATTCACCCACATCACTGTGGCAGGATCAGGCACCTCATCACAGGGATCTGCCTAGGTCTTCCCCAGTTTCATCATTATTGTGCTTGCATAGTTAGGAAGAGTCATAGTGATGAGGACGACTGAGGACTGACAAAAAAAAAAGGATAATTTCCAATTTTTTCAAAATGCAAACCACTGTCAGGCTGCCTTCACATGGGCCATCTCCCTAGATTTTCTGAAGACATAAAGGAAAGGATCTGGCAAAACACACACCAAAACCAAGTACCAGACGGTGACCGAGACACACGAGGTACTTTTCAAGCAGCTCTGTGGTAGTGACAACCCCGCAGGATTTTGCTGTACTCTGAGCGAAGCACCACGCAGTGCCCCCTGCTGCATACACAAGGCGAAACACCACCGAGCAATGGCATTAGCTGCTATCAAACACGGTGTGCTGTACGCGTGACTAATATTTATTTCCTTGATTACTCTTGTTTTCTAAAAATACTAATAAATTATGCAAACATCTTCAGTACCGGCTCAGAGCAGATGTTTTGCACGCTCCCTCTTCCCATCCAGCCTCCTGCGTTGTGTCTGCCAGCAAGCTGTCACCTCACCTCCCAGCACCGAGCAGTGGGAAATTCGTGCCGAGAGGGAGCCGAGATGCTGGGCGGCCGGGCAGGGGGAGCATCCGCTGCCGTTAGCATGAGATTTAACCACAAGACACTCACCGGGGCTAAGCAGCACAGTGCGGCACGGTCTGCCTATATGCTGCCCTTGTGCTAAATACCTAGAGCAAGAAATATACTGGGGAAGTGATGAACCCGAGTGAAGTGCCCATCTCTCTGTGCTCTGAGCTAGAAGAAACAAAACAAAGAGTAACAAACAAAAGGGAAGGTCAAGCGTGTGATGCAGTTTCCATCTTCCAAATAAACGTGCATTAACAGCCTATAAAAGGTCCCTCACACGCAACATGAAAGAGGTAAATGCAGACTGAGGAACCGTGAGCCTGAAGAGGATTTATCGATTGTCAGACAGAGCCGGGGAGGTCTCCTAATGTGGAATACAAATATTTAATCTGATTCCGAAATCTTATCTGCTGCCCTTAAGAAGATTAACATAAATTCTCTTTCAGCAGACTATGAATTTCTGATCTATTGCATAAACTAGAAATATTTATCAAGAAGCAAGACGTGAGCATTTTAACCATTTTATTAGCATTCTACTCAAAATCAAATTCAACTAGTCAAAGTTTGAATCAGTTCAAGGAAATTACATCACACAAATGTTATTTGCACACATACATGTTGCATGATGCAGACTTGTTGCATCCATACACAGAGATGAAATCATAAGGAAGTTGTTCAAGATCTCTGTTCTTGAACAACAACAACAACAAAAAATCAGGCATGAAGATGTTACAGCAGAAAAGTTCTTTCAAAAAAAAAAAGTTTAAAAAGTCCCGAACTGATAATATCTGCACTAGCCTGGAACGAAAGGAGATATTTAAGAGAAGAAGCTGTATTCAGGGGGAGGAATTCATACACACACCCTTTTTTCTGCCGTACACAGACTGAGTACGAGGCAGACTGCTAACATCATGGCTGTGCACTGGTAGGCTCTGGCCTATGAATGCACGTAACTAGCCAGGTCTTAGGCTTGTCCTTGACATTTCTCTTCCCCCGAGTGGAAAGGGATGGGAGGAACAGCTATGCCGCAGAAAACTTGCTCCCCTGGAGCAACCCTTCTCATTTCTCCCCTTTCTGCCCATAAGCTCAGCTGGCAGAGGGCCAGATAGCCGAGTCAAAAGCTTGTAATATGTATTTGCTAGAAATCTGAGGTCCCTAGTGTGGCTGGTCTGAAGTAAGAAAAACATGGTGAATGCCACGATGGGGGAGGCGGGAGGCTCCACAACCCTGGTCGAATTCAGCCTCTTCCTGTTCAAAAGGAGCTGACCTTCAACACTACGTAGGGTTGCAGGTGGGATCAGTCAACACGATGAAGCCAACCCAGCAGCACA
This sequence comes from Heteronetta atricapilla, assembly GCA_011075105.1. Classification (NCBI taxonomy): domain Eukaryota; kingdom Metazoa; phylum Chordata; class Aves; order Anseriformes; family Anatidae; genus Heteronetta; species Heteronetta atricapilla. The sequence continues at coordinate 39,888,362 of CM021734.1, read as the reverse complement.
GGTACTGACATTCCTGCTTTTTTCCTCAATAGCCAATTCATAGTCACCAGGCCACAGCCAAGCATTATCTCTGTGCTATTAGCCCTGGGGCTTTTACCTGAGATGTAAAGCAAGTCAAATTGCCTCGCCTTTGTCATGAGCAAAGAGTCTGCACACAGTTGCAGCACCTCACCTAACTGGAGCTGAACCTTTCATCTAGCCAAGGCCTTGACCCAAGGGCAACACAAATGAGTCCTCAAGTACGGTGTTGTGTGGGCTTCTGCTTGCGAACTTCGAGGCAATGTGACGAAGGGCATATGTACATGCCAACGTTTGCATTTTCCCTGTGGTCAATAAAAAATTACAGTTTCATGAAGTACAAAATGCATTACCATTCTTAGGCTCTATACTAATTCTTTCTACTATCTAGAGCAGAAATACTTCTTTTTCAAAGAAACCAGCACGGGATCATAGAGACACGTCGTTTCCTTCCTAGCCCGCTGGAAGCCCACGTGGCTGAGGCCTGCTCTTCAGCAGGGCACAGCAAATACCTCTTTGTTCTTGCTTTTGCACATAATAGCTGCAGTCACAAAATGAGCCTCCCCTCAAAACTGTACAACAAGGATCCTTGCATAATTTCAGGCCAAGCATTTTAATTTCCCTGCATCTTCCAGAGGTACCTAGTTAGCGAGATGTATGGACGCCTGAGGCAAAGCAATAATGTCACAGGTCAGACAAGTCCACTGACACAGGACACTTTTTCTAGTACAGCAGCCTAAATTCAAGTGGCCATTGCTGTATTTTCCTCATATGCCTGCTGTGCAGCTAGTATGAAGCAGAAGTCCTGTGGAAAGCCACAGTATACGATCACATATTCTCTCCTGCTCTCAGCTATAAAGTGGCACCAGCAATACATCCTTCCCTCACAGAGTTTTGGTCATCACAGGAATGGAGAACCATCACACACGTTCCAGTACAGAAATAGTGAGGCCCACATACCTACCCCAACGGAACCTCAGTCCACCATAATCCGGAGTGTCAAAAGTTAAGTTTGTACCAGAAATTACAGATTTGCCATTTCTTATGCTGTGAGCACTTGCCTTGTGAGCTTTGAACTTTAGGTTTTAGCATATAAATTCCTGAGGTACGTTCCGGAAGATAGAAAAGCTGCTAATTCCACGTGCACACACACAACACACACCCTACACGCATACAACCCCGGACTGTCTGCTTTCTTACATTGTGAAAGCCGTAATTCAGAAGTGCTACCCTGGTGGGCCTCATTCCTGAAGGCTAATCTAGTGCTGCCGCTACCCCTCCTGCCACCAGGAGTACTTAGTGCCAAGAATACAAGCTTATATAAAACTTTAAAAGTTTTTCTTCCTTCTGTTTTATCTGCAGCCAAAACACCCATTTTCTGTGCAATAGACCCAGTAATACGTGTGCAGAAAACGTATTGGCACCAGCAACTACTGCCTTATGCTCATCACAACCTTAAACTCGTCCAAAGAACTCCACATGAGGCAGGTTGCTTTGGACACTGCCTGTTGGACTTGATCCTGAGCTTCAGCACACGTCCTCCACTTGAGCAACATCAGGTGATAGGGAAAGACTGTGGTTGCTTTGGGAGGAAGCAGGAGCAAGAAAGCCATGCATGGATAGCACCAAATGCAGGGCCCGGGGGCGCCGCGGCCAACTCCCAGCTGGAAGATGAGAGACTTGTTTATCGGCTGGTGCCCTTCAGCAAGGTGCTCGGGGTAGGAGCTGGGCGATGGGAAGCTGTTCTCAGCCTTGCAATTTCCTTGCCAATCCCAGAGCTGTTCTGGATGCTGCTTTGAAGGCTGTGTGGTGAGACGGAATACATAGTTTCTGGCACACCTCAAGTTTTTTCAGGGGATAGAGACCACAGTAAGAAAATTTTCACTTTCTAGCCTTCTCTTGGTAAAAGCAGAACTTCATGAATTGAAGAAAAGATGCTCCCCTGAGCCAAAGGCACCTCCCCAGGTGGAACTCATAAGCCTGCCACAAACAAAACCAGTTTTAGAGCTCCTCTCCCCCACTCCCTGCTTTTCCTAAAACGGGGGAAAAGAAGTCTTTCATAACACCATGCATTTGGCAGCCTAAATATAGGTGCTACCAGATGCCCCGCTGACACAAGGGGGTCAGAGTTTGAGAACGCGAGAAAATGACTCAGTTTCCATAAGAAAAGTCGACCTGGCACAATTAACCCGAGAGCGGCACCGGGAGGATGTCCCAAAATGCTCATTTCTAAGGCATGCTCCTACTGGGAGAAGTTAGGCAGTTTGGGACTGCCGAGGGTCAGTTCTCACATTTACACCTGACAGAATTAATTCCTTCGGACATGAAACGCCCTCGGAGCCCATCTGAAAAAACAACCCCTTTCTGCTGCGACGTCCTGATGTCATTTCCTAATCTCCTTATTCAGATGCTAAGAGTAACACGCGGCCACATCCAGCCTCATTGGCGTCTGCCCCCAGTACAAGGAAAGGAAAACTTTGTTACGTGCTTGCAAAACCATCGAGCTCCTTTAAGAAACATCCCCATTTGCCAGGATGCTTCCCACGTGGGTACCCACTGGCCACACACCCCTCCTGATCATCTCTCCAAGTTCTGATGCACTTAAAAATGCTTTGTACAACTATAAGCACTTTAACACTTTTTCCCTTAAATGTGAGAAGTAAAACACCATACCGTGTTCTCTCCTTCCATAAAACTGCCCACACAGCTTCTTCTGACCCAAGAATGCTTTTCCTCCCTCCCATTTTTCTCCGCAAGCCCACACATAAAGCAAACTTACATTACTCGATTTTTATGATTAGCCGCCTGCTGGACCTCTATTGGAGCAGATAAACACGAGCGCATGAAAAAATTACAACGAGAAGGAAGAGAGGCACATGAACGGGCTCTCACTAACCTTTCGCCAGGGTGGGGGAGCTGGGAAGGTTGGATCCAAGGCGGCCCAACCCGGGCAGCAAATTCACCCCCGTCGGCGGACGAGCAAGTGAGCAGGCAGGGAAGTGGTGGCTGGGTGGGGAGGAGGAGCGTACCCAGGCAGACGAGTGGTTAGCAGCTACGTTAGGGAGTAAGCAGCCAGGAATTGCAAATAACTGTTAGCTGCCTGGGAAGCGGCGAGGAAGGAGTAGATGTTCGCTGCCAAACTGCCCTGAGCTGTCAGGTAGATGCTCTCCTCGCTCCGTGTGCGGCTAAAGCCTAACCCTAACCAACCCTGACGCTAACCCCTCTGCCACCAGCAGGCTTCTCCGCAGCTCCCTTGCTGGGAATGATGGGCAGTCACCAGGGAACAAGCACACGCATCTGAGAGTTGCTGTCACTTTTGGGCACAACCTGCTCCTGCAAGCTTTCCTCCACACTAGCTTCAAGGCTTTGTATTGCCGAGGTGGCCGAGAAGTTGCCAAAACGCTGAGATTGCCACCGCTGCCTTGATGGCCTCAGAAGGTCTCCGAAAGCCCAAAGTGAGGCAGACATGGTTAGGCTCCGTAATAAAATTTCCAAATATTACTCTGGTGTGGAATAGCAAGCAAACACCACCACCAACAAACAACCACAACCTCTGACCTACAGCATTGCTACCCACTTTTCTGTTAGAACATACCTCTGATGATTGTAACGCTCATCATTACAAAGCTGAATGCGTTCTCATCATGGATGGGTTGTTGTGGGTGAAGTGGCTTTTGGAAGCCAAATGACCAAAGATCTTTCTCAACCACAATCTCAGAGCAGATGTCATTTGAAAACGCAAGAGGATTCGGATCCAAGCCCACAGACTCAAACCTCAATGAGATCGAGCTGAAGCCAAAACAGCAAAGACCTTAATTTTCCAGCCAGGATGCAACAAAACCCTCATATAGGATAGGAGATCCTGGGGGTTGCCACTGGGGATAACAACCTCCACATAGCTCTCAAAACATTTCTGGTTTAAAATAATCAAATTCTTGTGAGAATAATCAGTTATTATTTACAGCGTTTTTGACCAAAATCTTTGCAGGATGTGTTCGCAAGATTTCAATGCCCCTGAAGCACACAAAACATGGTCTTACCTCCAGCCCACATGAGAATATATTATCTCTTAGTAAAAAAGAGCCTTTACAGCACCCCATCCTATTTTGACTCTTGTTTTGTTCCACACCTAGAAGTGATACTTAATCATCTTTTTCAACAGACTTTCTGCCCTGTTTTCCGTAAACATAATTTGCGTCAAAACGCATTACAAGGGAACAGGTCATAGCATCACCACACCTCACGGCCTCTTCTCCGGCGGCATGCTCGGCCCTGCATTGTACACAGAGACCAAATTGTTGTGTGGTGGTTAGTGTTAAGCTTTCATGTTAATGGCCAGCCCATAGCACCGACAGACTTCAGCATATTGTGTAGGTCTAGCACATAATTATGCCTTTAGTGTTTCTGGCTATTTTGATGCAGCTTTGGTTGACGCTAAGATTCAAGTTCCTTTCAACTAGCAGAAATGCAAATACACCTTAGAGAAAAATGCATCCTTTGCATTATGATTTCTACTTATGCAATCTCCTACCGGTGGTTCCACATATTTCTGCTTCACGGGCTCTTTGTAACTGAAATTTACCTTCAGATGCCTACAGTTGTAGCACAACTAAGCACACAGACGAGGTTTCTAACACCTGTCCTCGACCAGTTTCTGATGGCAGAAGCGTTACACACAGCCTGGCACACCTTCCGTCTGCAGCACACCTATCCTGTGGACAGTAAGGGGGACTTTGCCTTCGAGTCCAGCCAAACGGATACCTTTAAACAAGTGAAGAGCAAGAAAATAAGAGAGGAATAGTTCTACAACATCGTTGCATCCTGATAAATAAATAGCATGTTTTCCACGTGTCATATATCAGATAGCTTAATGACAACTGATAACTGGCTGATTTCTGCAATCTGCCATCAGCTGCTATTTTCAAGAGAACACGAGCTATTCCTAATACTGCAGTGCAACTCCACTTAGTTGTGTAGGAAGCTTACATTTTTCAACCAGATGGCAGGTATATACTATTTTAACCAAAATCCTGTTATAAGAACACTGGTCGATATAATGACAGTGCTTGACAAGCCAGGAGGCAGATGAAAGTAGATAACTACATAATACCATTTAGTATCGCCCTTTAAAAAAATAACATACTTATGAACGGCAACAGATGGGCTGGGCAAACAGGCTGCATGACCTCATTTACTGAAGAAAAAAAAAAGAAAAAAGTGTTTTTTGTTTGTTTGGATGTGTTTTTTTAATTAAACTTCAGCCTTTATTTCCGAAATACACTTTGCAAAACTTGGATGTGATTTTTTCCCAATCCAAAGCCTCTGTTCCCAAGCCCCCTGGAACAGAGCTGTTCTGCTATATTGCAGCGTGATTAATGCACACAACTGCGTTAACACGCAGCGAGGGAAAAAAGCCCAAGATGCACAGCCACCTCTAGAACACAGGGTTTGATACGATACAAATAATCTGTTGTAAAAGCTCTCTGTCATTAGAGCAATGTCTACTAATTAGCAAATAAATTATTTACACTGGCATTTCTATTGCAGCAGAAGCCCATTATCCTGTTCTGTCTCATTGCCATCTCTTAAATAGCAACAGCAAACAGGAGCTGTGAGATACAGATTACATCTCGCAGAAGCGAAATAACTCAGCATTTTTAATAGGCAGGAATTCAGAACTGCCTTAGCCTGGGCACATTTCCTCTTCTTCCCCAGCCCCTTTTCATGCCCGACCAACCGCAGCCCCATATTCCTCCCCTTCGCACGGGACGTGGTTTGCCCTCCCATACTCACACGGTGCCTGGGGTCCTTCCTTCCAACGCAGGCGCTGGCTCATGAAGAGAAGCAGGCACAAGTGAAGCAGCCCAGGTGATCCCCGCAGCTTCTCCTCTCCTCGTGGCACACCCCCTGACACGCAACGGTAATCTGAGCGGAGAAGAGCTGGTGTCCTACCAGTCACATACACCCAGCCTTTGGGTTCTCTGAAGCCATAGCGAAGCACTTAGGAATAGCTGTCTGTATATTTACTTTTGTCTTCTTTTCTTTTTTTTTCCTTGGATGTATGCCTAAGTGAGAAGGAAGCAAACTCTCTCCATATTTCACACCCATTCACACTGCATTTTTTTAAGGGTGTTGCTCAGAAAAAAAAAAGAAAAAAAAATTTACAAGCTCGTTCAGCTCCAAATGTCCAACCAGACAGTCATGTATTTTCCTCTGGTTATACTGACTCGGTTATTTTCCCACACACTCCTGATGCAGCAAAGGACTTGTCTGAGCAAGCAAGACAACGCTTTAGGCAGCAGATTAGAAAATACAAATGCTCCCGGAGCCCAGCACTGTGTCCCGTCCGGCAAGGCTTGGCTTTCCATCAGCAGCCAAGGCATCGGGAGGCGCACAGCTCTCTGAAGGCTCACCCTAGGGATGCATGCTTCTGCTTCAGGCAACCACCAGTGCAGCCCCAGGAGAACCACGGGGCTGTGTGGGCTCCACGCAGGCACTGAGGGAGTGGGATCATTAACAAAAAGATTCTCAGGATCATCTGTAAAGCGAGGGAATGAACAGCACATTACAAGGAATGTCCTGGAGCATGTTTCCCAGCGAGGCTGTGCTGTCTGAGACCTTGGAGGCTCTCAAGACCTGAATGGATCTAGCCCTGAGCAAGCTGGTCTGATGTCAAAGCTGGCCTTGCCCAGCGCAGGAGGCCAGCCTAGAGACCTGCTGAGGTCCCTTCCCACCTGAGTTTTCTTCTGGTCTTCTTGCGGCTGATGTCCTCACTCATTCCTGGCCTCATTCTCTCAGGTCACCCAGCATTTCACCATTGCAGATCAGTGCACTGCTGACCATGTACTACCCAGGCCAGCAAGCTCTCACGAGTCTAACACCCCCAGAAGAATTTCAAGGCCCATTCACTGCAAAGGCATAGCAAGGCACCCTCCTACAGCCACGAAGGTCTCAGGCCCAAGATTTCCCTCATGGCCCTCACTGAAGAGCTCTTGATTGACCCAGTCCCCACGAGGACCAAAAGCTGGGGTCCAGCTAGCCTGATAAACCATCCCAACCAGTCCCTCAGGGATGGTTTCCAGTAGGTCCACAGCAACTTTTGCTGGGAAATGAGCAGAGAGTTGAGCTCCCATTTTGAGAAAAGGACAATTCTGGGAATTACAATAGAGGTCAAGTCCTCACAATTTTTCTAAAATGCCCGAAAGCCTTACAAAATCTCTGTGAAGCCATCCCCATAGCTGTGCAGAACACCTGGGGAAATGTATCCATACTCTAGTTTAACTGAAATGGTGTCAGGTAGCCATGGGGCAAATGCAGTCCAGACAGTGGGCTTGCCCCCGTAACCCTTGGCCTGGGCAATGCAACTGATAGTTTGTCTTTCTCGGCTCATTTTCTTAGTAGACAGGTCTTTGAAAACAGTCAGTTCACCAGAAAAGGAAACCAAGTTAATCTCTGTAATTTCAGGTATTTGGAACTACTTTTAGGCACACACCCCAACACACAACACACAGGGGGTTAGGAGCCAAGAAATGCAGAGATAAATAATGTCTCAGCTCTAAGAAAGGGTTTTCTAGATTTCTCTGTAAGCTTCTACTACTCGCTTTCTTTTTCATTGAAAGAAAATCTGTATGAATCTAGCAAGAATAAAGACATCACTAGAATAACTGAAAATTTGTGTCACGTTAAAATCTTAGCTGGAATCAGGAGTGAATTTTATAGGTGGCAATAATGAAACAATGCTGAGAAGTAGCACCCTGACACCTCTTTTCACAGTCTTTGCTTGAAATTGCAATTACACTAAGTAGAAAGACAATTTTGACATTAAAAAAGTGATGTTGTAGCAAAAGAAAATGCTGTTTTTGGCTAGAGGGGAGATCCTGAATCACAGGCATGGCTTTACGATGGAGTACAACCCACTGGCTGCTGAGGCCCCAGCAGATCATGCAGGGAGGGTTGGGCAGGGTCATCTCCAAGTTACTGGCTCGTGCTGTGCTCAGGAACATGGCCGAGGTGCCTGGGATCATGTCCCACCGGTCAGCAGCACAGAACGACTCCGTTTTGTCTCCAGTCTCTCGTGGGAGCACTGGTGGTCTCCTGCAATGCCCCTCACAGCAGGCAGCTGGGCTGATGGCCCCACCGTGAGCTCCGAGCTGCAGCCTCCTTGCAGGCAGGTGTGTGGTTAGGGACAACGTCCAGCTGACAGCATGCACCAACTCTGCTGCACAGACGTCCCAAGAGCTGGGCACCTCACCTCACCAAGTCTGGAGGCTGGGGAGTCAGGTTGGCTCGCTTCCACACAACGGGACCACAGCCGGTGCGTGGCTGCGGAGGGAAGGAAGCTGTGTTCCTCCTAAGGGACAGCTTGGTTCGCACCATGGTACACCGGTCTGCATCTCACGAGAGCAACCGACCCGCTCTGACTGCCACCATGGTTTTTCAGCTTTCTTCCAGTGCCTGACCCAATAGCATCAGCACTTCTGGGACACAAAAAAACGAAAAATAAAATAAATAAATGAAAGGAAGAAGGGGGAAAAAAAAGTGAAAAAGATGTGTCCACAGAACCCTGAAATGCAGACAGGCAGCAGCTCTGCTATCACTGCTGCAGCTCATTTAAAGTTAGTCTTTTTCTATGCTTTTCCATGCTGCAATCACATTTCCAGTTCCTTTGCAGACCTACCTGGAGGGACTGAATAATTTGCATCTATCTTTTCCCAACATTCCACATATTATTTGCATTTGTCGTAAATGGGTGGAGAATAATAGTGCTTAGTGCAAGAAATAAATACATTTTAAAAACAAATCAGTCAGTGCTGCCAGTCAGACAGATGCAAAAGTTGACAAAATATAGCCTTTCATTATTTTTTCATTCCAAGCAATGCACAAAATACATGAAATATAAAAGAGTGCCTCACATAGATTTTTTCCAGCTGAATGGAGCTTTGACAGTCAAGAACACCGCATTTTTCACATAATAAAATGTGATTTTCCATCAATTGTGCCGGTAATGAAAATGTAACATACAGCACAATCCCTTGAAAGCCAAGGAGTCTATGCCAAGGGTGAGACTGAAAGTTGCAAAACCAGGAGCCTGAGGGCAAGAGGAACAGGGGAGAAAGAAGGACGGGTCCTCCACCGCTCATTTACTTTTCTACCAGTCCTTCCCCTAAAGGGCTCCCCCTTCTCCCTTTCCTTCTGCTGGGTGGGAGGGGCAGCCCGAGCAAACCATCCATCTGGTTCCCATCACAGGAAAGACTGCCTATTCTAGCTCCTGCCAAAGCCTGTCATTAGCAATCAGCGTAAGAGAGAGCATGAGAAAACACAGCACAGCTAAGACAACAAACCTAATACTTTTAATACACTAATCATAACAGCAGTACTCAATTTCGTTCTTTATAAAAATATCACAGGAGTCAGGTGGGTCATCCTGGTAGCCTCGTTTTATCAGAGAAACTAATTTAGCAGGCAACGCAAATGTCGTTTTCTTCTGCCACAGCACACCCATCAGCACCTATTAGAAGCATCTGCAAGAGTGAAATATGGCAAAGAAGGGCCATTTGATTAAGCGGATGCAAAACCTCGCTACCCATTAATCTACTTTGTCTCCTTCTAGCTACAACAGAATAGACACAGTGCTTAAATCCTGAAGCAGCCGTTATATCCCAGACCTAGTGTTTTACAAAGCTTGGAGAGATGACCACCAAACTTCTTGTGAAGGAGTCTTTTAATTACCTATCTGAGCTAATTAAACCTGACTGGGGTCAAAAGTGATCTGCCAGCAGGGGACAGAGAAAGCGGGCAAGCTCTAATCCTCTGCTGTTCTCTGAAGTAGCCGAGAGGCTCAAACCAGAACCCACGAGAGCTCCTTCTCCTCCCTGCAAGCAACGCAGACGTCTTGCTTGGGGCTTTAGTCCAGCCTCCACGAGCAGCATTGTTCCCCATCCCTTTGACAAGAGCAGCACCTGCTCCAGTTGGCTGAGCCCCACAGCCCTGGAGGAGCACACCCGTCAGGTGAGCACCCGGAGATCTCCAGGACAGCAGTCTTTGCTCCACAACTCCTCCCTTCAGCTCCCTGCTGAGAGCAGCACCAACATCACCGCTGACACGTGCAATTAGTTTCTTTTTAAAGACCTCCCCTCCCTCCAGTGCTCTGTACTGGGGGCAGGGGGCAGAGATAAAAGTGGGGAAGAAACCTCCTTGAGGAGGAACCACCACGTCTCCACGCAAGGATGACATGCCTTCAGCTCCTTAGGACTCTCCCCATCAACGTCCCTGTCACCCGGCTTGCCTCTTGCCAGCTTCCTCCTTTTGTTAGGATGTTCCCACACAGATCTAATAATAGCCTCAACAGATGAGTGAATACGAGTAACAGCTCCTTCTGCCTACTTTCAGGAAACTGTTCCCCCTGTTTGTTTCTCTCATTTTCCTGCTGTGGTATTTAGCTCCAAATTTTAATGGCCCATTTAACAAGGGGAAAGCATCTTCTAGGAATAACTTGCCCTGAGCTATTCCACGGGCTGCTCAGAAGTGAAATCCGATCACTTATGCTCCCTTCAGTAGAAGAAGACCATCCTCTGAACCCAAACAAAGCACAACTAGACACAGAAATGGAAAGCGAGAGTATTTTTTTTCCCATTCTCCCTCTCATGCCCCTTTTGCCGTGTTTGTTATCAAAGTGCTCTAGAAAGTAAACATCACTGGGAGGCCAGAGCTGGGCTAAGTCTGCTAAGCCTGTTCTGACTTCAGGTGGAATAATAAATACGAACTGTTACCAAAAGTCATTAATTTTCGTGGGGCAAGGCATTTGTTTCTCAGCCCACAGCGGTGAAGTGGCGCTGCGCTCTCGCGTGCTGGTTGGTGACACGCCGCGCGTTGGAGTGACTGCTTGTTGGCGGGATCACGCTGCCGCCCCAGGAAGGAGCTGCACAGCCATGGCAGAATCTGGGGTATGGACAAGTCCTTGGGCCAGCAGCGGGGAGCTAAGGAGGACAGAGTGGGGACAGACAGCTCTGTGAAAAGCCAGAGAGGCAGCTTTGAAGGAAGAGATGTGGTAGAAATGGAAGTCAGTGAAAAAAAAAAAAAAAAGAAAAAAAAAGAAAAAGAATGAAAAATGCTGTGTAAGAGCAACCAAGTTGCTGAAGGCCAACCAGTTAGGACAGGGCAAGAAGCAACCAGGCTACTGCTGATGGATGAAAGTTCAATTTCTTCCCCAGAAGATGGGAAAATTACTCTCCCATCTTAAAAAGAATAGAGAAAAGGGTAAATAAAAGCCCTCAGGAATCAGACAGAGCCAGAATCAAGCACGGGGAGGAGGACCAAAGAGGAAATACCCCCAGCAGTACTGAAAGATGAGATAAGGAGAGGAAGGTGAGGCAAGCCCTTGGGCAGGAGAAAGCACTGAGACTGTGGGATGGGGATGGGGGAGCGATAGGTAATGAAGATGGAGAGAGAGAAGGACCAGGGATAACAGGGAACAGAGCAAGTGGGGGGAGGTAGAAGGAACTTGACTGCAATAGCAGGAGGAGGGGGAAAAAAGGAAAAAATGATGAGGGCTGAACAACCAGAAAGACCTGGGAAGGAAGATGTGGGAGGAATGGAAACCGCAGCGCCTGACCACATTTTTTCCTATTGATCTCCCCAGGGTGCTCGACAGAAGTCTGTGCTGTGATTCCCCTCCCCAAGGGTCACATGTTTTAAAATGATACTGGGAGGTGTAGGAACTCCCAAAGCAGCAGTACTCCTTGCAGACAGCCCACGGCCCACCTCTTTCACTCCTGTGACCCACACAGAAGTAGGGCTCAGGCCCCCATTTCACTTCTTACCTGCTACCACCTCACATCAAATATACCTTTTACACTCTAAAGGGCATGTAAATGTAAGCTTTATACCAAAACTCATGCAACTGCATAGAGGAAAACAAATTCCTCTACAGAATTCAAAAAGGAGCCCAGAATAAAATCAGAATTTTACATGTAAGCCACTGCTATTCAGGGCATCCTATTCCAGCCACAGAGAGATGTATTTTGTAGGAAAGTGAGCTGGTAGAAATTTATCTTTATCTTTTAAAAGTTATGGATCCTGAAGGCTTTGCTTCCCTTTCACCATTATTCTGGGTTCCTAAACATTTTTGCTGCTGTTTTTCACTTTGGAAACTCTTACTCCTAAATAGCAGAAGATACTATGCATACAAAGCCTGTGAATTTTTAAGACAGTCACTCAGACCTGAGCAATACAAAGAGAAAAGAAGTGAAGGGTTGGAGACAGGCTGACGGTGAGCTGTGCAGACAAGCACTGCAGCCGCAGTGTTATTGCAACATGCTAAAGCATGGCTTGCCAGAACTTCTAACTCCCTCCTTTTACAAGCTTAAAAATGCAAATACAAAGTCTCACTGTAAGGCTGAAAGTTGGGAGCTCAAGTTTCAGCTAAAAAATACATTCCTCGTGCTGCCATTACTTAAGATTATGAAAGAATTGCACGCATATTGAAAAACCTGATTTGGTGTGTCTCTAAACTAAAAAAAAAAAAAAAAGAAAGCTTACTTTGTAATGATTTTGGAAAGGTAAAGAAAGGGATGAACAGCATGAAAGGTGCTTTTCATCAGTTGATCACATATGTTTGTTTTAAAGTGATTATATAGGTATCGTTTTCACTAAAGTGCTCACCCAAACTTCAAGAGAGGTTTTGAATGTGAAGGAGTACATCAGTGCTGCTGGGTTACCCTGTATTTGAAAAACTAGTTTTGGACATTTTTTAAACGCGCAATGCTTACTATTATATACACATGACATACACTTTCTACACTATAGTTACAGGACAGAACCCGGTAACACTTCCCCAAATACCCCGAGCACCCAAGCAGTTCTGACTTGAGTCTCTGAGCTGCCCTCCCTGCATCTCAAACCATGTCAAGGCGACCAGGCTGTGATGAACTATCCTCATTAACAGTGAACTTCTGTGTTTTGATGAGGTAAATGAATAACTATGTTTCCTCCCTAAGTGGTCTATAAATCATCAAGGCATTTAGCCACTTAGCTGGGTGCTGTCAAATATACTTTGCAATGGCCAAACACAATCCATATGACGAACTTACACAGCTGGAATTTTCTGAGCACCAGTAACTTCTTCCCTCATGACTGAAAACAAAAAAAAAGGACGAGAAGCAAAGCTACACCAGTACGTCTCTGCCTACCTGAATCCACAAGCAGCCTGACCCCAAGATGCTGTAGGATGTCAAAGGTGTGAACTGTAGGAAAGGAAAAAAAAAATAGGAGACTCACAGAGAAAGAGAGAGAAGAGGGGGGAAAAAGGAAGAAAATAGATAATAAAGGAAGATAAGTATCAGTGATGCAAGGGGGCACAGATTTCCTGGATAATGTGCAAAGCAGAGGCAGAAGAAAACAATTTACAGCTAAAAGGCAGAGATAATATTCACCAGTTAGCTTTTGTGCATTGTCACACTGTGTGTCAGCAGAAAGACTGATGTTCACAGATACACAGAGTCAGATTTGGAAACAGAACTTCCCCTGTCCGCTGCTGGGGCCGGACTCACGTCATTTTCCGCCACTTCAGCTCAGCTTGACTTTGCCTGCGGGACTGCCATAGTGATGTGGTGGACACAGAAGCAGAAAGTTAGAAAGCATCTCCTCCGCCTTCCTTTCTGCTGAACTGATTTTAACCTAAAATAAATGAAGGGGGGGGGAGGAGGATAAAGGATCTGACTGTGCTTGACCTTTTTGCCTCTGGCAGCGCAGTGAGCAGAGCCTGGGGACAGAAGGATGAGCAGGATGCTTTCCGAGTCTCTGACACAGTCAGACGTGCAGCGTCACCTGGTCCTGCCAGAGCAGCAGCCAACCTGCCTGCCTTGTGCTTGTTCAGACCCATCGGCCCCAGGGGCTGCTAAAATCGGAAGGATGTATTTTCCCTCACATTAATTTAAAATAAATAAATAAATAAATAAATAAATCTGCATGCTTTGTGGGTTCAGTTAAAAATCACACACTGAAAATCCCAGAGGGCTCACAAAAGGGAAGGAGGCCACTTGCCTTTGGGCTAACCCCGCTAACCCAGGGCAGGTGAGCACGGACCGAGCCCCATCCCCACCCCACTGGGGTGGCTGCCCCCGGGCCCCCATCCCCACCCCACTGGGGTGGCTGCCCCCAGGCCCCAGGCGTGAGGCCCGCAGGCCCGCGCCATGTCGCCGTGTGGCGCCCAGGCCGGCCGGCCGCCATCCCTGCGCCTGGAGGGGCCCCTAGCGGCACCGTCCCATCCCCGTGAGCGGAGGCCTCTCCCTGCTGCCTTTCTAAAGCTGTGTACGTATCACAGGTGTTCGTCTGTACTCAAGACATGTTCACAAGCTTCGCTTCGCCCTGGGGCCCCGTGAGAGCACAAGTACCAACGCGAAGGGGCGCGGACAGGCAGCCCCCGAACCCTTCCCGTGATCGCTGGTGGGGATGCGATTAGGCAGGCAGAAGTCAACCAGAAACAGAATCGCCCACTAACACCAAGTTTAATGCAGTCACCACGGAGTCTCCACAGGTCCCACAGAAGTGGGATACCAAAGGCCACCAGCTCAGGCCACGTGCATTTGGCTGCCCTCCAGAGGCAATGTGTAAGGGGAAATCACTAAAGGAGGTCGGTGAGGTGGGGAGGGACCTCGGGAGGTCTCCAGCCCAGCCTCCTGCTCCAGCAGGGCCACCCTGACTCCACGCGAGGTTGTGTAGGGCTTGGTCCAGCTTGGCCCTGAGAACCTCCAGGGACAGAGCACCCACAGCCCCTCTGGGCAACCTGTCAGTGTTTCATTATCCTCACCGAGATTTTCTTTTTTCTAATAGTTGCTCAGAAAATCCCACTTCAGTTTGCAACAGTTGTCCCATGGAGACTGGCCCCAGCAGCAGAGATCATTGTCTGGTTTAATAAAAGGGCAACCCTCTGTCAGGGCAGCAGAGGGAACCTAGTTACCATTTTTCACAAGTCATGACTCACTATGAAGTGCACATGAATATGCTAAATGCCTTTAAAACTTAATGCTTTCAGTATGAATCATGCTCCAAAATGCTAGTGTGTTGTATACCAAGAGAGCCCTCTGATTACCATACATACCAAAGAGGAGCAGAATGACAATTCGATGCAGGTAAATTATTTGTAGCAAGACAGGCATCACACTAGACAAATACGAGCTGCAGTCCAAGAGACCGTGCTCTGTGCCTCGCACTTGGGGAAAACTAGAGGAATGATTGGCACCTTTGTATACATCGCTGGGAGTAGCAATAATTAAAAGAGCATTAGTGAGGGAAACATACCTCTTCCAGGAATTTTGGCTCAGACTTGAAGCCTGCATGACCACAGGCACTTAGCATCTGATGACAAAACGCTTTGAGAAAATGTGGAGCTCTGACAGATTGCAGGAGACCCCTTCCCTTTGTACACCATCAAAATCCACCTCTAGCAGAGAAGGGAGGCCTGAATAAATCTCACAGTTGAAGGAAACACAGGAGGTGGATCTGGGCACCCTGGGTGGCTCTCTAGGGGCAGCTCTGCTCTGCTGTGGCCCAGAGCCACATCCCTGGGCAGAGGCAGAGCAGCGCTGCACCCAAGCTGGTCCCTTGCCCCCATTCCGGTGCCCTGGCAAGTCACTGATGCGTATATAGCAAATTCAACCCCTGTGCAAAACGACCTCAGTACACCCAGTAAGCTGACGTGGTCAAGAGCTGCTGCACAGAAGTAGGCATAAACTCAGTACCCTGGCTCAGGGATACTGAATAAAAGTCACAGATTCAGCTTCTGCAGCCTGTGAAGACAACATTGAAACCGCCCAGTCAGACTGGTTAGCTGGCCACTCCACTCCCCTGTGCTGGAATCAGGATTTCCAACTTGCTCCCCAAGGGAGCTGGAAACATAAGCCGTCACCATTACAGAACTGCAGCAAGACACGATGAGATCAGCAGCAAGACTCCCACCGACACAGGTAACCTCAACCAGGTAACCAGGTACCCCAACAGGCTCCAAAGAAACTGGATCCAGAAAAAAACTAACTGCTAGTCTGAATGGGGGAAAAAATAAACATAAAATATTTTTTAAGAGTACTTCTTATCCTTTCTTTTTCCTTCCATTTCTTCCATTTACGAGCTTGTCCCTGCCTAGCAGCTCATCACTCATTTGACTATGTTTCTAAGGGAAAAGTATTGAACATGCCCAGAACTACAGTGTATCAGAACGGTCAGTGCAGTCTGCCCGTGAGCTGCAGAGCCATTGATCTCAGAGACACAGAGACACACATATTTCTTCTTTCAGCTGCCATGGATCACTATTTTTTTCAAACTAACCAATGCAGAAAAAACACCATGAACGTTCAGCATGCCAAAGCATACTTGAACTGCTCCGACACGTTACGCTGGAATTAAAACAAAGAGTTATTTCTGGTTTGTTTTATTTCCTCGCTAGTGTGTCAACTGCTTCAGGATCCCTTGCCGACAGCAACTACCCTTTGCTGAGAGCTAATGAAGTTAACTTCAAAAGCAGCCGTGTCCTGGGCTAGACCTGATGCTGGGGATCAGGCGGAGGCTGCGTGGTGGTACGAGGTATTGTGCCCAGCACTGATGTGCTGCTTGAAGTTCGGATAGGATGCTATGGATCATGAACTCACCAGAAGTGAATCAAAACCTGAATACATCTGGGGTGTCTCTGCACAAGACAGGCTTCCCTGCCACTGCAGCAGGGTCTGCACACTTGTCCCAGCTTGAGGACACTCGTGGCACAAGAGCATCCCACCAGAGCTGGGGCTCAGCTACAAAGGGCTGGCAACCAAGGTGCTAATTCATAATGTATCCATAAACACTTTTATTTTTCTGGAGCTACATCAAGGTCTGGAAGCAGAAAAAACAGTTACTCCAAACCAAAACTTGGCACTGTGACCCTGCTTGTGATTATTTCAAAGCCAGCAAATTCCCAGGATAGTTAATAGCACGGTGCTCTGCTTAGCAGGGAGAAAATCCACAAAAACAAAAGTGGAATAAATGGAGAGGCAGCGGTACCCCCGAGACACCGAAAGTACAGAGGGCTGCAAACCAACCAGGGGTCAACTACACACAGCTTTTGCAAAGACCACCAAGGCACACGCTTAGAGGAAAGCACAGGCACATCTTGAGAGGTAGCTACTTCTCTCTGCTCAGCTGTGGTGAGGCTTCAGATGGAAGACTTTGCCCAGCCTGGGAAATAACCCTTGTAGAAAAAGGTGGGCACACTTGGGATAGCGTCCAAGAAGCAAGCAACATGTTTAGAAAAATGATCTATAGAGGAAAGCTCAGAAGACTCAGTGGAGAGAAGGCAACAGAGGTGACAAATACATCCCAAGATGTATTGACCAGCTAACAGTATGAAAAGGGCAGTTACCGGTTCTGCAAGCAGAAAAATAACTAAATAAATAAATTCCTCTACATCTATAAGTTTTAAGTAGAGGGTAGTAGGAAAATTCTTTTTGACTGCATGAAGAATGAAGGCCCGGCATGGTGTTTTGTTTTGTTTTGTTGTTTTTGTGTGTGTGTGTGTGTGTGTTTTTAAGGTTGTGAAATCACCTTCATCAGAGGTTTTGCAGATAAATATCTATCCTTCTTGGGGGCAAGGAGATAGATGAGGAGCTACCTTGAAGTCCCTTCTGGCCCTAAATTTCTAAAAGTACTCCAGTTGCACTATTATACCCTTTCTTGTCAGTAGGCTCTTATAACAAGCCCTAAATAAAAATAAATAAATAAATCATAGTGCCCTTATTTAGTTCTGTAAAGATGATTCTCATCTTCCCCCTTGCTTTGGTTTTACTGAGTCATCAGCCCGTACCTCTGGGTCACACCTCATGGAACAGGAGAACCTCTGGTGCTCACACACGCCATAAACATGGTGGATGCAGAAACCATCAGCTCTGGCAGCTTTATGACAAAATGATGTCAGAGGGTCGGCTTTATGACTACGTGGCAGCATAACCCCGGGCCTTGCACAATACCCCCAGATAATGGCTTATTGAATACACTGCATTTCACCGAGGAGCGGAAAGCAAGTCAGAGGTGAGGGGCAGCAGTGGATAATTGAAAGATTTAAAACAAATATGTAATAGTCATTTCTGCTTCCTGTTTCCAGCGTTAAAGGAATTTCCTGTTTCCAGAACCAGCTATTTAAGGAAAACACCGACAACAGAGGGTGTTTTTTTTTCCCCTCAATACCGCCAAATAAAATAAGTTAATAGGGCCAGTGTTCCTGAGCACATTCTTTGGGGAGGAGTGGCTGCTCGCTTGCAAGCTGCGCAGATCAACGCATCCCTGGCGTGCGAGCCACCGGCCTGCCCGGCCACCATGCGTGGTGGCCACCTGGAGAACAAGGACGAGGAGAGCTTAGAGAGCACCTGCAGCCCCTGCACGAAGAGGGTTCTGCCTTTCAGCTCCTTCTTTCAACCCGTGACACTCTCACCTGCAATAAATATTGGGGTCAATCCAGACTGAGTGGAATATCTTCACCGACAAGCTGGGACCCTGGGCAGGAGGACCAAGGTCTCCACAACAGCCCCAGCAAGGAAAAACACGACAGCTTCAGTGGTAGGTGCACAGAAAACCAGGCTGGACAAATGCAACATAAAGGCACAGAGCATGTTTCGTCTGTCAGGTACATCATTCACCCAAAAGGATCCACAATGTACTAATGGCTACCAAAAAGCAGGGCTCTGCCAGTGCCATCCATAGCAGACCCCTGCCCACAGATTGCTCTTCCAGGAAACGGAGCAAAGCAAGTAAAAACACATTGGGCAGCAGACATAGGGGTTGTCGTAGTGAGCCATGTAAATCACAAGGCACACGTAGGAAACAAAATGTTGCTGATCACTGGCACCTTCGGTTCAGCCCCATTCCTACCTTCACCATATCCATATTATCTTTAAATTGAAAAAAAAAAAAGAAAAAGTGAAACAATAGAATGGAACAGAATAGTTCAGCTGAAAGAGACCTAGGAAGATCATCTAGTCCAACTGAGTGACCACCTCAGGGCCAAACACAAGCTAGAGCACATTATCGAGGGCATTATCCAAGTGCCTCCTGAACACCGACAGCATGGGCATCAACGATCAGACGGGTGGGAGCTCCTTTATCACTCGCTGTTGGATATTAGCACCAGTACGTATTTTTGAAACAGCCTACAATATGCATCCAGTGGAAACTAGTATTCTGGTGGAAGGCAAGACAAAAAGAAGCAACGATTTCCATACTGCAAGAGGAAAATGACTGCAGTAACAAGGCCGGAGCACCAGAGGTAGGTGCTGCAAGAGGGGGATCTCCCAGAAGCCTGGTGCCATCCCCAGGGCCACCCGCACCGACAGAGGGGGAGAGCCAGCATGGGCGAGGGGCCCCACAACCAGCCCCGGCTCTCTGCTCCTGCCATTACTCGGCAAAATACCTGAAGACTTATTTTCTCGGAGGATGAAGCCAGATGCCTTTCATTCCAGCTGTTTTTACAGATTAGTCAGTCAAGGAGACACAAAAGAAATCCTAGATTGCTCACTTGTGTAGTATTGCTGTCACGCTGTAATTTTAGTAGTTTCCATCTCCGCTTCAGGGCAGCTCAGACATGTAAAAGGAAAAAAGAGGGGGGTATCTTCAGTTTACAATAGCAGCTGAATGTTTGCAAACTGCTTTAATGCAATGTTTAGCGAGGCATTAGAGAGAACCATTTGCTCACTTTTAAGGGACTTAAAGGTATATCCCTGCTGATAAATGCAGTAGGGCCCTGACCTCCCCAGAAACATATATATATATAAGCTTGTAAGCAGGACTTCGTGCCCGTTAATGAAGGAAGAACAGATTGGGTTGGTGAAGGATGTCCTGTGCTCAGGGCTTTCATGCGGGAGGCTGTGCAGGCAGAAGGGAGCTGGCGCTGCTTTATGGGGGACAGAGGTGGGTTGCATGCCCCCCACCACCCCCCTGCTTGTGACATGGGGCCCTCCCAGGGTGGCAGTGGGCAAAAGATGTGATGAAGCACTTCTGCTGGTAGAGCAGCAGCAGCCTGGGAGCAGCCTTCTCCTCCTGTCCTCCAGGGTCTGCTGCTCTCCTCCGTACCTCACGCGGCACGGGGCTTAGCCCTAGCCTCGATCTCGATCAACAAGTCTTCAAACACAAAAATGTTAGGGTTCTGCCATCGTCCTGATCTCAACGTAGAAAGTGGAGCCTGAGAAGTCACACCAGCTTCAAAATTCAGGAGTTTCCTGATGGTCTTCTTCTTCCTGCCTCCGCAGGAATCCACGGGCTTATCCATCTGCAGTTACGCAAAGCACATTTAAGCAGGCGCAAATTCGGGGGAAAGGAGGGGAAGGGAGTTGGACGGGATTGCCACCACCCTTGCATCACTCCCATGATTAACCGGAAAGATTTGTTATGGGGAAATGCACCACATGGGGGGAGCAGGAGGCAACGACAAAGGCTTGGCAATGGTCAGTTTTGGTGTGAGCAACACTCGAAAAATGTTGCTTCAGATTTCTGCAGTATTTAAATTAAATGTTCTTGTGCTACTGATACTTTCGTCTGTGAAATATCTGGGGTGTTTGAGTTAATACACAGACAGGTGTCCAAGCGATCTTTCAGTCCCATTTCCTGCCATTTTGCCCCAACAAACACAATGCTGGATGGAAACACGCCTGCTTGCCCCAGCTGCCAAACCACATATGCATATTGCACAAATCTGGCGTGTTTTTCCTGGACACTTTTTCCACCTGTTTCCTGGAAGGTAATGAGAGTCAGCAGGGAAAGAGCAGCGTTTCAGGGTCAAGGTGCTGTATCAGCAGCCACACAAATGGGTGCAAAATTCATAGGCCAGCTCCATTCCCTTGGGGACGCCTTCACCCCATTGCACCCCCTGTATGATTTTCTGGAGGGGGTGAAACAAATCCTCCCGTTGCTCCTCTCAGGCCCGTCCCCTGCCCCTCATCCCGGGCAGAGGGAGCTGCGTTGAGCTCAGGTAGGTGAGCGGGTGCTGTAGGACGTTCCTGTGGCCAGCACCTTGGTGGGCTTGCTCCAAGACCTCCAACACCAGGCTGTGGCACTACCAGCTCCCAGAGCCAGCTCAGAGGCAGCCCACTAATGGCACGGTCCATCTGGGCAGCAAGGAAGCTCCCAGGGTGATGTGAAACCTTCCTTCTCACATGCCCTACAGCCCAACGCTTCTCCTGGGCTACGTTTCAGAGAGGGTCGGGCACAAACAGGCTCCGGGAAGCCACAGAGATCCCCTGCAAGTCCCCACTGTGCCATCTAATTTTTTTTCCCGCAAGCTAAGGGAACGTCTTGCAGCTTCAAGGGCTTGGCCAGAGCTGTAAAGGCGTTGTGTCCAACTGACCACAGAGTAGCTGCAAATGTCCGGGGATGTGATCAGCAGAGCCTGTTTGCCATGATGCCGTGGGATTCCCAGCACGCAGCCACCGCGGCGTTCCCGGGATCCCAGGGCCTGAACGTGTGGTGAGCTCAGGACGTGCCCGAACAGCTCCGAAGTGCTAGCTGGTGCTAAAACGCAAATTCTCACCGCCTCGCTCGCACTCCCCATAGCAGAGCACGGGGCTGGACACAGCAGTGCTGCTCTGCGAGCCCCTGCCAGCACCGCTGAGAGCTGTGGGAGATGCTTCCTACAAGAGAAGGGCCAAAGGATCAAGCGTCCCGCAGAAACGGAGCACACAGTGAGACAAGGCTGCAGTCATGCCCAGAAGCCAGGACGATGCATCACGACAGCAGCAATATGTTACTCAGCGATCTGAAGCACCGACCCTGAAGGACCCGCAGCCGTTCAGGAAGCCTGGAAGAAGGCAAACTGGGCTCCCATTTCACCAGCAACAGAACAAGGGCCAGCTTGACAGCACCTACTCTGTAGCTCCTGAGCTTCAGAGGGTATTGGAAAAGGTGTTGAGCAGGGAGAAAAATAAACATAAAAATAAATAAATAATAATAAAAAAATAAATCAACCCCCAACTGGCTATAATCCACCATTTCGCAGCCGAGCACTCGATGCCACGAGGCGGAGGCAGCTGGCAGGGCTGAGCAAGGAGGGTCCCGAGGCCGGCGGTGACGACCTGCGTGACGTGACTGGTGAAGCCCCAAGCCGTAAGCCTGGCTTAGAAGCTCGCTGCCACCTCTGCCAACACCAGCGGGAAGCATCTGCCCAGAAAAGCCTGGTGCAGACCGCAGCAAGGCAGGGAGCTGCCTGCCGGCCGGGGAACACAGCCACCAGCGCTTGCGGCTCCGCTTGGCCCTTGCCACACCGGGCTGCGACACCTCACCCCGTTCGGAAGCAATGCACAGGAACCACATGTTACTTTTTTTCCCTCCCGATGTCAAAATAATGGGCGGCAGCAAGTTCGTCTGCTTTCTCGGCACATGAGCTGTGCCCCAGACAGCACAGCCGAGGACACCAATGGAGGCTTTGCTGAACGGGAGCTTTGGTGAGCAATGCTGCGGGGCTTTCCTCCCGCAGCAGGCACAGCCAGTGGCCTGGATCCTGCATACTTCTGGCTTCCTGCGCTGTGATTTTGTGCTACCGGGGCTTCAGTCTGACCTAGTAAGACAGCTTGCATACCAAGAAAATATTTGACTAACATTTACGAACAAGTTCTGGGTTTGCATGTTAAGCATAACCAAAAGAGAAAAAACAAAACACTCTGCATAGGCTAGGTGCTTGAAAAAAGTATTGCAAGATATTCTAACACCGTTCCTATGAAACCTTTGTTATCACGAATTACTCCAAAGCCAGATATCCACAGACCACACACATCAGCAGAATCTAGATGGAAGTTATGCAGAACCTTCAGATAAACAAGCAATTACTTATCGTGTCGAAATCAAGCACAGTCACTTTCCCCTTGTTCTTTTACAGGTAAAGTAATTTCATTATAAGCACATAATTTTTTACCTTTTAAGTGCTGTTGAGATGCCATTTACATTTATCAACTTCCATTTCACATTGTTTCAGCTACGGGGAGTATACCCCCAGAAATCTCAGGCAATTTTAGCTCCATTTTACTCCTAGTGAACTACCAAAAATTGACACAGCAGAAATTCAGGCATCTCTGCACTCTTCCACAGAGGGGCTGGGACTCCCTGCCACAGGCTTTCACTTACGTGAAAGCTTATTGCAGGGCTCATCGAGAAGAAAAAAGGCCTTCAGAGCCATTTTAGGGGAAAAAAAAAAAAGTTTGGCACATGCAGCATTGGAGACAAAATGGGTTTGCAGGTGAGAGAGTAAAAAGAGCAGACGTGAAAGGTAAATTCAGAGAGGAAGGAGCTGTGGAGGGCGGGCAGCTGGAAGAGACGACAGCAGCAACGCAGGGAGGGAGGGGGAAGAAGAAGGCTTGCACGTGCAGAAGAGAAAATATAATCCTCACCTCCACACAAGAGGAAAGAATATAGCAATGGAACTGGAAAAGGAAAGAAGTGGTGAAGAAAGGCAAACAGTATGTCAGGTTGTGCGTGTGATGCTGGAAAGCGGCTGGACTGGAACCAGCTCAGCACCATCGGGAATACCCTGAAACTGGGATTTTCAGACTGCATCCATGCATTTCTATTTCACACATACCTAGGAGGGAAGTCAAGGCTCTCCGTTCTACCTGAAGGACCTGACCTTTTCACTGAAAGATACCACTATTTGCCCTAACTGGGTAAGCACACTGAAATCAAACAAAAGGTGCAGCAAGACAAAACCATGAAAAATAGAGAGGATTTCATCAGCTGCTAGACAGCAAAGCACCTTAGGGCTTTTAAAAGCTAGGGGCACTTTGATCTAGTTTTACACTTATTACTCATTCTACCTAACAGCAACTGATGAGAGTAACAAAATGTAACCCAGCCGGATGCAGACTTACCAGTGGCAGACACAGCAACGCGCAGCTCTAAGGCTGATTGAACAAACCACAGCAGGTGACATGGATTTGGTCTAATGTATTGATGTTCCACAATCTGAAAGTCCCCTTCTAAAGCAGATTCTTCCCAAGTTGAGTTTAATCCTTTTTAGCAATGCAAGCATGCCAGCTGCATTCACAGAGCGTACCCAAGGGCCCCAGATCTGAAAGGTCAGTCATCTGCCATTCTTTAATGACAAGGAAACCAGTGTAGCCATTCCCCATCCCCTGTGACCCGCAGGGTGATGGGAGACTTGAACTCGAATTCAGTAGACCTTGTCATGACCCCATGAAGCAGCTTGCTGGGGCCGAAGGATGCCATAGGCACATGATAACCACCTACCTATCGCAATAGTTTATATGGATTAGCTGGTTCAACACATTTCTGATCTTTTGAAGTACTAATACAGCTTCCTATCATCTCGGAAGCAACCGTGCCTGTGTATTCAGGCTCCCTGGTCAGAAGAGGAATCATTTTGTTTTATTTAAGATCAAAGCACGCTTTCTCCACCATAAATCCTCGCTCCATTCGCACCCCCCCGCTTTGAAGTGGCCAGCTGGCTAACGCCGGGTACCGTTGCCAGTGCTGAAGGTCAGGGCCCAGCTCAGCCGTGGTGCGGTGACGTGGGAAACGCAGCGCTCACAGTCCCGGGTGTTCCCAGTCCGCGGTCAGACTAATTGAAGTACAAGCAGTCGGCCCAGTAATTACATGTCAGGCTCGTATTTGGGGCTTTTCATCTGTGCGCTGCGAGTGCATTAGGAGAGGGGAGGTGTGTCGTTATTGCTGGGTGCCGTACGGGGAAACTGAGGCACGGAGAGGTGAATCTCCTTACCGAGTTCACTTAGGGGGTTGAAACAAAGCCTGGGAGGGGACCTGTTAGCACAAGTTTGAACCTAAATAGCAAAGAAAATGAAGTTATTATCTGCATTCCATCGAGTGCTGTACCATATGGTTACAGGTGGGCATGAGTCCAAGCTAAGCACCCGAACGGCTCCTTCGGCTCTAGTGAGACAAACAAAACCCCAAACTTGCACCCTCGTATTAATCAGAGCACTCCTTTAAGCTTTCCCTACGTTTCTGCTGACACTAAGGTATGAGGATCCATGCTGAAAATTTAACGAAGGATAAATCCAGCAGATGAGAACAGCCATTACCACGACATGTACCTGATCCTGTCTTCTCAAACATCTCAGCTTACTGAAGGATTTTTATGTTGTTTTTTTTTTAACATGACTACAGGCTCTTTCCTTCTCTGGCAAGACAGTATTTGGAAGTGAACTTTAACAAAGCTCTTTTAAGAGCACCTTGGTTCCTGATTACATCTCTAGCGTGTATCAAGCAGATACATATTAATTATTCTTTAGCAAAATCAGAGATTCTGAGATTTAATAATTCAGTGCTCATGATACAAGAACTAGCAAGTCTTTCATTATTCAGTAGCGTGCAGCTTCCCAAACAGAAGAAAAAGCAAATGAAAACCGGGTATAAACTATTTAGCTTTTCTTTGAAAACTGCTTTGCTCTGCTGCCCTGCTGCTTCAAGCATCTGACCTCTCCCACTCCAAACTCGTGTGAGCTCAGGAAAAGGAGGCAGGGGACAAAGGACAGCGCAGGAAAGCCCCCACCTGGGTGCCCTGCGCAGATGGGATGGGCATGCAGAGAGCTTCAGCATCAAAAGGCTTGGTTTGGGTTTAAAATGATGCTTTCCTGGGTTTCTGCTCTCAGATGTAGGATCAACCCATTCTGGATTGCACGTTCTCTGCTGCCAGAAGGTTTCCATGGAAAAGCACGGAGAAGAAACAGGGTGGTGCCACTATTACTCCCATCACACTAAAATCAGACGAGCACATCCAAGCTGGAGTGAATGCAGCAACGCTACTCCGTTCCTCACGTTCCGAGGCTCTTCCTCCTCTGTATTGTAAAGGCTCGAGCATCTAGCCCCAGAACCAGAGCCAGCCTGCTCGGACAGAACAAGGCCAGAAGCCAGGCAGCCCCCCAGCCCCGCGCAGGTTCCCGTGCTGCGGGAGGAAGGGAAGGCACCCTGCTCCGTCTTGTCCCCGCGCATCCCATGGCTTTGCCGAGGCGCATCTGAAGCACACAACGCCACCACAGATTCAGACAGAGGCCCCCAGTTCCCTTTTAAACAATGGCACTATTTAGGGAAAGAAGGTGTACGGTAAGCAGGGATGTGCACCACAGTGAGAAACAGGCCTAGTGCAGGCTGAAGCGTTCGTTTTCTGGTATTCCTAATTCCATGCTTACATCCACCTGCAACTCTGAGCTTTAGTAAGCTCTTAACATCTCTCTCATACCTCTTTCCCCATAGTAAGATGGCACCAAGCCACTTCTCTAAGACATCCTCCTTTCTTTTTATGTCCTCCTTGAACTGACAGACAGACACCCTTGGAACTAATTGCCAAAGTGCCAAAGTGCTTTTTTCTTCCTTTTTTTTTAGCATGCAAGGGCCAGTGTAAGAATTTAACCTCACCAGCGGGGAATGTCGCCCTAGCAATGGGTTGTTAGTAGGTATTGCGGTACCGAGTAAGAATAGGATGCTGTGCCCTGTCCAGGAGAGGCTGAAACATAAAAGCACCCTTATCTGGATGGGTGCCCGCCTGCCTCCGACAACAGGGGAACTAAGGCAACAACAGAAACAAAGCAGTTAACATGAAGCTGGGTGTTGGAAGGGGGCAGGAGATGCCAACACAAAGGGATCTCCCCCCTGCAAAGATTAGGAAGGCATTCAAAGGAGACAAGCACCAAGGGTATATCGATATGGCACAAGCAAGGCCTGGCCAGCCCAGACAGACACATCCCCCCCTCGCCATCCACATGGGGACGGGGTGACCCCAGGGCGATACCTGGCTCAGCAGACGGCAGGAAAATTAGGCAGAGCCCAGAGCAGCTCAGCAAGGGTTACGGAAAGGCAGCGAGAGCGAAGATCCAGTGAGGATGACCCAACAGTTGCCCAGGCTAAAGAGACCCGGGGGATGCTATATAGCCGTACGTGTTCGTATGTGTGCCTGAGTGAGGTAACGCAGAAGGAAGGAGGTCTCGGCGATGACAGTGAAAGATAATTACAGCCTGCGAAGGTCTGAGCTCGTAAAGACGGAAGCAGATTTCCTCGAAAGCTCGCAGCTGAGGATTTGTACACGTAGCCTGGACGCAGGGGGTGAACGGGAGGCAGGAGCTGAAGAACTGCTCCTTGCATGCCCAAATGGGATGGGACTGGCAAAGGCTGTGGAGGGATTAAGAGAGGGTGTCTGGGAGGGAGTCGTGGCCTAGAGGCAGAGTGAGGGGGAAAAAAAAAGGAAAAAAAAAAAGAAAAAAGGCAAAAAAAATCTTTGTATATTGTGTTAAAACCAGATCTCCAAAGTGAGGTAGCCCAGAGGTGAAAGGACTCAGGAGCTTATATAGGTGTTCTGCCTCATGCAGACCACGCAGTACTTCAAACTGAAGACATGCATTTTGCAGGGCACATTTCAAGCCTGCTCACCTCCTCACCTCTCCACAGAGGAAGATAAAAGGCTGGCTGGATCCCTTTTAGTTCATGACTTCATTTCTCCTTGCACCACAAAGTCTGAAGCAGCGTGGTGACAAGATTCAAAGGGATCTGTGTTTATTTCCACTTATAATGCGCAGTGCAGTCTAGCCAGAACACTAGCAACAATTATTTCCTACAATTATTACCACATTTCACACCCTTTCCTCTGGGTTATGAGAAGCAGCACCCCTTCCTTCACAACAGCTGCAGCCTTCCTTCCTCACCAGAGACCTGCATAGCCCCCACGTGTTTCTGGGTTTGTCCTAATATCCCAGCTCCCCTTCCTCTCCCTAAAGAAACAGTTTTCAGTCCTCTACCAGAAATAACCAGGTCCCGAACTTGGTTGAAGAAAAGGATGATGGTTTAAACCTTGAAACTTTCCATCATTTCAAATGCAGTAAATTAGACAGAAGGGCTTCCCCTGCCTCTTACTGCGACTTGGTGCTTGCTCAGTGTCCTCTGCCCAGGATCTTCCAGGGACGTCTAAACAAGGAGCCACAGAGCATTTCCACGAGCTATCCATCAATGCCACCGTGAACTTTGCTCCATGGGAAATTACAATGGAAGGGCATGCAACAAGGACTTCATTTTCATTTTATAGATGAAAGAGGTTGAAATGAAGAAATAGTTCATTTCCCAGAGCCCTAAAGAGTCTGTTGCAATTGTGCGGGGTCCTAAAATGCTTCACCCCAAACACACACTCTGTGCAGGTCATCTTTAAACTCCACACACCTTCTCACCCTCTGTAAAGAACAATAAGTATTCTTATCAGAGGAAAATACTTTATCTCAGTTAGGCAGCAACACCCCATGCGTTGACAGGGTGATGTGAGGAGAGCATTGTAGACGAAATCTACATCAAGTGGCAAAAAACTGTTCAAATAACAGCACAAATTGGACACTGAGGGAGCAGAAAATTCTTTGTTTTCAGTAAGAAAGGCACTGTGATGGCTCGAAGACACTCACACATACTTCCTTTGCAAGATGCTTCCTGTCCGCAGGCCTGAACACATTCTGCCTTAGATCAGTCTCAAGCTCTAGCTTCCTGACCCACCTCCTCTCACTCGTTCCCAGGTAACACACATTTAATTACAACCGAGATAGAACAGCTAGATGGCCACTAGCAGGCTAATAATGACAACACACCTACATGCATGATTTCGGGAGATAACATCAAGCATTCCTAGGTGAGCTGAAACTGCTCGCATAACTGTGGGGGCAAGAGGAACGTGAGCTCACCTCTTCACCAAAACTTGTGGATGTCTTAGGAGAAAAAGCAGGAAGAAGGTCCTGTATCACCTTCAGGAGAGGTCACTGGAGCAAAATAAGGGTAGCCAGGTCTTCAGTCTGTGGAAGAGTATTCAGTGGATCTGTTGTGCCCTCTCAAATGCCTGCCCAGGAAAGCACTAGACTTCTGTAGACCAGAAGTAGCTTGGCAAGCAATGCAGATGGAAAAATAAAGAAAAAGAAAGACAGTGTGAATGCTGGATAGTGCTCTGGTATTTGAAGCATTGTGGCTATTTCTTAGGCTTCTTTACCTGTCAGAAACGTCTAAAAAGCAGCACTGCTTGACAGCAGCACTTAACCATCCTACATTCTTCATCAAGATAATTACACCCGTAATAGCTGAACCTCTGCTCTGTACTGCGTCAAAGCGTTTTACCCTTTGTAATATAAACTCAAGAAATGGCTTGGAGCAAAATGAACTACGCTTTACCCATCAACTAGCAAGATGCACATATCTCAGCTTCCACAGTGCAGCTAATAAGCTGGACGGACAGAAACAAAGAGACGGCAAAGCAGTTTGTTTACAGAGCCTGGTGCAAGATGCCCTTTGCTAGGATGCTGCCCTGTTGTAAAACAAACTCACCAGAAGTAAACATAACAACCCTGTTTTATAAAGCTCTGCCACTATTTTAGAAGCTCAGGGTGAGTACCCGTAACGTCAGTGGAGCCAAGCAGGGATAAGTCCTCAAATGTGCATGAGTACTTGGCAGAACAACCCTATGTGACAGAGAGGAAAGCCACTGGATTGCATGCCAACACATAGCTGATCTGAGCTTTTTAATGGGAATGAGAAGTTTGGAGGGAAAAGAGCTCACTGGCATACTGAGAACCCCCTATTCAACCTCTGTTCAATCTTACATTAAACTTATAAACTATTTCTTGATTTTCCAGAGAAAGGCTCCTTTGGACACTCACTGCTCAGAAGTCCACGGCACTGCAACCCCAGCCCCATCAGGCACACAGCCACAGCCCAGCACACACACATGCACGTACAAGGTCCCGAGCACGGCACGCCTTGACTTTCTGGTGGGTTTGCTCTTCAAACAAACGCATATTCCAACTGTTCTGTTCACTTTTACCATTTCCATTCAATCCCTAACACACTCAAGTTCCCTCTCCCAACCCCTACAAGCTGCCAATGCCCCAGGTGGGGTGGACCTTACACCCTGACCTTCCTCCCTCCCTTCCTCCTGCTCTCCCCGCTGCTGCTGGCATTTTGGGGGTGCACGTTAAGGAGTTAGCAGAGTACAGACAGAACTATCCAGGCAGCAGGGCCAGCAAATCAAAGCAATTCTTGGAGAGCCCAGTAAAAGCTCACATCAACACAACGGAAGCAGCAAGAGTGCACTGCTGGTAGCAGTGGGGAGAGAGGAGGTATCACAAGCTCTTCATTCAGCTGGAATAATTCTTAATTTCCTGTGAAACCACTCCTTGAGCAGATCCACCTGAAGAAGGATGCCCAAGCAACTACCTCTCAAAC
Source organism: Heteronetta atricapilla (assembly GCA_011075105.1). NCBI lineage: Eukaryota > Metazoa > Chordata > Aves > Anseriformes > Anatidae > Heteronetta > Heteronetta atricapilla. Next base: position 39,858,134 of record CM021734.1, on the reverse strand, counting down.
CGCTGCATAAGGTGTAAGAACGGCATCTCTCAAGTGAGCATCTTGCTTCTTGGTGTTCCCTACAGGAGTTACAGAGTGCCCAGCTATTGCCACCCTTATTGTCACCCCTTACATACAGCCCGATACAATAAGAAAAAATATGTAGATCATTCTCATTGCCTGGCCCAAGCTGAAGGAATGACACCAACAAAAAGAAAGCCCACCATGACTGTTTAATGCCACGTAATTTGCCCCAATCAAGTATTCCACCAGGAACATTAAACAAAACAACACACAAACCTATGCAACAACCAGAAATCATCCAAAATCCTAAATGAGGCCCTGTGTTCCAGAAGAGTTCAACTGGTATGTTTTTACTTGCCAAATATTTTCACAGCACACAGGTAATGCTTTTTTTTTTTTTAATTTGTTTCTTGGAGGAATTAACAAACTATATTATCTCTGTTCTGCTCGTGCTACTCAAAAGAGGTGGCAGAAAGAATTCTCCTCACCCTCCTAGATTACGTGTTACCCCAAACGTTTGTACGTTACGGTCACGCTATGGCAAATATTCACATGAGTAATCACGCTGAAGTCATTATAACTACCCCTGCGAAGAAGCATTTAATCTCTTTATGCATTTGCTGAGATCAGGACCTGAAAGACACGAACGTGCTGAACTCATTCTGTGCAATGCACAGCATCTGTAAGTTAAACAGTCCATTTTAAAATGAATACCACGGTAAAAGTCTCCTTTTGTGAGCACCAGACACCAAGAACTCCTGGCTTCACGTAGGCCCTTGCAATCCTATCAGCTCTTGGGAGGTCCCCATGTTTTTCTTTCAGTGTCAGGGGCAAATACCACAGACTCACTCTTCTGGTCCTTGAAACAAATTATCAGATGAAGAAAATTATGTGTCTGTACAAGGAAGATTGTACAATCAGCAGCATACCAGTGCACTGACCCCATTCAGCCGCACAATGGGGAACTGAAGCCCAGCACTTCCAAGCTGGGATCTTTCACTCCATATACCCACGCTTGGGCTTTCAGCGAGGAGGGCTCCCTATCTCCAATCCCGACTGCCCAGCTTCTCAGTGAAGCTGAACCATGGATGGCAAGCCGTAATTGCTCTGAGACCACAGCCAAGACGCTTCCCTTTGGCCCCTTGGACTCAGTGACCGCCCGCGTTACACGGAGCAGAAAGGAAACATCTCCATGTGTGTCATCTCCTGCAAGCCAGGAGCCCTCAGTGGCTACAGAAACTAGCTTCACATTTGGCACAGGCGGAACAAGGCAAGAACCGGCCGTACACAAAGAGGTTCTTGTGTATGCTACATTTTGTTCTGTGAATGTATCTATTTACTTTTGAACAGAAAAACCTTCAGGGTTTTTTATTATTATTAAGAGAAATGTTTCATGAGTAGGCTAAACCTTTAAAACATGACTTTCTCATTATTTAATTATGTGTTGTGAAAAAGTAGCTCTTTTGTTTGTTTCAAACTTACCTCCTAATAACTTAACTTGCATGTTCCCTAATCCTTACATCAGAAAAGACAGAAGAACATCATCTCCCTACTAATTTTCTCCACAGGACTCATAACTCAACAAGCTCCCATAATTTCCCTCCCTCAGACACCTCTCCTCTACGCTGTAGAGTCATGACCTATTCAGCCTTTCCTTGTACTGAAGCTGCTCTGTGCTTTGCAGCACCCTTATTACCTTTCCTTACATCTTTTCCAGTTCTACGTCTCTGTGTGTGTTTTGCATTTTTGCTGTTACTATTGTTGCTGTTTTGGTGTTTTTCTCCAAGCTGGGGAAACAAGCTTCACAAAGTATGCCACATAGCCATGCACCACAGTAGCTATGCACTGGTATGACATCAACTTCAGTTTCATTTTCTATTTCTTATACAATAGCTTTACAGACGGGAAAAAAATCACAGAATCACTGAATGGTTGAGGATCACACATTAATAGGTTTGAAACAAACTGGTAAAACAGTATAAATGTCAAAAATCAGGGAGGAAGCCTAACTTCCTATCTTAGTTTCCCAATTCTCCATCTACCTTACTGTTGTCAACTCTATGTTTATCGAATATTTTTTGTATCCTTTAGGTTGAAGTGCCTGAGTAGTTGGGCTGCTGCCCAAAGAAGACCAAGCAAAAACTTCATCCAGCTGTCTTCTCATCCAGAATAAGTACGCAAAAACTCCTCCAGTGGAAAAGCTGTGACCTTCAACAAATAAATAAACCAACTCCAGTTAACGAGGCAGTCCAGCCCCCTGCAGTGAAACTCCCATACCAGGCATGTTCTGATGAAAAAGAACAAAGACATTTGAATTGTGTTTGTAGTGCATCTGCGTTCTCAGCACTGTCCACTCATCATCAGTCATGAGCGTTACGAGCGCAGCATGCCCAGCGCCACCGCCACCAACTGTAACACACTCTGACACCCAACACAAACATGGGATGGCGAAGGAAAAGAGATTTCATTTAAATACGTGGCAAACACACAGAGAGAAGGAAATAGAAGCTGCGCCAACAGCAAGCCTTTTGACGTAACATCTGTATTTTCCCCTCACATGCTATTTATGACGCACAGCAACAAATTTCAAAAAGGAGCAACACCACAGCTTGTTCAGGGTTGAAGCTTCCAAAGAAACAGAACAATGTTTTACTTTCAAGAAGGTGGGAGCTAAGAGCGTGGGGTAACTTGCTCAGACATTGCTAGCTAATCAGAAAGGGGAGAAAAAAACAGCTTTAGTGACCTGATCAAAGAATAGACTCCTATCTAATAAAGTCAGGCGTGCCCTTTCCAATATATTAGTCAGAGAGGCACCTCTGGCTTCTACATTTAGAAAATGGTGTGTATAATTGCCTGGGCTTGCAAATGCCACTGTATGTATTTCTAGCAAAGCTTTGAGCAGCATATTTTGTATGAGCTATACCGTCAGGAAAGGTATATATTCTCACTCAGCTGGCAGCAAACTTTGCTTACACAGAGACACTTCTGTAATGTTTAAATGCAAAAGTGTTCCAGAATAACTGGAATACACAAGGAGATAATAGTTGGATTTTATTCCACTGCATCTTCTATAATCCACCTGAAACCAGACACTAACAGCACTACAAAGAAAGATACAGTTTGTCCAGAAGACAACAGAAAAATGTAATTATTCTTGCTAGCAACTAAATAACACGAATATTCTACTTTATCAGCAGCCTTCAATGTTAGCCTGGAATAACTAAAAAATGTGACCTCTCCTCTCTACTGAGTGCAGGGTGAGTTTGGCTCCAGCACTTTCAGAATAGTTTTACCCAGCTGATGTTATTGATGTTATCTTCACAACCATGAGGAGAGCAGTAAATTGTTTCTGAAAGAGAACTCTCATTTCTGGAGACCTAGAAAGTATTTCCTGGCTGGACTCTTAAGCTGATCTGTTAATAAATCAACAGAAAAACAATTTCTTGAGCAAGAAGGGGATAAAATGGATATTGCTAGTAAGAAGAAAAAGACAAAAGAAATCACATAGCCTAGGTTTTCATATATTCTCTTCCCTGTTTTCCTCTTAGCTTGAGGCATCTATATATCTCATTTCTCTGGAAACACAATCGAACTCTTGCTGTCTTGCTACAAATAAAAATTGTCTTTTATTCAAGGAGGAGTGAGAAGCTCTAAAGTTACCAAGCTTGCCTCCTCCTCCAGCAACCCAGAAGGGTTTAGGTAACAGCTGCTAAAAGGACATCGCTCAAACACCTAGATGGCTTCTTCCTTTAACTAGTCCCTGTCCAGAAGCTGTGCTGTGGTTGTCCGTATCTGCTAACCAGCACCAAACATAACCAACCTAACCCTGCATCAGTAGCAGATAAACATATCTGTCAGATTAGCAATAGCAGCAGATGGGCCAGAAAGCTTACAAACTTCATATGGGTTCTGTATTTTAGTGCCATCATGGTCCATGCAAAAATATGTAACTAGGGTTTGAGGTTGTCTTTTTTTAAATTAATTTATTCAGAAGACGAATGAAGATGAAGCACTTATTTTCATAGCCCAGAGGGTATCAACCAGGCTGCAGAAACACTGAAATTAAAACATGAATGGTCAATGTCTCCTCCAGCCTGCCTTAAGGAGACCAGCTTCAAGGCCTGTAGCCTCTGTAAAGTGTTTTCCGCCCAAAGGCCAAGATAAGAATGAAAGGCAGGAGATAAGAAGGAAACACTCACTAACAAGAGTAGTTAGTAAGTCTAAAGTAAGACTGAAAGCACGACTTAATGAGCTGAGCAAAGACTGGGGTTGCACAAGGAGCAGGTCAACTGCAGAAAGAAAAGTCACACAAGAAGTAGAAAATGAGGTTATAAGACTTTAAAATAATAAAAAGTGGTTAATTTGTTTTCTGGAACTTCCATTCACCAAGTCATTACAACCCCCACCCCAGTCTCAGCATTTAAAATGAAAGAAAGGTCAGGCTTACTGGCTATTTCAAAAGGTCTACTACAGTTACTTACAGCAGCTATTGCTAGGTTTCTGGAAAAAAAAAAAAAAAAAAAAGTAAACCATGGAAGTGGCTGGCACAAAAAATAGTATTTCCCAAGAACAAGCAGTGTGGTAATAAGTGATCCTCCTCTAATAAGCTGCTGGCAACTATGGCTCTGTCAATCACCTTAAGGTCTGTCAAAACAGACAAGCGCAGCTGAGGCAGGCCAATATTTTGTGGTGTTTTTTGCTGTGTTTTGTTTTTCTTTAAAGAATGAGCCCATTGCATCCGAGGGCACTAGCTAACTGATCTTGTTCATATCTCTGTGATTCAAAAAGTTATCCCATTTGCCTCAAAAAAGCATGTCCAAACAGCATGGGTGGAACAGGCCAGACAGCACTTGGTGCTCCCGGGTCTCTCATTACACAGAGAAACTTGAGGCTGGAGGACCCAGGGGAACCCGTTATACAGGAGCCAGTTACAAAAGGACCTGTCCACAGCAAAACACACAGGAAACGTGCAAATCATCCACCAGATCTGCTGTTAGGGGCCGCCACCATATTTAATGGGGTGTTACATCTAGATGGCCTGGCCTGCTCTCATGGCTGGCCCTGCTGCAAGCAGGAGGTTGGGCCAGAGACCTCTGGAGGCTCCTTACAACCCCACAAATACCTCTTCTCAGACAGTAATTCAGAGAAGATAGGCTTGCATGACCCTAAGGATTTATGCAGATCTCTATCCTACGTTAGGACCTGGCTTACTGTGGGCTCCATGTGAAGGGGAGAGAACAGGAGAGGAGACCTTCACAGTGCTGACCCACGCCAGCTGAAACCATGGTGGCAGAGCAGACCCAGAGGGAGATTTGCTCCTGCTAATAATGTGAAGAAGGGACTACACGCCTGTAGTCAAACAATTGACCCAAGTGCTTTCCATAGATACCCTACAAGCACCAAAGCAGTCCCCATTTGCTAGGCCCCAGCATGCTGTTTCTCAGCCCAGTTGTTCCCACGGCTGTTTGGCACCATGCCTTGCCTTAACCATCTCATGTTTTTAAGGGTCAAAACCACATTGTTTACAAAACGCATGGTCTGACTTCACAGCAAAACACCACCACATCCACTCCGAGAGCCAACTTTTGACAGCTTAGCCCCAGCTAGCACCATCTCCAGCCTAAGACACTTCTGGAAACCACGAGGAGCGACCTGACATCCCAGAGAAAGATGGTGGTTGTAGAAGCAGCTAGAGAGCCAAAGAGAAAAACAACGATTCTGCCAGCAGTGGGGCAGCAGGTAGTCTGGGCAGGGACAGGCTGTTATCCACACTTCATCAGGCTGGTGAGATCCTGGCACAAAGCCACCAGTGGAGAGGAAGATGAGAACCTGCGTGTCAGCGCAAGCTTTTAGTTGGCGAGGCAGCATTAAGACAAGGTCAGTTATTGGTAAAGGTAAAAGCCACGCTTCCTAAGCTGACAGATAAAGAAATTCAAAAGGCAGGAAGCGGAAAGCCACAAGGAATTCACTGCAACTGCTCAGTTAGGAAAGGAGGGTTGCAGTATCCCAGCACTGCAGCGTAGTCTAAAAAACCGGAGCTAGCTTCCATCCAGGGACTTAAGTCACTTACTGCAGCGGCTCGTCACAGCCTGCCAGAGCAGCAGGATGAGTTAGCCACTGCTGAAGTCCATAATTATTGCTGGAGTTGAGGAATGCAAGCCAAACCTGAGCTGGCCACTTCGAAACTAGTTCAGATACCTTTATGTTCAGCTGAAACATGACCAGGAAAGCATCAAGCAGCCTAATGAGGTAGAAAAGTTTGGTCATCTTGCAAAAGCACTGAGACCTTGACTTGAGGTGCAAATCTCACTTTAAAAAAAAAAAAAAAAAAAAAAAAACAGTAATTAGGAAAGAGTAAGCTTGCAAGACAAGCCATATACCTAAAACCTACCTATCATCATGCAACAATCATTACCTTGCTGTTCATTGAAAGAAACACCATATAACCATATAACAGGCTCCAGTTCCCTTCTGCAACACACTATGCAATTACTGCTGGTGTTTCTATGGGCTACACTGAGAACACAATACCACAGACTAGGACAGTATGACATGCCCACATCCATGCCTGCTGGCCCAATGGGCTCTGCACTCATTTCTTAAGCGAACAACCATAGCAAATAAAATACAGATAGCCATTTATGAAGTATTGTGTTCATGGCTCCATATTCATGCCAAATATGTCTCTAAGTATGTGATTGCAAACTCACCACTGCTCTCTACTAAAGCTTTCAAAAACCTTATGCATGCAACTCATTCATGAAGGAGGCTGAGAGGTGCCACAACAAGTAATTACTACAGCCTAAGCGGTGAGAAACAGGTAAAGCAAATCCAGGCAGGTTTTGAGCAAGAACTCTTTGCCCAGTTGCATACTTACAGACTACCTCTCATTCACAAGTAACCTCGTATGTGAGTACAATTACCTAATTGTTTGCACTGCAGGAGCACCTACGGACTTCGGCCTTGAGTCTGTGCCCACACAACATCGACCTGACAGAGGCACCACCAAAGACCTTGGCCCCAAAGCACGTGTGTTGTCAAACACAGGCAAGAAACAACGTTTGGACACACCAAAATATGTGGGAACAAATAAGGAGCTGTGAACTACGGAAAGGCAAATTTTGATGAAATCTGCAGCATGCTGGGAGTGGAGCACAAGCTTCGGTAACACAGGTACCTGTGCACTTGGGTGTTAAACACAGGGCTTGGCAAGGCCATTGGTTTTCAACTTGGTGCCTGCAGAACCCCATATGATCTGTGAACTCCTTTCAAAGAGCCTACAGAGAGGTAATAGTGAAAAGCAAAGCTTATATTTGCTGTATTTCTGATAGAAATAGAAATTAAAGAAAGCTGAGGACCATTACACCATCTGGTCATTACTCACTGACACAGGCGGCAATGTAAAGGATTCAAAGCCATGGAAAATCCTCAGGAATTGGAAATAGATGCACAAGCCACTGAGCAAATGTGTTCATCAGCATGGAAAAAATAAAAAAACTCAGTGTGTCTCAGTTGTTCAACAAATTCCTAGCTAGTGGGAAAAAAAAAAAAAAAAAAAAAAAAAAGTTGAATTTATTTCCTTTTTACTCTCATTATTTGTCACAAAAGTCAACCCTCTGAATTTTATAGCTCACTTTTCTTCCAGCTCACAGGATGATTGGTGTCTAGCGACTCACAAAAGATAGGATATATTTTGTCCCCTGTCTCAATACAAACATTGGAGACACTGGAAAGAAGGCACTAGAGCTGATTTAAGTAATCACTGAAACCAGAAGTCTAAAAATCGTTCGAGCAGGAAAATGAAAGAGACTAAGGCACTGGGCTACAGATAAATCTGCTTTTCCTCTTTAAGATCAAATATGTCACTGAATGAGGCAGCTATTGACACAAAAAAGCAGAACAATGATAGATGTAGTGATTCTGACACTAAAACATTTCACAGCCATGCTGTGATTGAAATGTAGCCAAGAAGCATGTCCCTACAGACCTTCCAACAGCTCTTTGGCATCAGCCTCACCAAGGAGCTCTGGCTGTACAACTCTAACAAAAACTAACAACCAAGAAAAATACCTTGGAAATAAAAGCAAAGGACTTGAATTAATAAGAAATCTATAAACTAAAGGCTACAAGCTATCACCATAAATGAAAAATGACAAGGTGAGAGCTACTAACTCCTGCCCAATGAAAGAAACTCAAAGGATTGTAGGTCAAGCTGCCTGCTTTTGTTACTTTGTCTTTATTGACAAAGTATTAATTAAGATTTTTGCTTGATACTTTTATTGATAAAGTATTAATTAAGACTTCTGCTTGATGCTTTACCTGAAGGCACTTGGATTAATTCTTCTGCTGTTCATTCCTCAGAGCATTAAACACATCAAAAATAAAAATGGAAAGACTACTAGTTCTGATTTTGCAAGTGTAAGTCGCAATTAAAGGGCTCCTGGCTTAGACACAGACAACCCACTCTGGAAATAACCAGACAGACCAACTCCTCAGGTGAACCTCCTAACGACAGTCAGGCAAGTATAAGAACATACAACGTGCCTACATATAAAAGCGTGAATCGTCTCATTGAAGTCAGACTTGGGCAGCTACATTCTCATGTGGGCATCGGTGTCTTGCTGAATTTGGACTACTCAGGGAAAAGCAATGGGAAACCTCTGTTCATACAGCTTTTAAAACCCACACATGCATATACCTGCACATACACATCTGTATGAAGGTAACAAGAACTCCAGCTGAAAATCACTTTAAGCCTCTACTGGGGGATGCTTAGGGACACAAAATTTCTCTGAGAAAAGCTGCAAAGCTTCACAGCCCTATGAGTCCTACACTCCTCCTTCTTCCTACACCTTGCTTCCTACACCTTTACTTCTCCTCCTTCCTACACCTTGCAGGCATCTCCTAGTCAGCTCCAAGATAGGATATGATAGCACGTAGCTAGACCTCCTCAGAAAATGCATGAAGCACTATCAAAGTCTCCACTTTTGAGAAAAACAGAACAGATCTAACACTATCAGACTTGCTTCCCTGCATTCAAGATTATCTGTCCATACCACTACAAACCTGGCCGGCCTCCCTCCTTTCTGGGTCTCCCACTCCTTCCAGATGTTCGTATTCATAGAGGAGGCTTCTCTACAAGGGTGACACCTGTTCTGAAGACACTTGTTTGAAAAATACCAACTTGTTCTTAGAGCATCTCAGATTACAGACTGAAAGTTTTATTTTATTTAGTTTGACTATTCTTTGCCAGTTTTAGCTTCTCACCAAACTAGTGTTTTCCTCTTTAATTGCATGGGTTTTCTCAGACAGTAAAAAAAAGAAGTATTTCTTTCCAACAAAAAGGAAAATTATGGCAAACTAATAGTGTTGTCAGGAAAGCTCAGTGTCCTCAAAGCTTTCTTCAGCTCCACTTTGAAAACAGGAGGTTAATGTGCTCCTTAAATTCCCTCTTCTTGGAAGAATCTAGGGGTAAAATTCACACCTTTTTTTAAAAAAAATAGTAATAGCCTGACATGCTATGTTAATAATGCCTAGTGTGTTATATACAATCTTTGCTTGAAAACAGACCTTAAAATTTTGATTTGCAGCTGGTTAAAGACCTACCTAGTGAACAGCAGATGCAAGTCGTTGACCTCCTCACCAGCAGACCGCTGCTGCACATAACATGACAGGAAGCACCTGAAAAGCTCCATTCAGGCTCATTCAGCCATCATCACTCAGCTCGTAGGTGAGCTGAGCAGGACGCAGGCACCTCACTGGGCTCAGGGAGTACCCGGGCACAACCTCCTGCCGATCAGCTCTGGAAATCTTCTTCCAGTACAGGCACTGGATTACTTCTGGCTTCAGAAGCCAGAGCACCCTGACAGCACCCTGGGATTAAGCAAGGTGTACGGGTTTCCCTGCGTGGAGACAGTGAAGACAAAGGAGGCCCTTTAGGGAAGCCCAAAGAAAACACCGGGCTTGCTCTTTACGCCAGCTATTGTTACTTCGTCTGTCAGTGAGAGGGGAACGTGTCTGGGCACCAACCCTGCTGTACGCAAGCACAGGAGCAAACGTTCAATGCCGGCCTGCTGGAGCAAGAGGCAAGGCCGGAGTCTGCTCCCACACGGGCTGAGCAGAGGCTGGCAAGGCTCAGGGGCAGCTGATATATTTATTAGGCTACCAAGTCTTACTCACAATAATGTGAAGTAAGACTTATGCATCCAAAAACCTGTTTCTTTCATATCATTTGCATATAGACAGAAATATTCATGGACATCATTGCCAAAGTAGAAAATACAGCTTGAGTCTGAAAGAGGGAATAATAATTTGCCTATTTTTCTTAATCTAAGAGTTTCTCTAGATTTTATACAGGCTTTTTTTTTAAAAAGGACCAAAAAAGTTCCCTTTAAAAAAAAAAAAACATAGCCCCACGGCACCTCATAAGACTCCGCCGCCATGCCTGAAACACGCCGTCAGCAGCCAGCTTCCCCTAATGCTAATAATACATTGTGAGTTTTACAGCCCCAGTGTTAAACACCATCCTTGCAGTTTTACTCCTTTGTTCCTTCTGAGCAGCCAGTGCAAATGCACGTTACAGCATGTGCAACTGGAAGGGAGCAGATGAGCAGGAGCTACCACAGCTGTGGTTTCAGGTGAGGATGGCCACAGCGATGCTCTGCCTTGCTACCGGTGCAGGGACCGAGCCACCGCTCTGCCACAGTCCAGACCCAGGTCTTCCCCCCAGAGCACACCTGCTGTGGGAAAGCCCTGCGACTTATCACCTTCCCTCTCCTCTTTTTTGGTGGGATTCCCCATACTGGGCCTAGCACTGCGGCCTTTGGTATCTTTGCTCTCCGCCAAAGGTAAGCAGCATACAGACCTGCTGAAGCACTAACAGCTAGCAAAAACTGCTTCAAAATACACCTTCATGAAACTACCCAAACCCAGCTCTTCTGATAGAGACATTTTTCACTGTCACGGTATATAAATTTTGCAAAGAACAAAGTATGGAGTCGTTTCATAGAGTTCAAGTGGTTTGCCTTTCTCAAAAGGCAGTCGCTGGTACACCCTCATTAATCGCTCCATTAATCAGCTGACAGTGGAATTCAAGGTTAAGCTAATACAGCCCTGTGTTTGACTGCTTCCAGACTGCTTCTTTGGCCTCCCCAGCCCAAGGAAGAAGAACAACAAAGTCTCATGTTGCATGGTTTAGAAGCATGTCCAGCTCCAGAAAACATACTACAGAAGTCATTATGTGGTACATATTTAAGTGCACTATATAGTAACTTCCTTTCACAAGACAAAATCAGAGTAGACTTAAAGAAGAACCCTTTGACTGCATGCTCTGCTGCCGCTGTGACTCAGAGCAGGAGCCTGGTTAAAAAAGAGCTGTGAAGATGTGCTCAGATGTCAACAGGAAAGCACCTTGGTTCATCAGAATATACACGCCTGTACGTTCTTAGCATTCATACACTTCTCACCACAGGTCTCAGGTGAAACTCCAGGTCAAACCGAGGGATCAAATACACCAGACAGAAGAAAGCATGTTTATATATTAGGTGAAGGGATTTTATTCCAAGAAGAAAGTAATATCCTTAAAAACCTTTCCAGATCTGGCCCACCCAGGGAGTAATTTCAATAGTGGAAACTGGATATTGCACTAACATTTCCAGCCGTCAACATCATTAGAAAATAATCAAAACATTTATGCTCTATATTTAAAGTAGAAACAAGTTAGAGGGCTTGAAATTTCAGAACCCCATTAAATTGCTGCTGCTGCAGGAACTGATTACTGAGATGTTCCTTCTATCCCCACATCTCACAGCCACGGTTTCTATGATGGAAACCACCATCTGGTTGCAGCTTTTGTTTTATTTCCTCCAAACACTTCTGGCTTTCCTTGACTACGAAGAAGAGAGAAGCCCAGCCATCGCGTGTTTGCTGAAGCCCAAGGCAGGCGCGGTGCGCTCTGAAGGCAGGCCTGAATGCCAAGAGCCCTGGAGGACACCTGATACTCCCGGGCGGCAACTTTCCTGTTACTCTCCCTAAATAGATGTCTCGAATGCAAACAAGAATGTGGTAAATTAGCTCTGCCATGCACTACCTCGGGGACAAGCTGCAGTGCTGCTGGCCAGGAGGACAGGTTGGTGCTCTGGATGAGTGGCCCAAGGCAACAGCAGCAGAACAGCTTGGAGAGAGAGCCGACATCCCTGCCCATCCACTTCACAAAAACGCTGAATGAAAAAATCACCAGTCAAGCCCTGGGACAGCAGTGTTTTCATACACAGCTGACTCTTCCTATAACATCTGTGCAATGAGAACATAATTCTCCATGAATCCAAACCAACCCACTTAAAGCCAAATTTTAGACTATGGCAACATGCGTACAAGGTCCCAACTCAGTCCACTACAATCCTTACAATCCGATAAATACAGTAGTAGGCAATATGCCTCCACAAGCAAATTACAAAGAGAGCCTAACCGTGACACAAAAGGAAATTACTGGCGAGACTTGCAATCAGAGCTTGCTGAAGGTTTAAGCCTGCCTTCGACAGGTTAGGAGAAAATACTCGCCTCCTTCCTGCCGAGTTCCTGCACTGGAAGTTGAAAATCAATAAAAAGGAGAAAAAAAAAAGGGTCAGGTGAAGAGCAAGATGGGGCTCATACGGCACACAACGAAGGCAGCCTAAGGGCCCACTCGAAAAGAGTTTGCTGCTAAAGTCACAGCCACCACCAAGGGCTCTCCACCACACAATGGCACTCTTTGTGGGGGGAAAGGAGGTGGAGAAGGGAGAGAGACAGCACGAGCTGTCCATTAACCTTATAAATCCTTGACTTGAGTTGCACAATGAATACAATGCATCAGTGTGTTTGACTTTGCTTCTTCATGAGGAGTGGGAAGGGGGGGAGAAAAAGAAATTAAATGAAGTCATATCTTTCCTTCCTGTGTGTTTTTCATTTTCACAGTGCATTTTAGGTAGAGGCAGTAACCTGTGCTGGTCTTGCAAAACTGTCTGCAGCTTCCTTTAAAGAGCAAAACGCATTTCCAGCTCCGAGGGTTCACGACCAAAACGTGAGCACAAACCAAACCCCATAGACAGAAATCAGGCACATTTTATGCAGTCCGTGCTCACTTAGCTCTTGCCCCCCTCGTCCCAGCCTCTAAAGGCTACTCTAACAAAGTACATGGAAGGCCCAACCCAACACTTCTGAGCTCTTTGCTCAAACTTGGGAGCAAATTCAGAAGCACCTCAGTCAAGCCACTAGTTTAAATTTACCCAAAACTCCCTTTTTTTTTTTAGGTTGCAATAGCCACCTCACAGAAATAAAAACGGATTCTCCAGTCAGCTCTAGGTTGGGGTGGGAGAGAAGAAGAAAAAAATTGCAGTTTGAATCCCCTCAAGTTCCCATGGCAATACTATGAGGCATACAAAAGGTGTAGATGAGTGTGCGGTCAACTCCTCCTCAGAGGCTTTATTACTATGAAACCTAAAACTCCCTTGCTGAAAAGAAATTTTCTTCATTTAAAGGAGATAATTGGGAGGGAAAAAATAGACAATTCATGTTTTATGACTGGCTATAAATGAATAACATTTAATATCCAATAGTCTACGTAGCACCATAATCATCCACTAATGACTGGAGAAAACTCTGTGAAAATTAGTGCACCTAAATTGCTGGAGTGTTAATTTAATTTTTGGTGCCAAGAGGGAACAGGGCAGGGAGACGGAAGAAAGGGAACACTTAGCTCCAGCTCCTAGCGTGGCAAAAAAAACTCGTCCCCCCTGCGCCTGGCTGAGCACAAACAATGGGCAGCGGCCCAGCCCCACCAACTTCGCTGAATTATAACTCGTGCTAGTTAGTTTAATTATTGCCCATACATTTCTTGACAACGCCGCCTGAAACATCAGCTTGTAATTGCAGAAATTGCTCTGGGCACAACCGCAGGAATATTGCAAAGTTTGGTCACTTCAGTTCAGCTCACTGCTAGAGCAGCCCTTGCAAAAGGGCACGGCCCTTCCACAACGCGTATGAAAACCTCTCAAAGACGCCCATTGTCCAAGAGGCAGAACTCAAACGCAAGAAATACAGCAGGAAGTCCCATCTGCGAACACAAAAGGCGATGGAGACAGGGAAATGAGGTGCAGCATCCTCAAGCCTGCTACACCAGCAGTGCCTTGCTTGGGGAGGCACCGAAGAGCTGAAAACAAGGGGGAAAAAATCAACTTCCAGGATGACAAACACTAGTGGGAGCAAATGGAAGGTGTGTCAAAGAAATCCTATTAAAATAATAACGCTCATTAAAGACTTAAGTTACAAAAGCATTGCAAAGTTACAGGAAAGCTTCAAGTCACTCTTAGCAAAGACGACGAGTTTCATCATGGGACCTACGGGATTTACAGACGGGTTCCTCGACCCTCCAAATCAGCAAACTTAGCACATGCTGGCTTTGTGGCTTTGTTTACTCAAAGTCTGCGTGGGCTTCCCAACGCGTCCCCCTCAGCCAGCTTAAAGCCCATGTACACTCACCAGTTTCCTAACACGCGAGCAACTCCGATCATGGCAAAAACGGAGGCCCGGCAAGCTGTTCTGATGCAGCCCTTTGGTTTCAAGACAGCACCCCAGAAGTGAGATTTCACGTTACACGCCGAGCACTTTGTTCCCCCTACCCTCCAACCCTGAGCCAAAGCAGCCCCCTGACATGCTCATAATCTTGAGGTCACCTGAGCACCTCACCCGGCAGGCACTGGGCCTTGTCCACACACACACAGGCCGTGGGGTGAGGAAGAGGAGGCACCCCCTGCCTTGCCACCCCTGGCAGGTTGGGATGCCTTCGGCAAAGCACTGCCCGCTTTCTCCCCTTTCCCCCCTCGGTTATTTATCAACAGGCAGTACCAGACCACTGCTCCTCACCTCACCACTGCCCCGTAAAAGCCAGAACGCGTGGGGACTTCTTTGGGTGCGTGGCTGTAAGCGGCCTCTTCACCGCTTCAGCACTACACGGTGGGAATAAACCATGTGAGGGCTCCTAAGAAAGGCAGAACCTAATTATGCTGAAAACACAAATACACAGGTTTAAGCAGATGCTCATGCCCACAGGCCAGGCCCATTACTTTTCCTCTTCTTTAACTGAGAAACTCCCCTGGTCTCTTTACACTAAGTGCATGTTGAATCTACTTAGACAGACGACCAGCATGATCAGTCTGGCCGTGGAAAAACGGCAGTGAAAGAAAACATAGATCAGTTGTTCCCATCTCATTTAGTGGAGCTGAGGACCCTGCGCTACAGGCAAGACTCTAGTGCAAGAAGCAGGTCCCTGCTCTTCCTTCGTAGCTTTAATCAAAGACCGAGAGGCACTTTCTATTTTCAAAGTCAAATGAAAACTTTGGGTTCAAGCCTCTTGCAAATTCACAGTGCAGATAACCCGCCAGGAGAGCATATTATTTACACACAAGGCAGCTTACTTATTAACACAAACCCCTAGCACAAGCTCTATTTCCGTACTTTAAAACGGGCTGCAGGGAGCTGTTTACATTCCTTTCTGCCACCAGTAATGCCAAGATCTGAGCCTGGCACTCCACAGCCCTTGTGTACCACGGGCTGAGGAATGTCATCCCTCGGGCAGGGCCCAGGACACCCCCAAAGCTCCAACACCAACCCTTACTCACGGCCAGGCAACAGTGCCCGTTCCAGAGCTCCTCTGGAGCCAGAAGGCCCAGGGGAGGTACCCCAGCAGCCAGCCTTACCCACAACGTTGTCCTCATGCCTACCACAACACTCTGGTGTTCCCCAAACGAAGGCACGAGCATCTAGCAGCCTTTGGTGGGAAGCACGTGCTGGGTTTCTCCCCTTGCATGCTGGCTGTGAACGGCAGCTCCACCAAACCCCAGCCACAACACAAGCCTGCTACCTGCCATGCAGCTTTTCATTCTCTTCTACACATCAGTGGAACGCAGAAAAACTTTTGTATCCCCATGGTGGATCTGCCACCCATTTTCCAGTGCTGTTTGGTTGCCAAGGTTCAGAGGGAATTTCTGTACAGTGAGCAAATAGGGTCTACCCACTCATTTTTAAGTGGGCAGCTTGTCTCGAGCTTCCCCCTCAGCACAGGACAAATGATTGTGTTTGAGCAGATCAGAGGGGGAGACAGCGGGTGGCAGAGAGGTGGCTGGGAGCTGCGTGAGGGACACCACTGTGTGTGTCCCTCTGTGCTGCCCACTCCAGAAGGACAGCGACAGCTAAAAATACTCAAAGCCAAGATTAAAAAAGGAAACTGAGAAACACGGAATATTCAGGTTCCACTCTCAGTGCTGCAAGCATTTTTGCTGTCCATGCTGGGATTTAATTTTTTCCCTGAAGGAGTTTCAGGGAAAGCCGTGCCACTTCCCAGGCTGTACCACAGGCATGTGGGATTGTGAAGGACTCCCCTTGGGGCACAGCACTGTAACTCAAGTCTTCGACCTACCGCGGCACGACAGACTTCTCCATTCACCGCTCCAAAAGGCACTTGCCTTACACCTCCCCAGACTTCCACCCCTCAGTCCTCTCGTGCTTCCAACAACTCCGCACCCACACCGGGACACCAGGACACACCCCACAGCATCCCACATTTCTGGCGAGACACAGCTTGGCCCGAAACACGCACGATTCCTGCTGGGGACCAAGGGACGAGGGCTGGCACCAGCACCCCACAACACACCCTAAAACCACCCCCGGACCCCTGCCAGCAGCCCGGGGGTGCCCGGGCCGTGTCCTGGGGCTGCCTCCTGTCCCCTGCTGTCCCCTCCTGTCCCGTCCCGTCGCGGTGGCACCCACCCAGGCACTTGATGTGGAAGCCGCTGGGGGGCTTGAGGGATCGCCGCGCCCAGCCCTGGCGCAGCACCTCGAGGTGCTCCTCCTTGCCCTGCACCAGCAGCACCTGCTCGTCGATCCAGCCCAGGAAAAAGGTCTCGGCCACCGCCGCCGTGGCCCGCCGGTCCCAGAAGTGCTGCATGTTCTCCCGCTTGAAGTCCGCGAAGATCTCGTAGCCGATGCGGTGGCGACCCAGCTCCGACGATGCTCCCCCCGGAGCCGGTCCCGATGCCGGTCCCGGTCCCGGAGCCGGTCCCGACCCCTCTCCGCCGCCCCCCGGCCGCCCCCCGGCGCCCAGGACGATGGCCAGGGAGTGCGGGGCGATCTGCAGGCACCGCTCGGCCCTGCGCGGCATGGCCCTGGGGCATGCCCTCCGCACCGGGCACCGCACCGGGCTGCCCCTAGCGCAGCCCCGGCACGGCTCGGCGCGGCAGGGCTCGGCACGGCAGGGCTCGGCACGCCCTCGGCACACCTCCGGCACGGCTCGGCACGGCTCGGCTGCTCCGCCCCTGAAGCGGGCCGGGCCGGGCCGGGCGTTATCCTGCCTCCTCCCGGCCAGAAACGCCGCAGCGCAGCGCCGCGCATCCCTCCAGGGGTGCTTCCCTGTCCCAGCGCGGAAAGCGTCCCCCAAAACGCGAAGCAAGCCCGCTGCTCAGCCCTGGGTGCTGTCCGGTGCTTTCGGGATGGATCCCAGCAAGTGTCCTGTGCGTGGTCTTTGAGCTCCATCCGGACCCCACCAGTCCCGCTGAGTCCATCAGTACCCAGTACCCACCTTTGTCACCCATAATAACCCCAGTTTGTGTCTCGGAGGTACTGAAATCTGATAGTGACGGGGACAGTACAAAGTCCTTTTTCCATCAGTTTAATATTTTGCCTCCTCCACGCTCCACATCACCGGCTGCCCACACCGAGCAAAATGGGCCGGACGTGAGCAGAAATGGAGGGACCCAGGTCCAAAATGCTGCTCGGCTGCAGGCACTGACAGCAAGGTGCCAGTCACGCTTGTCAGAAAGCAAATTTGGGAAGCTCACCCCCACCATCTGAAACACCCAAGACAACAGCAAAACATCATGTTTTAGAGAGGGGGGCAGAAGGAGCAAAAGGGAAGGCAGAGGAAAGGGGGATGCAAGGCGAGAGGAGGCAGCAGCCAGCTGAGGAGGCTGCAGCCACCACACTCTGCATCACGCACAAGCTGTGGTATTTTACCTATTTCTCCCACATTCACTCACAGCAACATCACTTAGCACTTTTTGCCCCCTCCAGCTGTCACCCACTCGGTTCTAACCTCGTTCAGATCCTGTGGCACTCTCCGTCTGTTCTGATTCATTGCCTTCCCTGGGCACTGCCTACCAGCTCAGGCTCCTCTGATATTCCCACTCCTTGCTTTTTGTTCTTCAGCCAGTGCTGCCTAGAAAATTTGTAAATTTGCAAAGCCAAATTTACCAGCATCCCAAAGAGTTTTACAGGGAGACAAGTTGCATGAACCCATCATTACCAAAGCGGAAATGAGAGGTCAAAAAAATTGCCCAGAACCACGGCAGGTCCTTCAGTGCCAGGAACAGAGTGTAACAACACTGGCTTGCAATTCTGCAGCTCCTGCTTAAGCAGCCAGCACAGCAAGGCCTCAGGAGCCCCTTGCCTCAGAACCCACCAGTTCTGTTTGTGCTGCTGTCAGCATTTCCCAGGAGCACTTTCAAATGCTCATTCAGCCTTAAGTGCTGAAAAAGGACCCCCCAGCATCCTTATTGTCCTCCGGGCTGCTTCACAGCATTCACCTGAGCCATTGATTGCCTGTTAAAATAACTAGTCTTTGTGTGTTGAAACTACTGTCATGATCCTGTCATGCTCGTGTTGTTATTACCTGGTGCCTTCCTCCTCTCCCCATTATGCCAGCCTTTTATCTCTCCCATCACACTTCCATTTCAGTTCTGCTGGGCAGGGCTTACCTTTGTGTCGCCTTTGTGGGAGCACTTCACGCTGACATCTTGGCTGCTGATCGGAGTCAATAGGTAACTTCAGGGCTTGGTTGGGCTCTTCTGTTGCTTTATTCCTACCTGCAAGAACACAGGAGCCAAATTACACCTCAAGACTTTTTTAGGTTTCTGCTCCTGATATGCGCTGAGCACTAACACCTGGGCCGCCATTTTGTCTACACCCCCAAGGCCCAAGTGCTAGCCACATCCAGAACCCTCCTCTCCTCTCTGGCAGCAGCGCATGCACAGCGCCTTGCTCACCACATTAGCCTTGCTCTCTCCATTACCTGAGTTCCTTTTCCCACCACCACCACTTTCTGAAGTAACCGGTGTGGTGAAATATGCCACACAGTTGTTTCCCTTGCACTTGCAGCAACGCTTTGCCTGCTGTCAATGTCTTCCCTGCCCCTGGCTGGTTCTTCCCTAAAGGCTACTCCTCAGCTTGCTGGCCCACTCCCACCCCGCTTCTATCACCTTTTCCCTCACCTTGCTTGCAGAGCTGGTCTTCCCTCCATCGGGCACACCACCTTTCCCTGCATATCGCCCAGTTTTCCTGGGAGATAAACGCCTGGGCTCATCATGCCCTGAAGTGATATCAGGAGGATGCTGGTGTTTTGTGCATGCTGGTGGCACTCGCTCTGCTGGTCTGTGGCACCCAAAAGTGAAAGCAGCAGGCAGAACGGGTGGGACGATGCTTGAGCTGGTCCCGGTGAGTACATACTGAGTAAACTTCATCATTCCTTATTCCCCCTTTTTCACCCCTCATTACTAATTCATTTTTTTTCCTCAGAATTTTGGTGGGGGTTGGCTTAACTTTGGTTTAGGTACATTTTGTAGCTTCCTGTTATGGGGTGGAACAGCATCTCCTTCCTTTCCAGGCACTCTCAGTTCCAGGGACTTCTTCCAAGCAAGCAATGAAAGCTGACCTGGTATTTCCCAGTAGGGATACAGGCAAAAAGACAGCTGACAATGTTTTTATAGTCGAGTATTGAAAATGGGTGAAGTGGCACTTCTAAGTACCCCTAAAGTGTTTGGAAAGGTAGAAGTTTACCTTGCTGGTGGGGAGAAACCTCTGAAGATCTAGACTGGTCTCTTTGAAATGTATCTGCAGTGGCAGGAGGTCCCCAGCAAACAGCATTACTTACAGTCTTAAAGGGCAGAAAGACAAACCAAACTCAGGGAAAAGAGTATTCCCCTAGAAATCAGGAGGGCCACAGAATGGAAAAGAAATGCTGAGGTAAAGTATGTATATTTTCACGGTGGTTGTGCATCTTTCACTTTTTTGGAGTTTTGCAGCATACAAAGTGTGTTAGCAAGGGATCTGTGTGATGATTTGGGGCAATTTGGAGTTGTCTTCTCTTGCCTCAGCAGAGAGCTACATGTGGGCCGCCAGCATGGCCCTGATGCACACACAGAGTCGAGGTAAGCTGGCTCAGGCTGCTGGCTTGCTGCAGTGGTTGTGTGGGGAAGAGAAGGGCCAGGAAGAGATGTGCCCACAACATGAAGGCCTGGCGCTCTTCTTGTCATGCCCTGCAAAAAGACATGAGCACTTTTTTTTCAAGTTTTTTTTTTTTTTTTTTTTCAAGTGAATGCCCTGAAACAGTGGAGATGTGAGCAACGATGGCAACTTCTGCCTAAGAAAAGAAAGATCATGGAAGAGGGCATCTAGTGGGTGTTTCTTAAAGCTTTTCCCAAACTCGTGACAGCTTTGTAGGTAAATACAGCTCCACATTCACTTAGTTGACGTCATACAAAAATTGGTTTGCAACCAAGAGTCCACAAGGCAGCACTTTGTTTAGCTTTACCCTTTGGTTTCAGTAACCTGTTCTGTGACATGAGGACAGTAATACTGCTCACATTTGTCATGTTCCTTAAAAATCACCACAGGAGTTGCTATTTGATGGTCTCTGCTCTGCCAGGAGCCAAGTGTTTGTGCCCTGAGCCCTGTTCTGCCACCCTTCCTGAAAAGCCCTGTGCAGAAGCCCTTACTCAGGCACTTACCCAGTGAAACCTGTGGGAGCCTCCATGTGAGGAGTGATGGGCCAGCCCCAGCCTAAACGGCAGCCAGGAAATAGCTGACTGCTGGCTTTTTAAGCCCTGCACCTCTGCCTGACTCAGCCCTGCTGGCATCAGGGATGCCGGGGCAAACCAGGCCATGGGACACAAGCAGGGAAAGAAGCAGAGATTCCTGGCTATGGCAGCTGTGCCCACCTTCCTCCTCAGGAACATCCTTGGTGACAGCATTGAGTTTTGGCAATGAGGTGCCTGCCATCTGGGTAGACAAGCAGTTAGGTGCTGTCTGCTTAACAACAGCCAATGCATACCGGGGAAGTGAGGCTGGCTGGGGTCAGGAAAGCCTTCCTGCGTAGGAAATTACTGGCTGGCAAGGCTAGGGAATTGGTAAGAATTGATAGGAGGAGAAGGGCACTGTTATGTCTTAACCCTCTAAATGTAGTTATCTACAGGAGAGGAACTTGCATGTACCTTCCAACTAATTGTCTCTACGTGCTGGGTATTTGGGGCCATTCTGATGTCGGCTTTTGGCCAGATTAGAGCCAGGCTTGAGGGCAAGGCTTAGGCAACGTATTTGACAGAGGTAGGATTAGTGCTTCAAACTATGCAGCTCAGCAATATCACTGTCATAAAGGACTCATACTTGCAGGTAACATGCAATTTTAATTATGAAAATGGCACACCAGTTTGCTTAAAATATCTGCTTGTTGCTTTGCTTTGAAAAAAAAAAATGCCTTCAGGCAGCTCATGCGCTGATATACCAAAAGAACTGTTGTGGTGTTTTTTATGATTCCCCTACCAGTAATACAAAGAAATTGTGAATGAAACAGCCATTAATTTTCATGAGTGCTCTGGAAGAAAGAGCAATAAAAAACATTTCTCTGCCCATTTCCCTATTTCCCTGTGCAGCCTGTGGCCCGCAGCAGGTGGGCTCTTCTGATCCCCGACCCAGCCAAGCAGAGGCACGGGGCTGACACTGGACGGCTCTCACGTCGCTGACTTTGTGGCTCCCAGTTCAGGCTGGCTGGAAGAGAAGACCTCATGCAAATTCTGAGCCTGCAGAGCTACTCCACACATCCACAAACAAATTCCCAGATGTTTTTGAGGTGCCCCTGCCACAAGCCTCGTGGTGTCACCTGTGCCATCATAAAGTCGGTGAGGTCACTGCCACCTGCACAATGAAGTCCCCAAGGGATCATCATGACCAGTTCCCACCTTGGCTCTCCACTGCTCCCACTGCAGCCTGCAAAAGGCTCGGTTTGCTCTGTGGGCCACGCGAAGACCCACAGGTCTCCGGAGGGCCTGCCCTAGGGACTGCCGTCTCTCATGGACATTTATGGCAGCCATCTTGCCTCCTCCCTTTGCCTCAGCTTGTCAGGCTTAGACAGTTTAACCGGTGACCCTAGTTGTCATCAGTCTCAATACTGAACGCGCCGAGGTAATGCAGACAGCTCTCCTCTCTGTGGAGACGGGTGTTTATGAAGTATTTGTGAAACCATTTCAGCTAAAGAAGACAGACGGCTCTATTTGGTGCCTCGTATCGCCTGACAGGCATAGGCACACCCTGGGATAACTCCCTTGTCATCCCACTCCAAGGTCAAGAGTCTGCACTCGACAGAGAAAATCGCCTCTGGCACTCCGGCAGAAAAATGAACACACAGCAGCATCCAGGGCAAAAAGGAAAAGAAAAAAAAAAAAGAAGAAAAAAAAAAAGAAAATCTTTGTAAACCAGGTGTGCCAGATTTCAAGCTTCCCAGAGCTTAATGCCTTTTAAATTTTGTAGCTTCTCTTTGAAGATTATCCATGGACCCGGCATCACACTAAACCAGAAAGTTCAGCTTTTGTTCTTACTGGGACAATAGCCATTATCAGCTTGTTGTTTTATGAATCTCAGGCATGATGAGCAGTGGCTATCAGAGGTGAGCAGAGCACGAACAACCCTTTATAACACCATCTCCTCATACAGCTTGGCGTGCTGATGGATGTTCACCATGATGCTGAAATTCTGTCTCCCATTTTGTCCCCACTGTGCTCCCCTTCTCTGCTCTGCCCTCTCCTCTCCCTGAGACATCTTCGTACACCCTGCCCAGCCCCATCAGGATGCACAGGGCTGGCTTAAACAGAAACTTTGCCAAGAGCCCCTAGCTCTCTGCACTGTAAGCCAGGGGTTTTCTGAGCTCTGCTGGGTTAGTTCCTACTGTCTTGCAAATTTCAGCAGCTAAATCTGAGCCCACTTCATTGGTAAATGTGAAACACAGGAGGAAACCTCTTTTCCTGCTAGTACAGCAGAGATGGCTCTTGCACGTGAAATTTCTGTTGATTTTCGTGGAAATGTGTTTGTCTGTTTGTTTATAAAAACGAAGACACTGCTGCTTCATCTTTGTGCAAAAGAAAGATGTGTGATAACAGCCAAGAACCAGATAATTTCTTTCAAGGAAGAGACAAGAATGAGTAATTTTTACCATGACTGCATATACAGGAGGAGCTTTGCCAGGGCATGTGCTAGAAGTAGAAAAAATATTTAGGCTTTTCTTTTTCTTTACTCTTGGAAATCCTGTGAGTTACAGAAATTAACAGGTAGCTTTCACACTTCTGCTTCCTGGAGCTGAAAGAGCATATTCAGAGACACCACAGCTATCAACTGCTAAACCTGTAGTTGATGTTGATGGTCCTTTTTGAGGCCAATCACTGTTGCCTTTAAAAGGTGGTATGGCTTCATGTTGTTCATACTGGCATGGGCTGGAAGGAGATGTAAGCTTATTGAAAAAGGGAGGAAGGAGGAAACCTCCTCCCAGAAAATAAACAAACAAGCAAACAAAAAACTGGGGAAACTCCAAGAGAGCTGGTGGCAGAGCTGCTGCTCCTCCAGCGCTGGTTTAGGTGCCCTTGGGGTTGGTATTCCAGCCCTACATCTCTCCCTTCCTGGGGCCAGAGGCTGCTGCCCCACCAGGAAGGGGAGGAAGGAGGTGGCACCAAGGCTAGGGCAGCGGTGGGAAGGCTGGGTCACGCCTCTTGTTGGGGCACAAAGCTCCAGCTGGGGACCGCTTGGGTGCAGGGCAGAGCCCAGGTGGGTGATCACTGCAGGGCTGCCCCCAGCTCTCGTCCCTGTGCTGGTCAAGCTGTGCCATAATGCTCATGAGGGGCTCAGAGCACACAGAAAACTAAATACATTGGGAAAGAAGAAAAATTGCAGTTTGAGATTTATGTAAGTATGAGGGCTTTTTGCCATGAACTGTCTGCTTTTGGGCGTGCAGTCATGTTGTGATACTAACTGGCTTTCCAAGAGGGCAAGGAAAATACAGAGCTGATTTTGAAACACAATGTGGTCACCAAAATGTGATTTCATTATTTTGGAAGTTATTTTGTGGGGTCAGTGCAACGCCCACACAGTAGCACGCAGTGGGAGAGGCGTGTGGGGCAAGCCTCAGCTCCACGGGCTGCAGGTTGGCACGACATCAAATACAAACCCAGAGCGCAGATCAAGCATGCTGATGCTATAAAGACTTTTTAAAAGCAAGAAAAGGAAGTTTTAACTAAGTATTTACCAGGCGTCAGTGATGCAAATAGAACCGAGAGCTTCTCAGAAAACTGTTTCTCTGAGGCTTAATGATCTCGCTCAGAGATGTACGCCTGAAACCTCCTCCTGGAGTCAGGTGTCTACTCTCTGCCTTTAAAAGAATTTAAATTACAAGAATTAGAAGTTGCCCAGAAGATTTTTGAAGATCTCAGTTCTGGATTTAAGATACGTACATTTTACCCTACTCTCATTTTGCTGTGTGCAATTCCTTCCTGGGTCTGCTCCGTGATCCTGTAGGTAGATTTGGTTGAGGTCCGTTCACTGAGGCTGCTGGCAGCAGGGAGAGGCATAGGCAGACGGTGTGTGTGCTGCAATCCTGTCCCTCTAGCCTCCGTCCAAACCCTGAGGCAGCTCCAGGCCTATGGAAGCAAAATCTTGGGGGGATGCCAAACCTTTCTTCTTCTTTAGAGGGAGAACTGGAGAAAATTTGCAAGCGGGTTTGGGCAGTGTCTCACTACAGCAAGCCTTGTGGAACCCAAGTGGGAGACCCTCCCTTGTTTAACAGTGAAAGCAATGTGAGGAACTGCAGCGTGGCCAGTGGCTGCCCCAGGAAGATGAGCCTGGGGAGCCCCTCACACCTTGTTCCTAAGCCACAGCACATGGTTACAGAGGAAGGCTCCAGCAGATCGGGATCCTGGGTGCAGGAAGCTTTGTGACTGAAGAAGGCAGCTACTTGCAGCAAAGCCATAGGTGTTTCCTGTAGCTACCCGTGAGCTCTGAAGTGCCAGGTTAAGGGGGTAACAGCATTCCTGTCTCGCTACCCAAAAACTCCTTCACTGAGCACATTCGTCATCCTTATCAGCATTCGCTTTGGTCTCAGGTATATGCATGTTTGAACTAAAAGCTTCTCAAGTCCAAATCCGCTCTGAGCGATCAGCATCTCCAGGGTCATGAACTAGCACAGGCGACTGCTACGCTCCTCGTGTGATCGTCCTCATGGAGCGGTGGCCCTGAGAGAGGCCTCTGTGGAAGATGACATTCCTCCGCCCTCCCTGCAACCTCCAGGCCAGACACTGGGCCTACAAACTGGGTACTTTGTAGTACAGAGAGAATAAATTAATTTTCTCCATTATAACAAGCCTGGTAGTTGAAAGCTGCACTAAAATACCTTTGTGTTGCTTTTTGGCTTCCTAAAGTTGGCCCACAGACAAACTGTCACACAGAACCAAGCGGTAAGCATTAGAATATTTGTAAGCACACTTCCAATCTCCTTCCCCCGTGATGATCACACAGGCTTTGGTATTTGCTGCAGCTGTTTGTCCTGCCACCTGTGCAGTACCCTGAGGAGCACAGCCCTCACAGCCCGTTACTGGTGAGGTACGTTTGGGTACCAGACGGCTTCCAGGACAGGCTGAGGCACACCGCGATCCCGACATCGATCACAGAACAGAGAAGGTATATATACGAATATATGCATGTATGCATGCAGCTCTGGGGTTTTACTTACCTTTTAGGGGTGAAGCAGACATTTTTAATACCCTCTGGTTGAGGCTTCACAAGGAGCTGCCCGCAGCAGCTGCCAGCACGTTTACCTCACTGTGCCCTTGG
Source organism: Heteronetta atricapilla (assembly GCA_011075105.1). Taxonomy (NCBI): domain Eukaryota; kingdom Metazoa; phylum Chordata; class Aves; order Anseriformes; family Anatidae; genus Heteronetta; species Heteronetta atricapilla. Next base: position 39,832,184 of record CM021734.1, on the reverse strand, counting down.
GGTAGGGCTGTGCAGCAGCAAACAAGGAGCAACTGGGACACCAGAGCAGAGTGCTTTATGCTTCAGGAGCATCCCTGCACTGCATACCGACCGCAGGGCTTTGCCTTTTCCTCTCCTCCCTTATTGTGCCTAGTTCTGTAGGCTACAGACAGAATTTAACCCCCTTTTATCACACCACCATACAGCTACCATTGCTTGGACAACTCAGAAACCGATAGCGAGATTGCTAAGATGGCATCACTAAATCTACACGGTGACGAGAAATCCAGCTAAGTTCACTGAGTGCTGCAGACTAAGGAACTATTTTCTGTGCAGGCCAGGGAACTCAAATATGGGGCGGGCGTGTGTGTGTGTGTCAATCCTCATTTGGGCATTTATTTCACTGATGTACATCGGTATGTATACACACACATGCACAAGTAAGAGCCGCATAAAGAGAACCAGCTGGATTCAATGTATTGCACACAATAACTTATTAAAATAGTTTGGGAAATGAATAATTTTTAAAGGAAGTGGTCAAAATTTTACTCACTTAGGGAAAAAGAAATATTCTGGTAAAAAAAGCTCAAGCTTTTCCTTTCGCTACTTTAAGATATTTGAAAAACACACAGTAATTGCTAAAGAGTTCAGATAAGGTAGAAATGCCAAACATTTACGTGCAAAATGGTTTACAGAGAGAAAGTATGTGCATGCTCTGGAGCAGGAAGACTGTTGGATGATGAACAGATGAACTTCTAGAAAGAATAATTGAGATCTCAGCTTGAAGGTCAGGTTTGAACGTCCCAACGGAATCAGATACTTTTCAGCAACTCCTAAACGCAGGAAAAAGAATGCCAGCTACGTGTTTTCACTTACTTTCTAGGGAGAAGTTTTTGACTCCCATATTTCCTCATCCCACTGGCAAGTTCAGACTATGGTAAGCAGCACGCATAGTTAACATAGTTTTGCATTGATACAACACATCTTATGAGCATTGCTATATAAACTTGATCGCCTTCGCACAGGATCACGTTCTTTAGCAAATCTGGAGATTTGGCATGGAAATCTGACATAGTTTTCTTTAAAAAATTAGAATAACATTTACATTCTGTTCAGGTGAGGGAATTTATACTGTCTTGAACAAATCCTTTGGGCATTTTAAAATTGTATTTAAATACTTGAGTGGCTGGTTCTAATTATCTGACACTTGCTATCTCTTTGGAAATAAGAAAAAATGGTAACACTGGAAAACAGTTCTGTTTTCCTATGCCCTGATCCATCCCCATTTGTATCTGCAGATCTTTTCTCCTCTCCTCCAACATTAAAACTGCTTCAGGATAGTACACTTCCTTAAGGCTTGCAAAGAAAAAGGGCAAACAATCTAGCCTATTCTTCTCATTTAGCTTATCATGCTCAAGTCTACCTATTTCACATCCTGCAAGGTGAACTGATCTTGCATTTCACTGGCTACAAGACAAAGTCCTCTGCAGTGAAGGGTGAGGAAGGCTCCTTACTCCTACCCTGAGGAACTTCCAGATATATGACCAAAGACACGCACACTAACATGGGAGGCTTTCTAAGCTCTACAGCACACACTTTGGAGTGCAAAAGATGAGGGGGTTCAGAAACCAGATAATAAATGAGCAATTTACTCTTGGACAATTTGTGTACTTTCCACCTATCCATGGCAGTCAGAATTCCTTATGCTTTTTTCCCAGGGGAACCTTGAAATAGAGGAGAAAGTACAAGCATCTATTAAGCGTCCATGTGAACATGCACGTAAATAACACACCTTGAAGAAGCTGTGGTTAAATGTTAAAAGTAACCATCCTCTTCCTGCGAGCTACTCCCCAGAAGAAAGAAGTGCACTGAGCCAAATGATAGCCATTCAGCATCCAGACTGAAGCGCACAACATTAAGGTTTGGGAGAGTTACTGAGATGCTGTGAAAAACGGGGTTTGAAGAGAACAAAAGCTCCTAGTTTTCTGAACCAAGAACTGAAACTGCTTTGTCTTCTGACCCTTTAAGAGTTTAAAGCAATAAAAAACAGTGTGTTGTGTACTTCTAGGACACAGGTAGAGATAACTAGAGATTCCTAGAGATTCATCAGCTGTAAGTAGGAAGTAGCTCCAAGAAAAGTTAGAGGACCTTATGTAGTTCCTCTTTTTGTTCAGACAAACGGGCTGTGTTTTCTGCAAACAACCTGGTAAAGCAGATTGTGATGCACAGTGGGAATGCAGAGCTTGAGTGCCCACAGCCTCAACAAAATGCAACCTTCTTGGGATCCCAGGAACCTTGCTCCCGCCTACCAGGGAAGGGAAGAGTTGTCAAATTCCGCATGAATAGCATGGTTGCTGGTGCAGAGAGATATCCTGTCTGAGACGTATCTGAGAAGCAGAACAGCGGGGATGAGTTTTAACCACTTTGTGTATCTCAGGACCAGTCCATATCTCTATTACCTCTATTATCTGAAGTCACCTTTGCGCTTTTCATAAGTGCACATAAATGTAGCCTACCATACTAGCTCTTAATTTAAGATGAATTGGATTTGTTACTTCCACCAGGTTTGTTCCTTATCTCCCACTTAAAAAAAAAAAAAAAAAAAAAAACTAAAATTCCTAGTGTTTACTTTAGCAAAAGCCTCAAAGTAGTCAAAACTATGCTTCTATTTCTCCCCATCACCAAGGAGAGCTCCAACAAACCAATTTTCTATAATTATTTTATAAATTTCTTCTTGAACATTTCTTAATCATAATGGCTAGTTAGGATGTATCTTAATTTTTATTGACCACAAAATTCATTTTAGCAGCCCTTCACAGCTATCAACCTGAGTAAAATGCTTTACCCTTCAGTTAGCCCTGAAGCAGTCAGGCAGGCAGTTAGACATGAGGATCGTCGTAGGTCCCTTCCAACTGAACTTTTCTACTCTAACCACGTTCTTCGTGTAGTAAGTAGAGTTATAAATGAAGTATTTTATAAACCAGTGTAGTGAGGCAATGGGACCAATATATTAAGATGGTAGAAGCATCCGCAGTACCCCATTGAGCCAACTGAGCACACCTGATATCCTGAAAGCTGAGAGATACTAAGTAACCCACACAGCTATCCTGAATTTGAGAAAGCTGAACATGCACATCCTGTGCCCATCTCCAGCCTCCATTTCAGTTCTTCAGGTAAAGCGCCTGGTCCTTGAAACAGAGCAGAGATTACTACCCGTGTGGTTCTACCCGGGAAGGCAGGTTGGGGTAAGATACCACATTCACTGTTGCCATCAGGCTGACTTCTTCACTGAAAAGATGTGGAGGAGGAGGGCAGGGGTTCTTTGCTTCTTTGAAAAGAGAGCAGCAGAGCAGGCTTAAGGAATAAGGTACCTGAAAAAATCCCTGCTTTGTCTTTTGACAGTTTTTTTCTACCTACTGTACACGTGGCAACCCCAAACCTGAAGGAGTCACAGCAGTATTTTTACCTAGAAAATCCCAATCTCCCAACCAAAGGCTAAGAAAGCATGAAGACAGTTTGTTCATTATGATGTACAACAAGGGAGCTGGTAAATCTCCAAAACCTCCCTGTACATTGAGAATTTGAGAAGACATAGTGCAAGACCATAAAAATTTACAGGGGATTAGAGACTTTTAATCCTTTACTTTTCATAAATTTCGTGTATCTAGAGCTTAGTTAGGCTAGAAAGGAAAGAAGAAAGGCCAGAGCTCCTTTCTTGGCTCCAGACTTCACTGTAGGCCAGATCTGAGGTGATGGGACATTTTCTTCCCCTCTCAGGCACTTGGTAGCATACAAGGGGAAGAAATGATGTTGCTAGTGGTAGATTTCCAGTTCAGAAGCAGTCTGAACATGTTGATCTCAGTTTATTTTCTCCCTGAAAGTTATTTTTAAAACATTCTAAAAGTAGCTTCTCTTTTCTTTGATGCTTAATTAGTCCCAATTAAAATAGACTACATTTAAGTAGTATACATTTAAGTTTAAATAGTGCTCATCAAAATACAGTAAGCAATAAAAAACTGCACTTATACTTAACTAAATGCACCCTTTTTATCTCCTCAAGACTTCCAAAGGGATTTGTGTTATGAATCGCAAACATTCCCCCTCAGCATTAGTCCTATGAGTCAGTAAGATAGTCATCATTAATCACTTCTCAAGCATTTTTAGCAAGGTGGTTCCTGCTTACTGCATGTTTTCATTCACATCAGTCATTTACATAGCATAAAAGGCGTGCCTAGTACTTTACAGACAACCAAGAAAAATCTTTGCTTTGTAGTGTTCACAGACACAAGATCACAACAAAAACCAAGAAGAGATTATCTTTGCAAATGGAGAAAGAATAGGAATTGCAGCTATAGCAGTCTTAATTTTTCCTCCATGGGGTAAGATAACTTTGCATTTCTGTGTTATTTTTATACAGCTCCTATTTTTACGACTCATGATTTAAAATAAAATCCTATTTATGCAATTCACTGAAGACTTTAGTATCACTGTAACCATGAAAGCATTTATGCCCTCGGTGCAGGAATGCACATGACCATTTTGCTGTTAGGCTGTTTCAGGAGGGGAAGAAAAAAGGCACCTTAGTTCTCCACTAAGTTCTCTACTGTACACTTACATCACTTGCATCAACACGTCTCTTATGAAGCAGCAGCAAAGGTTGCAGCAACTCTAGCACCTAATTGATTACCTGAAACCAAAAAAAAAAACCACTTCTGGAAATGAAATACTTTTTCCATTCTTGTCTTTCAAATAGAGATAAGATGCCTATTCCACAACTGCCACTTCAGCAAAGAATAAGGAAGGTTTTGTATGTTCTTCCCAGCATGGTTTGTCAGTCTTTTTTCCTTCTCTACACTAATGCTTAACCACCTCATAATACAGCTGCATTGTCTGAGTAGTAGAGCTGTTATTTTAGACTTCAGCGCCATAAATGTATGTCAGCGCACAAGACAGATCAAAGTTATGACGACAGCTGTGAAAACAATGCAGTTAAGGACACTGTGTCAGAAGTACTCTGTTACAAGCTGTTTATTAGAACTTCACTTTGACAATAAATAAGATATTTTCCAAGCAATCAAAATGTAATTATTCAGAAAGTTAAACAACTGAAGTTTTCTGTTTATTTTTAAATATATACATGATTTACCCTATTTTAAACACCAGTTTATCTGCAGCTGTACAACAGTAGGATTTTTATTTTTAATTTTTTTTAAATTCACACACCAGGAGACTATCAAAACAGATCTTTAATCTGGAATCTGCGTGGATAAAAATAATCCCAAACCACATCAAGTCGAGGTTGGATAGTCCACCTGTTATGAATGAATCTCTGTTCATTAGACTAGCTGTTGCTGAGTTCAAATTCAGACGTATGGCTTACCCAGAAGAAACAGTGCCTTTTGATTTATGGTTTTAAATGACCAGTAAACCACTCAATTCCAACAGTACGAGTTAATCATTTGAAGTTTACTACACTACTGCATAACCTGTGTTCTATCCTCAACACAAGTGGCACAGAACACATTTCTGTAAAGGATTAATAATTTTCGATGTTGTAAATCTCAGTAAAAAGTGCAAACTTAGCACTTCAGCTTACTGTTAATTAAATGAAAACATATTTTGGTTTTGGTCAAATAAATTTGCATTTCTCCACTTAAACATTCAAAACATTTAGTATGCTTATAAAATAATACCTTTAAGAGCTTGATGTACAGTCAACTTCAAAAGAATGTTCCAGTTAAATAAAGCACCAAGTTTTCTGTTTCTTTCTAAAGACAGTCTATGAAAGACTAGATTTTTTTTAAACATTAGTTCTGTTAAGAGGTGTAATTTAAAAATAAAATTCTTATGGTTTGATCAAAGCCATGTTTCCAAAGCAAGTTTTACATATTCTGTGCAGCTTCTCCTTTTCTTCAAGTGCAGAGGTAAGAGTCTTGAAGTTACGCAGCTGCAATTGAGTTATCATCTGCTTGACGACCCTGAGGCTTTAAGAAAATAGAAACAGAGACTTTTAGACTATGCAGAAGACTAAGGCTGTCACGAAACTCACTTTTCAATATATCGCGTGGCTCTAATCTTTACTTCTAATGGTTTCCAGTAGTAGTACAAACATGGGGGATACCCAACTGAAATGTGAGTTTGGCCTACTGAGTACCTGGTCAAGGGCTCAGCTCCTTACAGCTGTCCCATTATATATCAAAAGCATCTCCATTCACACTTGAATAACTCAGCACAAGGCCTGGCTGATCAGAGTTCTGAGTGTTATTTCAGTATAAAGAAGCTGTTAATCATCAGTGCACCAAACAGGAATGAGACTGAAAGCTGCTTGTAAGAATTTTGAACAGAATCACTAGAGATGGGAGAGAGCAAGGAAGAAGTTTTAAAGAAAAAACATCATCCTTACAGAAAGGTTCTTTGAGGTCCTGACAATTTCAAGGCAAAAAAAAAAAAAAGTATAAAAGTATTCTGAATCCTGAGAGATTCAACAGAAGCACTGAACACCATGCTTTTGAGGAAAAAAGCCTTTTGTATTGACTTATGAGGACATCTTGACAACCAATCTAGAAGAGCCACTGACTGACAGCATACGTAAAAACTAAGTTCTGCCTATCTCTTCTGGCTGAAATAGAACTGAAAGAATGCCAGGCCTGGGTCCTGGAAGCAGGATTACATACGTCTGAATAAGTCCAATTCAAGTCATATAAACAAAATCTTCAGGTTCCTTGCTTGCTCAGAGTCTGACCAAGAAGTGAATGCAATATTCTGGAGACAGCAGCAGGACAATAAAGCACTGTTTTGGGCAACTAGATTTAAATTATTCTAAAAAATTAAAAAAGGACAAGATCTACTTATTGTGATACAATTGAACTGTCTTCAGATCCACACTACTTAAAAAAAATCTAGACAGTGATTCACAGAGAGCATCTTTTTAGAAGTTATTTAAGGAGTTGTGGGATATCAGTGTTTCTGAACCTAAACTCAAGAGGTGTTACTCAACCCGTATGACTTCAGCCTTTATACACAAGACACTTCTCAGTCTTACCTTTACAAAAATGTGCGTAGGTATGAATCTTCTGAGCAGCTGATTAGTGAAGTTTGGGAATCGCAGCAAGTTAATATGAAGAGACGGTAACTGTTGATATCCAGCCATCAGAGGATAGAAGTTGTATAACACTTCCTGCTGTGTGCCAGGAAGGATCCTTAATCGGATCTTAGAAAGGAAAGTAAAAAAAAGAAAAGCCACAATCACAGACAAGTTCTGTGACCAGCTGCAGATTTCTATTTACTTTATATTCTTTTTACTTTCAGAAATTGGAAATAATGCAACTACATTTTCTCTATGGGTTAAAACTATAAATTTATACTGAAACACCGTGTTACCTACAAACAACATGACACACAGCTCCTAGGCAGGCTTCTATCTGACCCTTCTTTAAAAGGAATCTGCATGCATGTGTCCTTCCAGACAGAATTTACCACACATTTGCAAATCAACTCATTCTTCACTACCAGAGAAGCCAGGATTAGAAAACGTGAAATTTACATACCTGCTTAAGGCCGGAGAACATGAAGGCATCACTGGGTTCCACTGACACCTCCACATCTTGGACTAAATTGGTCTTGTTTTGCAGGTGATATCTGACAGGGAGGGATTCTCGGACTCGACCAAATGAGGGTAGATCTTTGGAAAGGAAATAAGCCATCTCAAATAAGTTGCGTTTTAGATTTTCATAAATGAAAAAGCAAGTCCAACAAAGAGCACTAAAAAGTTTCAAGAAAAAAAAAGGTATTTAAAGCATTTCTGATGAGATTAAAAAAAGACTAAGGAACAGAACATAACTTCGTTAAAGTTTTACAATGGTTTTCCTCCCTCTCCAGTTTTTTACTCATTCAATACCTACTTACAAAACCCCTTTTCTGTTCACAGTATGCAGAAAGCTAACCAAGAAATCACTTTGTTGCTGTGTATTTTCAGCCTGCCAGCATTTTCAGGTATTGTGAGGAAGCTCCTCCAAAATATAACAGGAAAAGATGATGGAAGAATTTCAGTACAAGTGAAAACAAACTGAAGAAAGCATAGGAATTGTGTGTTCAGTGAGCTCTGCACTCCTTGTCTGCTGTTGTGCAGGTGAAGTGCTAGAAGAGAAACAGTTCACCTGCCCGCAAGCAGCTCCAGTTCTCCAGGCTGTTTCTTTCCTGGGATGTGGCCAGAGCGTGGGTGGATGGAACAATTCTTGCCACAGGCATCTAGAGAAACCTACTGGGAAGGCTGTGTCAGTAGAGGTAACTGTGGTCTCCACGCTGCCACATAACACAACTCAGTTGCTTTAAGAGAACACATTCACGTACCTACCTTCCAATTCTTTCTAGGTCAGGGGAGTGGGAAGAGGGGCAAGGCAGTTTAAGTGATAATGCAGTTTCTTTCACTACCTCCATGATATCCAGCACTAATTTCCTGCCTTTTGCGACAGTAAACATAAGCTCCAGATGCTATAAAACTTATCAGCTATTTACTTTGGAAGATTTAAAAATTCTAGGCAGCACATACGTGTTGCCAAACTAACATTACCTGTGTTAACATGGAGGGGAATGGTCTCTACAACCACATGAGGCAGAGTGATGACTGTACTAACAACAGGTACCCTTTCCACAGGTGAGCTTCTGCAGAAAAATATCACAGACACACAACACATTGAGAGTTGCGCAGCATCAAGTGAGCATGCCATAAGAACATCACTTATACGTGACTAAAATAAGATTACAGTAATTTCAATGGTGGGAAAAAATTCCCTTACGTTTTTAGTTTGAAGCGAGCACAAAGAGTGTCATAGCATGGAGATAAATCAGCAATAGGCATGTAAGAACATTAAACAGCTCTACGTCAAAATAAAAATAATTAAGAAAAAAGAACAAAACCAGGAAGACATACATGAGCATTTATTTTTGAAAACTGAGTGAATACATAAACCCATAGTCTAGGGTGATAAAACGTTCAGTTTTCTCCATTTTAAAAGTTTTTGTTTGTTTGCTTTTTGCTAACCCAAACTATTCCTTTGACTTGGCTTGAAGTGAAATGTTTCATGGTTGGAGGAAACAGAAGATGGTAAAAGAACAGCTTTGTAATTGACCAAAGATCTTACAAAAAAAAAAAAAAAAAAAAGCTTCATGGAACATTAAGAACATAGCCACATAACATTTACTAAGTAAAACATGTATTTGCTCAAAAGTCTAACCAAATAATTACTAAGATCCAAGGTCTAGACAGTCCTTCTCACAGGAAAGCCCAACACCAAAAAAGTCAAAAAATACCATCAGCCCAAAACCAACCCGACTTATTTCCTCTCCCCCTTCAGGCCAAGAGCTGCCTACCTCTTCCAAGAAATGACGTAACATCCAGTTGCCACTCCACTAGCATTAGTGACTGGAGGACATCGAAGGCAAAAGCACTCACTGGCACTCTCACCTGTCTGTAAAACAACTAGCAGCAAAATTTTGTTTAAAATCAAAGCATAATCATTACTGCAGAAGCCACTAAGTCTAAAAAGCCAATATTACACAGACACAAATGTTCAGACAGAAAGGTTTTGAAGTACTTCGCAAACTACATCTACGTAGTACAAGAATTCAATACAGACTGTGCAATATCCCAGTACTTGAAAGTACAGCTTACTTTCTGAACAGCACTGTGAGGATCTTCTGTGTCTATATAGAACAAGCCATTGCAAATTTAGAGTTTGTATGCAAAAAAGGCAAAATAACACCAAATCAAATTCTATACTTATCCACAGAAGCTTCCAAGACATCAGCATGTTTTAAAATTAAAATAAAATAAAAATTAAAGCCACCACCATGGACATTCCTCCTTTCCCACCAAAGTGGATGAGAGATGGGGAAGAGGAGGAACACAAGAGAGATCTACCATCTTTGAATTCTCAATTTTTATTTATTTAAAAGTTATTTCATGTTAAAAAAAAAAAAAGCAAGCTTATTACTTTTTTGATTAAAGAGGGATTTTTGAAGAAAACAGCACGAAGAAAATAAGTGCTCAGTCATTCAAAATTAACGTATCTTTAAGTCTTACAAGGAAAAAGCAATGACAAAAAAATGGGCAGCAGAATAGCTTATATTTGAAGTGGTTTATACCTCCTGGCTGTTAGATCTTTAGAAACAGCAACTGGAAGTCAAGAAGCACAAGGTGCCAGAGCTGAAGATGAAGTCTCATACTTTGACTAAAGAACCTGGGAAATCGTTGCTTTCTAGAACTACAGTCTTGCAAGCCCTTGAACACATGGGTGGACAGCTGACCCACAGTCAGGGAAGCATCCAGGGTGCCTTCTGTATGTTTCAAGTTTGAATAGAACACTTGTTTTCTGTCTCTTAACTCAGCAAATGCAAAGACAACGTTTTGTTCAAAAGATTTTGAATCAGATCTACTGGGAAGTACTCCATTTGACTTCAAAGTTGACATACTGAATTCAAAGTTTGAGACTTGTAAGATATATACATATTTTACATAAGTAATAACCTATTAAGCTGTGTTAATATTTTAAAAAGCATGTTTACTTTTAATTGAATTTTTTAGCCTACTCTGTCTAGCTTCTCATCTTTCAGTTTCACAAATATGCTATCACGGACATGGACCACTTTAGCCTTTGGATGTTCCTTCTATAAAGTGATAACTTGTTTGCAATCAACAAAATGTACATAGTTCATAAATACCAGAAATATAGAGTAACTTTTCACATGGATACCTAAGAAGTTGTAGATCAGAAGTACTCTCAGCTGCTTTCCCTTACATCTGTTACATTTAGCATTTTGGTTACCACCTATCAGTCAAGTCTATTCGTTTAATCTAGTGAAGCAAAATTACATTTGTAACGTGTTGTTCTAAATTCTGTTCTGGCAAGCAAATAAGGTGTTAAGCAGCTTGCTTCTACAGTTTGGTGAGTAAATACCATTTAAAATATCACCTGTTCTTACTCCCAGAGTACACAAGAAGTATCCTCATGTTAGAAAGCATAATGTAAGAAAACTCACCATTCTCCACATAAGATTCCAGCTGATCTACTGGAGTCATGGAAGCCGACAGCTGTAGCTGGCTGGATACAATAATGAGGGGCCAAGGGGAGGCACTCAAGATGTCTGTCATCAGTAAAAACGGTATATCTACAAAGACTCTGTCCAAGTGCTCCAGCTGTCAAGACAGACAAAATCTGACTATTTCTAACTAAACAGAGTAAGATTATTGAAAGTAGTAACTTTTCAAAACACATACCTTTGTAGAGACAAATTTGACAGCAACATCAAAAGGAAACACTGTTTCTATAGTTACGGTTTCATCCTGTATAGGTAATGAAAGGGATGGGATGAAGAGGGGAAAAAAATTATATTCAGTTTCAGACCTGTCTACTTATGGCAAAGGTTACTAATATAACATTACTTTTAGTCATCATTTTAACTAAGTTCTTCCAAGGGCAGAATATATCTGTGGTGTGTTTTTTTTTATAAGACTAAATATTGAAAACCTTTCTTCCAATTATACTTATGAAGCTGCTCACCTTAAATTAGACTAATATACTGCTGATTTTGCATTTTTTTTCTACCCACCAGAAATGCTTTTGCTTTTAAGAGACTTGAAATTACATTAGTGAAATGCAAGAAATATTTTAAATCTAAAGGCTGCACCTCCAGCAATTGGTGCATCTTAGTATCTTACCCGGTGGCACTTGCAGAGAATTTCTTTCCCCTCCACAGTAGTATTGATTAAGTAAGAAACATAGACCAGAAACATTCTTGCGCCAACTGTTCCACAACGAATGTATATTGGTTTTTCTATCTGCAAGGTAACAGAAACAAATATGAATCAAGATAGACCTAGAATATGTTAATTAGGTCTAGGACTGTCCAAAATCTTTTAGATAATCATCTTACTTGGACCAAGGAAGCAATAGTAGAATGGATATTATTTTGACCATGAATAATCTCCTTAACCACATGATCTTAATTAAGTAGTATATGATTTTAATGAGAGTGGCACAGCCTTCTTATTTTAGGCCTTCTCTCAGCTGTATCATCAGTACCAGAACATGTCCTATTCCCTTGGCCAAAAACGGCATCTAGCTGAAGGAATGCTAAACTTCAAGTAAACATTAGGCAAACTATACCCCAAGCATTTATCAGTTCAGATACTGGAAACTAAATATAAGCCCTACTATGAGAGTCGTTAGTTGGTCCCCATTTTCTTGACTGTGATACAGAAAGAAGGTTGTAAGCTATTACCTTTTCCCCTGGTTGCAAGTCACCTATGGGGATATCAGGAAGCAATGCAGGAAAGGAGTCATCACACGCGTCTGTTCCATGAAGAGTCACCTGAGTTTTCTGAGTCAGGTTGGCATCTTGCCCTAGGATTAAAGGCAATCTTCATATCCACACAAGCTTACACTACCAAAGCATGTAAGCAATAACTAAAAATAAGATATTAATATCAGAAAGTAATACACTAGGAAGTAACATTGACATTTGGTTGAGAGATACTTTCAAAAGTATAAGCAGGAAAACAGATTAAATAGCACCTTAAGTTTTCTAAGCTGTAGGGTTCACATGCTGCAGCTTTTTCACTTAATCTATTTAGGCCACAAGAATCTCAAAAAAAAAAAAAAAACAACCACAAACAGAAATCCTATCTAGATATTCCCTACCATATAAAAACACAATATGACTGACTATGTGATCCAATTTCTTATTGTATGTGAATTAAAATGCAAAAATTTCACACTTCTGTGATTCTTACGTTCTCAAAAGCATAGCTTAATGATTTTAAATCCTTTAGAAATTGTTCTTCCAATTTTCCAATCTTACTGTGTTGAAAACAGGTGGGAAAAAAATGGTGTAGATGTTAAATGACACTATTCTACAGTCAGGGGTTGACCAGGGTAATGACGTTACTGCAGTCACATGGGATGGTTTTCAAATGAAAACAAGTCACATCTTGCCAAAAGTTACAACTGGGGAAAATATATCATCTTTCCTGTAAATGAAATGTCAAATTTCAATTGTTTTTACTTTAAAATCAGCAAGCCCAGAATGACCTTGCATATCAAGTGTTCGAATTCTTGATCAAGGGGGAGAGGGAAAAAAAAACAAACCACCAAACCAAGACCAACTATTACACACTACTTTAGGAGCTAAGCCCAAACATCCAACTGACGTTTAAAGAACACTCAACTGACTTTAAATAGCTGCACAACTGTATTAAAAATGTGGTTCTATTTTGGAGCAAATGGCAAACGTTGCATCCTATGTGCCAGTCGCTTAAAAAGTATTTTTGCTTTTAGGGTAATTGCTCCAAATATTATATTCAGTATGCCTATTTGTACTTCACATATGAAAACTGCTACTAATAGCTACATAGTTAGCTAGAACATAAACAATATATTTGCTCCCTTTTCATTCAAAGGAATATTCTCTGTTCTCTGCTGCTCTCCAAATTTCAAGTGGGAAAAACGAGGGGGGGGGGGAAGAGGGAGAAAACCCACATAAGGTTATCCTTAGAACATGTTTATCAAGATGTGAATGATGCTTACACTAAGAAAATAGGTATATCTTTTGGGAAAAAGTTTAGTTAACGTGCAAATTAAATAAAAGGTTAAGAAAGAATACAAAAGCTTCCAAGTTTTCTTTCACACTTGTAAACATAAACGCTACTGACAAACAGTGGTTAAGATGACAATAACTAAGTGACAATTAATTTCTGTTCTGATCACTACTATCCCATTATTACCAACCTTCAGCCTTAGTTTGTTTCTTAACAACTGCAGCACAGCCATTTAATATAGTTTTCCTCATTGCATCAAAAACAAAGTCAATTAGGATACTGCAGGATTAAAGGAAAATAATTCCAAATACCTGGCTTTAAACCTGCTGTAAGCTTAACGTCTTTGGCCACTGTCTCCTCATGTGACTGGATTGTCACAATCAAACAATACATTTCATTAGTCAGGGCAGGAGGTTCATGACGGAGCTGAACAGAAATGTTTGGCACTCTAGAAATAATCCTTTAAGAAAAAAAGACTAGGTTATTTTATGTTTCTTAATTAATGAGTTTAAATCTCCTTTAAACTGGACTTAGCTTACTGTTCAAAGAGTTCTGACAACGGGTGGGCCATTCAACTAGGAGAGTTGATATTCTTGAAAAGCAGCATGATGGCAACAGCTCCAAAACTACTGATTGGAAACCCACCAGTAAGCTATTAACAGTTCAGATTTTCTGCCAGGAAAGAAAAAAGTGCCCCCACCAACAGCAATCGGATGTAATAACTTTGAATAGATCTAGTTAGTGTTAACCTACTTATTAATGATTATTTTCCAACACAGTTTCTTGCAAGGGGGAGGAAGTGGGGAGAGGTGGCTTTAACCAAAGAGCAATAATACCTCCTAGTTTGCACAAAAATCTGGGAAAACTAACACTTAGGTGAAGGGAAAAACTAAAGCATATTTGGCATGTTTAGAGATCAGTGCAAGGATTTTCCATGCTTGTAGCTATCTGGAAGCTCAGAAGTCACAAAAAATTAAGGTAACATCTTACCCCAGTTATGGAAAGATATATAAAAACGTTCCTATTAAAGTAGTCCTAACATTGTTGTCTTTTAGGCAGAGTGTTCAGGAGACTCAATACATCATACACATTTTCAAGTTTTTACTTACATAGTGCTTGCCTGAATAGCCAAGCTATCCCAATGAACTTCGTTATCTGGAAGCTTAGGTCTTCGCCTGAAGGAACGTGAGGCCTGCAATGCTTCTTGAGACGAAGCAGCATCTCCGCCTCCTCCACGCCAGTTCAGAATCACACAACGGCCAGATTCACTTCCCAGGACCAAATCCACAGACGTGATCTGACAAAAAAAAATTGAACACAGACTGAGAACTTCTCATCTTGTGTCTTCAGATCACTCACAGTAAGCGCATAGCTTTCCAACATAAGCATCTTTATTGTGCCTGTATATCACCCAAAACCCTCTGGCAGCTTCACAGACTGAAGTCACAACAATTCACTGCCACAGAATTTCATTTAAAACTGCACTGGAAAAAGGATCCAAACTCAAGAGCAGGCAATGCAGTATTTTCTAGTTTTCTACTCTCCCGTGTTGTTACACCATTTTTAAAAAATGTATTACACGTTTTAAAAAATTGAAGTAATGCAAGTTTTTGTGATAATTCTGAGCTTTGTTATTTTCAATGAAATTTTATTCTTGTTTTTGACTTTCAGTTTCAAAAGTTCAAACATTTGGAACCACACTGTCATAACTGGTGCCGGATTAGAGATAGCTTTGTAGTTTCAAGTTCTTCCTAAATGTCAGTAAGAACGGTGTGAAACAAACTGACAAACCTCAATCTTCTTTCCTACGTCTTCAGTTTTTGCAACAAATTTAAAAGTGAACTTTCTTGTTTTACCAGGGACTAAGCACATTGTTCCTTGTGATGACTGTTCTAGAATATCACTTTGTTGATAGGCTTCTTCTACCACACAGTATTGGTTGTAATCCTACAGTGGAAGAGTAGGGAAAAATATTGATAATTTCAGACTTAAGACATTTGTAGAGAGTAATTCTAGCATAACAAACGTTAAGGCTCTGTGCTACTGGATCAAACTATATTGGTTCTTAATGCTTTTCACAGTAATGAAGCTAGACTTAGCTGCTACATTACAATGGAATTTCTTCATAAAAATATCTATTATATTCACTAACATAACTTTATGTAGAAACAGCCAGAGAAATATGACATTAAAGTTTCAGGAGGATCATTTCAGTGTATAGATCTTTGTTCTTCTGTGAAGATCTCTGACTAATCAAACTGGATTTGGGAAGTTATCCTAGTATCAATACAGTTGTCAAAAGTGATAGATAATGCAAAAAGAAAACACCTTTCCAACTGGACTGTTAACATAGTTTTTGGAAAAGAACTTTTGAACTACTATTTTTTTGTTTGGAAAGGCTAATAGATACTATTCTATTCTTATTATAAGCTTGTCACTAGATCAGAAATAGAATGCGGTTACCTGATTATTGAAACTGATGCAGAGCTTAGAAAACCTGATAGGATGAGGACAATCAGCTCTCAAGTATATATCAAATTGCACAGGAACATCGACATGAAAACTTGGAGAAAGGAATTTTGCTTTGCACTGCACTACAATTAAAAAAAAAAAAGTTAAATTACAATACTAAATTCCAGAAGCATTCTTATTTAATAAGAATTATAAAAAAGACTTGTTCTGTGTATACACACAAACACAAGTTAAAGAGTACATGGGACACATTTGGCCACTGGCACTGTCACAGAAAGTTATTTTTCAGCACTTGGTTGAAACCTTTGCAAAGAGGATGAGAGGCAGGCATTCAGCAATAAATAAATAAATAAATAAATAAAACCTGGACACTTAACTACACTTCATCTGTAAATAATGCTTGCTCATGTCCCCTTTCCAAGGGAGTTACTCCTTTGCATGCTCTGCCTTCTTTCCTCAGAGTTCTATTTTAAAGCACACCAGCACACCAGAGCAGAAGTTTGCAAAAACAAAGGTTTACTACTTCTACCATATTTAAAGGCGCAGGTGGCCTCAGTAGAAGTCAAGAGTTTTTTTCCTCAGACATAATGCTCAGTTGATTCTTTTCCAGTAATCCACACTGGAGATGAGAGATCACTGACTTCTCCCATGATTTCTTAGCAACTTAGATGAAAAACAGACCTGTCCTGACATGAGTTTGTGTTGCTGGCATTAATATATTATACATTATATTATGTATATTTTCTCCTAATTATTTATTTCAGAGACACATCAAAATTTTTAGTTTTGTATAAGTTTGCTTGAAGCTTTATTACTTACCAAATGGTATAAAATCTTGGACTTCTATTGTAAACACATTACTGCCTGCTAAGGAAACACGGTCAGCCCACAATTTTTGTGAAGCTTTCATAGCAGCAGCATCACAGTCAGGTTCAGGATCAGGGCTCTCATTCTGTATCCAGATAGAAGATTACAAATGAAAATAAGAAATAGGTTACCAAACACCAACTCTTTCTGAAAAATATTTAAAAGAGTAATAGGAGTTTTATCCACTTACCATTAGAACTTTTATCAGATTTTTTTCTATTCGAGATTTCTGATCATCTTTAAGAGTAGATGCTAGCAAACAGGAAAAAAAAGGATTACAACACAGAAGCAAATCATTTTACTTTAAACTTAAAAATAAACCTTTCCTTTAGCTTGCATCTTTGAAAAAAGCATTCTGACAAAAAAAACACACGATTTAACAACCCTCTGCCAATGAGAAAGTACTTAAAGTTTCAGAAGTTCCTCCATTCTAAGTGTTCCCTCTCACTTTCAGTAGAACCAAGTAAAATATTGTTTGGACAAGCAAGCATTTCATAACTTATCAGAGGAAAATCCTAAGAGAATGATGTCTCTAGCTTCTTCTTACTGCTGTTTAGAAACAGAAGAAACAGTAGAGACCAAAAAAAGCCTGGAATACGCAAAGAGGCAAACTTGGATAAGATTAGAAACAGCAACTCAAAATGGTAAAAAGAAGAAAAAAGGACCAATTAAAATAAGGAGTCTTCTCTTGAAAATGAAAGGTAGTATTGTCTCATTGACTATTCCTTAACATAAAGCAGGATAGCCTGGCTAGCTAATAGAAAATGAAAAAACATTTTTACCACACCTACCCTAAAAGAGGTATTATTTAGCAAATTAGGACACAAAAGGATTATTTCTGCAACATCAAATAATAACCATTATATAAACCAAAGTATTTGCATTACTACTGTGCAGCTACCTTAAGTCACATTTTGTCTTTAAAAGATACTACTATATGCATATTTCATCAGCAGAGTTCTGGTAAGAAGTTTGAGCTAAGCATATTTGCTATTTTAAAGCCTAGGAAAACAGTCCTAAGCTTTGTTACTTACTAGGAAAAACATACTTCCTTTTGACTATATTACATTTCTTCCCCCCATCCCCAAAGCTCAAGAAATTTGTTATACTATTTGAACTATGCAACTGTCAGTCTGAGATGAAGCTCATATATGCCTCATATAATCTGACAGTCTATTTGAATTCAATGAATATTATAATAGGAGAGTATGAAAATTCAACTTCCTGCATACAAGAACTCAGCACAGCCATACAGGTTTTTTTTGTAGTCAAATCATATGCAGTACTGTAAGCACCATATCTGGCAATGATACATCACACTTCCAAATACATGTACTTTGATCTTTTCTGCATAGGTTAACTGAGTATGTTTCCTGAAAAGAATACCTCTACCCAGTAGCTCTAAAGAGTACGTTATATAATCCTTTATCTGGGCCATCAAATATGAACACTTGAGAGCTGTCGTCAATATGGAAGTGAGAAGAGTCCACCATCCTTCACTCCGATATTCACACATAACATAATCCAACAACCTGCAAAGTATGAAAATTGAGAGGAAAAACAAGTTACACAGCCCAGTATTTTAAGAATTTTGGTATTACTTGGTATTATTTACACTTATTTTTACATTTACATTTATTTGGTATCATTAACACAAAAATTTATCTCAACTAAAACACTAGATTAAAACCAAGTCGACTGCTTGTACATGTACACTATAGTGGAATCACCATTAAATTATTGTAAAGAAACATTTATTCCATTAATTTGCTATTTCAGGCTAGAGAAATTTTTACAAGAAAACAGGGAAACTCACCTGTCTTCACACAGAGAAGAAGTAAAAGAACTGGACAGAAAAGTCTTAGTCCAGCACTGAATTAGAAATACGCTTTAGTGTTGAGTATGCTGCAAACTTCAAGGAAAACAAACTAGAACAAACTAGAAACCCACAAAAAAAACAAAACAAACAAACAAACAAAAACTTTCCAAAATGAAGAATCTTAAGCATCTCAGAAGTGAAAAATTATTTATTTATTTTTTTAAATGCTATCTCCTACCTCCTTTTCCCTTCAAGGGTTTCCAAAATCTACAGTCAACATATGCAACTACCTATATCAGGCAAGCCTGGGCACCTTATTGTGGTGTTAACACTGAGCAATTTTCACTTAGTAACAATGCAGAGAAGATTTTTTTTTCTTTTAAAGACACCAGTTTTTGCCTACCTAAATATAAACAAGAAGCGCTTGTTTAAACTCATGCTTGTTCATGTAAAAATTAGGATTGATATGAATCAATCTGCTTATTCTATCTTATTTTCTTCTTTGTAGCTTCCAGTCAGATAACAGTAAATCTTTCTCCCAGCTCACACATGCTGCCGTAAGAACGAACATGTGATCATGGAAATCTAATTAAGCAGTAGTTCCACAGTGTTTTCATTAACATGACCTTGACTCTGTTTCCCCTTAAAAATATAAAGTTAAAAAACTGAACACAGGACACCTCCTTCAGAGGAGACAGTAGCTGTACCTCAGGGCTAAAGTTCCACCGCTTAGTAGCCATTAATCATAGAAAACTGTATCAACAGAAGTAATTCCTTTTGCTAATTCCCTTACAACATAAATAAAAATTAATTCAGCTACATTTTTCCCCTCTTTTTCTGTTTGCTGCCTCTTTTTTTTTTTAGTTTTGTAAATTCAAAGTCTTTAATTCAATGTAATTATATTCCTACTGCAGTAGCAGGGAAGTTTCGGAAATCAATCCCGTAGAAGAGAGACAACACTCCAACAGCAAGCTAAAAATAAATAATAACAAAGATCTGCCCAATAAAGTAATTTCCTACCATGACTTACATTGGAAAGTCTTCTTACTCTAATAACTGACTCATCATATCTGCTTTGCTTTCTTTAACAGAAATTGAATTGATATACTCCAGAGCTTGCACTTTGATTAAATCCAGGTACTAGTAGGAGCATCTTAGGTAAGCTTCCAACAGTATTCCGTATCAGTAAGACACGTGGTCTCAGTGAGAACAGTAGTGTGCAAAGGAAACAATCAGGGATGGCACTCACTTCAAAGCTTTGGCGTAATCCTTCGCAAAGTAATATTCTTCACCCATCTGAACCACTGATTTAACAAAACAGATTAACAAGAAAGATGTATCAGATCAATACTGAAATTATTTGCCAAGTTAATTTTAAAGATGTGTCTCATTATCCATACTCACTCAGATGACTTTTCATTCTTGGACATTTGTATTTCTTGAACTGCGCAACAGCATTACTCAACAAAGTAATTATTAGCTCCTAACAGATAAAAACAGTATTGATGTCATTATATATGTAACATTAGGGCAATGTCAGAAAATATTTTTTGTAGAAAAAATACTTACTGAGTGAAGAACATTCTTCTCTTTCAACTGAAGGGATAAAATCCCCATCTTCTCCTTTTCAGGATCAGAAAGATCAAAGCCTGCGTAAGACAGTGAAAAATCCATGACATTGGAATTTCGTCCAGGCCCAAAGGGAACTAATTCTGTAATGAAATATTGTAATACAAGCTCCAACTCAAGCACACTCAAATTCTTAAACATTCTGTTTCCTAGGAGATGGATACAACCCTCTAAGAACTCATCTGTCTGGTCTGGAAGACAAACTCTGGAACAAATATATTGCTTTTTTGTTTAGAAGTGATCTGAAGCTACTCAAAAACAACAAAACACAGTAAGTCAACCAAATCTTTAGACTGCATCCGTTAACATTTAAAGCATAGATGTTAAGACAGACTTGTAGCCTCTTATCTGATCTCAAGTAAAGATTCAAGCTTATGTTTCTCTAGCAATAGAGAACACCAACATCTGAAGAACTGCATACCACTTTAAAAGACTACAAACCAGCCTAACCCAGTACCATATACAGCGTAACAGGTAAAGTCTCGCCTCTGTTTAAACTGTTCAACCTTGGCAGTAGATTCTAATGTATTTTAAAATAATAACGCTTAAAGATAAAACAGTGCAAACTCACATATTTACAGCACATGAAAAGCCTTTAGAAGAGGACAGCGATAAAGTTACAATGCTCAAAGGATATGCAGAGAATAAAAAGTGGTAGACAACATGGAGTGAGGGAAAGGGAAGGAATTTTGGAAAAGTTTGAATTCCTGATAAAGCATCTTCTTTAACAGGAAAAACACAGAACTCCCTTCTTAGATTAAAATCTAGTCATGGAAACCTCTCAAACCATTTCAAAATTCATAAAGTTTTCTTCAAAAAATATAATGAGTTCCCATCTATAGCTGACAAGTATGGATGGAAGGATGAATTTATAGCAATTGCATTCAGGGACACTGTTACTTTTGTTGTATCCAGTTCTCCAACCTCTCTTCCAAGGAATGCATTCACTGCAGTAAGGAACTACTGCACCACATCAATCAGAGGTAGCTCAGGCAGAAATAGAAATGAAGCAGCAGCAGAGCTTCAGTATGGCCCATGCACTTTGCTGAAGACCTGATTGTGCATAAGCCGGATATTCCTTTTTCTATTTCTATAAGGACCAAACGCACTTCCTGAACTTCCAAAGCTGACACCTGTTCAAATCCTATCACCCACTAGCAACAGAGCAAGGTCTCAGCCCTGCATCTGGCTCTGGAAGACGGATTATACACTTGTGCCTATGAAGTCAGCTGGCAGCGTCAGTGACTAAGAAATTTTTGTCTGAGCTCCACAAATAGAAGACACAGAAACATACTTAATGTTCCCTGCCGCCATGGTCTTTGCCCATAGAAGTCAAGCACTCCAGTCTGGGTTTCCAGGGGATCCGGATTGGGATATACCACAGAGGACTGTAAATTCAGCAAATATGGTCATAAAAAAGAGTTTGTTTTATTTTAAACCATTAAAGTGATCTGATGCTCCAATATGCATGCACTTGAAAGAATGAATCTGCTTTAAATTTATAGTATAAAGATAGTACAGTGCAAGTATAGAGAAACATAATGGAAAAATAAAACAGTATGTTTTCAAGTACCCAGAGGCATAGAAAGTATGCTATTTTAAGTATTTTAGAATTATTTGTAATAAAAAAGTTTGTTCAGGGCTAATCTTTTCAATATAAAGTATTACTTTTATTTCAATATAAAGTATTACTTTATATTGAAATTGTATTTTATATATATAAATATTAAATATAATTTCATAATTATTAGCAAGCATCAAAAGATGCATACTCTTTCCTTATTAATTATTATTTTTAAACATGCATTAGGGATTTTTACACTACAATTTGAGAATGAAACATCAGCTAATTCACTACCTGGTAACCTGCAAAGCATTTTTTCCCCTCCCAACTTACATCATGGTTACAAAGCATACTTGCTAGTTGTTTCCGCTCCTGTGCGTAGTAGGCTGCTTGCTGGTAATAGAAACCTGGATTCTGAGTTTGAATTGCTGTCAAGCCCAGCTTAATTGCTTCATCAAATAAGTCACCAAAAGCCTGAAACCTACAAAAAAAGACGTTTTTTCTGTAATTAAGATTAGATACAGAACAGCAATATGAACTGAAAGGGGCATTTCAGCTAAAGGTTCTGGTTATTCTTAAGACAGAAAATACTTTTACATTTAAGTTGTATGGCTGCATTTCTGTCATACCTTGTTCTTTCCCAGGGAAAAGGTAAAGAAAAACTTAAAACAGAATGACAGCATGTAGCTTTTAAGATCAAGTGCATCTTTTTCTTAAATAAAGAGCTCAAAATTTATCTTACTCAGATAAACAAAATAGTGAGCTTCATAAAGTTATATGGGAGGTAAAACAAACAATGCTAAGCAAAAACATACTGTTTAGACATCCAGGCAGCATGTTCAAAAGCCAGTTCTGCACTTCCAATTTTTTTCTTGCATAAATCTATATGTTTCCTAAACTGAGCAATTGCATCCAGTGGAGTATTATGTTGAAAACAGAGGCGACAGATCTAGAATGAATCATAAATAAATAAATAAAAACCCACACTAATTTTACATGTTTCTGAAAAGCTCAAATAGCATAGAAAACAGAAAAAAAAAGAAGTGTAAAGCGTAACACACTACCCTTGAAACTGTTTGGTCCTCTATTTCATCTAATGTTATTTTTCTTCCCTTCTCCCTCAAATAATCAATGGAAGAGTACAAGTCACAGCCAAATTCAGGATAGAGCTAGAGAGCCACTACCATTAAGAAAGACCATTAACTTTGAAGCCTGCAGTCACTTCAAGAAGGACAATGGAATTTGATGGAGTCAAACTCCAGGATTATTTAAAATGGTAGAATAGTATTGTCTCACCTGAAAACCCCCAGAACACCACAGAAGTATGCCCTGATTTTTAAAGCGTTACGTTCCTCCTCCAAATAAGCAGTAATTAAGCTATTGTGACATACATTTATGACAAAAATATCCAAGGAACAAGCAACCCTTCTTTTCATTCCCCCCTGCGCAGAGCAAGAGTGAAGTGTTTAGCCCTCAAGATGACTGCATCTCAAATTAACTCTATATCTTCAAGATACTCCTGAACTTCAGCTAAGGATCTTTGTGTGGAATTCAGAAGTCTTTTCAAGTCTGAGTGTAACTTGTCCATTGATAGCTGTACTAATCTATTTCCTTGAAAGCAAGATGAAACAGAACATTTAAACCTTCACACGTTAAATATGCACCAACTAATACATTTATTCCCTTATTTTGTTTTAAGTATATGCTGTCAAAGATAAGGAGCACACTTGTTACCTTGTAGTTTATAAATCCTGCCATTGTCTTGATTTCCAGCATGTTTGTTTCATGAGCCCTCAATTCATGTACAAGATTATACGCAGTTCGGTAATTTCTAGGTATAAACACTAGAGTTAATATATACAAGATAATGAAATTTAAGAACAGAATTACTGACAAGTCTTCTAACTAGTGTATTCCCAATTAAGAACACACCTCTTCCATATTTAAATAATTTTGCTTTCAGGAGAATACAATATTCTATGGCTTAGCATTAAATTGGGGTCAAGAAGATGAAGATTACAAGTCTTACTTGAGAGCATTCTGTGTGTCCTGCTTCAGCTCACTGAAGAATGCTATTTTGAACTGGTGTCTAACAAATAAAAGCTGGAAAACAAAATCAGTATACATCATTCACAAACATCTGAACATGCCTGTTACCTATAAAGCCGATACAGGTGATAGTTTCAGAGGTCTACAGAATAGAGCAGTTGACAGGAAAGACTGACTATGCAACTATTCTCTCCTAGTTCTCTCTGCCAGCATGACTCAGCAGTGATCTTTTGACAGACAGTTGTAGAAAATAAAAACAGGTTTACTTTCTATAACAAGACAGAAGGAATCTCAAGTTGGATGGGGGCAGCAATAAAATCATAAAAAAGAAAAAATATGTAAATTGAATATTTTTTTAAGCAACAAACAACTGTTATTTTCATGTTTCAACATGAAGTATAACTTGCACAGTATTTCAAAGATGACGTAACATTACCTGATGAGTGGTTTTGTTCAAAAATTCCTTGTGAGATTTGACTCTTCGTATTTCTGTGTAATAGTATGTCTGTGCGTGCTCATAGAATGCATTTTCCAACCTGCAAAGTTTAACCAAGTTTCTCTCAAACAAGGAATCAGATTAACTTCAGAATAAGTTACTTTTAATCATGCTTATTTTAAGGTTGCCAAAAATAGCTTGAAATATTACTAAAGTCTTCTGTAAGCTTCTATACATGGTAGGAGCAAGCAGATGAAAACTCTTCACATAAAGCCTGATGTAGGGGTAGCAGAAAGTAAGTTCAAGAGCATTAAGCATTGATTTCTCATACAAACTAATATTTAACTTGAAGTCCAAGGATAAGCTGTCAGAATTTTGCAAGGCAATAGAAAATGCAGGTGCCTCAGTCAAAGCAAGCAAACCTTGCAGAGGCTCCTGAGATGAGTCTGAACAGGTCAAAATCTTATTTGCCAGGGCTAGGCTGGAGAGGGAGGAGTAGAAAGGAAACAGTTGTAATAAGTAAGATGCAAGATTACAAACACACAGACTAGGTTTCATCATTGTCCAAATATCAACAGCTACCTGGGTTGTGACAGTCAAATTTGTGTTTGCAAGATTAATAGCCCAATGGCAAGTCACAGGAGGAGAAAGAAAGTGGCCCCGAGCACTGATTGCAGCATGAGGCTGAGGAGGGTCTAAATATATGCTGTACAATCAAGTTACAAAACCAATTAGAGCAAGAAAAGACCAGAGAACAGGAGAGAAATGCATTCAACAGCACAGATGCACACAAAATAAAGGGTGAAGTACCAGTTCTGTGATTTGACCGAGATGGAATGACTACAGACTGGCTAAAGGAGATCACAACTTGAGTTCTATTTGCCCCACAACAAAGAGAATGGGGATAAAAGCAAAGGAAGAGCATTGAACAGCCACTGTTAACTATGAGTTCAGACAGAAGGAAAACACGACAAGTTCAACATCCCTAGCATACTTATTTTAGCACTACATCACAACTGTGTAAGAAAAGAGAAGCCAGTCCATTGGGCGTAGGGGAGCATTTAAAAATATAGGTATCTATTTTATTACTATGAAATCTCAATTAAAAATGTCAAGACTAATATCAGAAATTTAGTACTTGAATATAAGCTCAAACTTTTTTTTTTAAATGTGCATAACAGCTGTAAATCCCTGATGACACAGCCTTATTTTCACAATGTTGGAGACAGTCACAAACCTCGTGGAACAATGCAACTATATACGGTCTGCAAAGGCTTACAGTAGTTAATCTGCAGTAAACACTCTTCCGCACTGAGCATAAGATGAAAAACTGTAAGTAGCCCTTAATTTATTTTGATCAATTCCAGTAGCTGTTTATGAGCAGCATGGACACAGTAACAGCATTGATTTTATCTTAAGAATTTTGCTGTTTACATATAAATACAAGAGCAAGAGAAGGAAGAACTAGGCTCTCAGACCATGACACCCTCCTCTCCATATTCAGTATGTCTGGAAAAATCAAAATTTATTTTAGTAAACCATGATTTGCTTCAGTTTGAGCCTGTCTTTTTAGCTCTGCACAAGACAGTCTCCCTCTGCTGTTTTTGAAAAGCCTTGCTGATTTATTTGAAGCTGTACTCCCTGTTACATATTAAAATAGAAAGAATGTAAAGAGTGACAAGGACAGTATTTGCATCCAGATAAGTGCCACTTAGCATAAATAGAAAGACGTATCTCTACAGCCAGGAAGCGGAAGGAAAAAATAAGCAAAGACTTGCTAATACAGAGCTGCACCTAACAAAACTTGCAGGGAAAAATTTAGAATCGGCACTGACAAAACCACTGTAGACGTAGAAAAGCCCACTTTGCCCTTATCCGACTTGAGGAGGGGAACATCTTGGGATACCTAACAACGTGTCTTAGAAAGCCCACATAGCAACATCTCTGTCATTGTAACTCAACCTCACATAGAAAGGGCAGATGTCGGATTGCATCTGGTTGCAGAATAACCTGAAGAATTTCAGCCAACAGATGAAACATTCACTGTTGATCTAGAGTGAGCCTGCCAGACAGCTGTCACCTCAACGTATCAAATCTCACTATCTCCATTGGCACACAGAGTCACTTACCTTATAATATAACCAACAAGATGATCCGTGTGTGGAAGCACAAAGAGAGATTTTCCAGAAAGGTCACAAGCATTACATAAAGCTGCTGCCCTCTCTGATGCAATAACATCTTCCCCTAGCAAAGGCAAGAAAAGCACAAGTAAGCACTATGTGGTGCTGCAACGCCAAGCTAACTCTAACAGCTTGATCAGTACAAGCTATGGACAAACAATACAAATAAAATTGAGACCACACTCCTTTTTCTTTCTGAATACTGAATGCTGAATCTTTCTGAATCATTTCATCCAGCTGAACACATAGCAGAAAATTTATAGGAGTGGTTTACCTACCAGCAGTGTGTTAGCATGACAATTTTTTTCTTTAAATTTCTGATCTCCTACAGAATCAAATACCCTCCCAACTTGAAAAATAATACAACATTCTGAAAAGACATATATATACACCCAACATGCAGAAAAATAGTAACAGCTTGCCAGACACTGGAAAGCATACAGCTAGAGCTGAAGCAGTGGTTTTAGAGAAAGGTAAGGTTAAAACAGATCACATTTCACAGCTCCACTTGACTCGTGTTTTTCCTCCACATTTCCTAATTTGGATCTTGCCACTAAAAGGTTTCTTCATTCCTTTATAAAGAGCGTTGCTCTCCTTCAAGACCAAAGCAGAGTAGGAGCCGTCTGAGTAATATAACGACTTCCCCACAGTGTTCAAAAGTTGGCCTAAGAAAGGTTCATCCAAGGTGCGACCCCTGCAAATTTCACCTCTTCACAAAAAGTTCATGCTCAGAGAGGAGGAAAAAACGGCAAGCTTCACAAATGGTCCAAGAGAAGATCAAAAAAATTATCTGAAGACATAAATATTGCCTATCTCCACCCAAAAACAGCACTTAAAGAACACTCAACAAAATACCAAGCACAAAAGCACTTCCCAGTGCTAGCTGAGAAGGCATGCATGAAAATCACAAGCTGTCCTTTGTTAAGCTTCAGGTTTTTATTTATTAAAGTAGAGTTAAGCTAAAAGGCTTTTGTAAGTACAGGTATCCTTCCCTTTAAGTTCTTATTGCTTTTACAGTTTTTCTTCATCTCGACTAAGCTTCAAAATATAATTTACAAAAAGCACGTTATGGGTATTACACTAAGGTACCATTTGTGATGCAGTGTCAAAAAAAAAAAAAAAGGACTGGACCCACAAGTATTTAGTTAAGAGTAAGTTTCACATGTTTAGGGTTGACTGCCCTTCGCACTCTTCTTATGCAGCTATGTCACAGTTTGTCTATGTAGATGACATTGTATTAAGAACTGCAGATAATGAGACAAGCAATTATCAGCTCAATCAGGTTTTCTGAAAAATGAGATCATCACAACTGCATACAAAGCTTTTTAGTACCTGGAGGTAATGGTGTTTTTTTCTGAATCAAAACCACCGCAACTTTTGTATTTCTTCCCTGCAAACTTTGCCTAGAATAAAAGTAACATGACAAAGTGTAAAGATTTCATCAGAAGAAAATGACACTTCAGTCTAGATGGAAGCAATGAAAGCATAAGAAAATAAACTCAACACAACATCCATAGAATGCTGTGCTCTCTTTTTTGAAACGGGACTGAATTGTGTTGAATTTAGCAACACTTCTGAAGTAGTTTTTATTTAAAAGACTTTTCCAAATAAAGCATTCAAAAAAAGTTCCTCTACTGTCAGCTGTATGCTAAAAAACAAAATTCAAGTTCCGCTTTCATTTGTGTCTAAGATACACGTTTACTTATTTGATGTCAAAAATGACTCTACAATTTACATTTAGCCATTGGCTTGGAGCCCCTAACAAAGCAAATGGAACAAGGCTACCTGACAATTTCCACCCGCGTGGCACATTCCGACTGTTTCTCTTTCCACTGAGGCTCATCCCAGTCTAGTTCGTAGAACACCACCACAAGCGCGGGAACCAAGTTCAGGTGCTTGTTCATCCAACCAGTCTTCAAGATCCCTTTTGGAATATACCATTCATAGGAAGTCCTCTGAAAACATTGAAGTTGTTAAAGCGAGCTAGCGGTTCACAGTCCTCTTGTGACAAAGGCTGCACGCAGACGAATTGGCTGCCATGGGCAGGGACACCTCCCACCGGCCCAGGCTGCCCAAAGCCCCATCCAGCCTGGCCCTGAGCACCTCCAGGGATGGGGCATCCACAGCTTTTCTGGGCAGCCTGTGCCAGAGCCTCACTGCCCTCTGAGAGAATCATTTCCTCCTTACACCTAAATTAAACCTACCCTCTTTCTTTAAAGCCACTTCTCCTTGTCCTGTCACCACGCCCCCTGAGAGAGTCCCTCCCCAGCTCTCCTGCAGCCGCCTTTAGGCACTGGCAGGCCGCTACGAGGTGTCCCCGGAGCCCCCCGTACCTTGGTGCGGCACTTGGGGTACTCGTGGTCGCCGGGCAGCACCTTGAAGGAGATGGGCACGCGGTCGGCGCGGCGGTTGGCGCAGAAGGCGTCCCACACGGCGCGGTGCACGGCGTTGTACACCACGTCCAGGCCCGTCAGCGTGACGAAGGCCATGGGGCGGCAGCACAGCTCCACCGGGAAGTCCCACTGGCTGGGGGTCATCCTGCGGGGCGGCGCGGGGCGGCTCGGCTCGGCTCGGCTCGGCGCGGCGCGGCTCGGCTCGGCTCGTCACAGCCCTGCTCCGCTCCCCGCCCGCCTGAGGTGCGGCACCGGCACCGGTGGGCACGGAGAGCAGGAGCCGCCCCGGGGAAAGGGTGCCGGCCGCTCCTCTGACGGACGACGCGAGGAGCCAATCGGCGGCCACGCTGCTGCCCAGAGGGCCAATCAGAGAGATGCCCGCCCTCCTCCGAGTCAGAGGGAGAGGGGGTCGGGCGGCGCGTGCGCGGCAGCCCCGGCTGAGGCGGGGGGCGGGCGGGACGGGGGGAGGGGTGCGCGCGTGGCGCGCGCCATGGCGGCCAACGAGGACCAGGAGGTGAGGGGGTGAGGGGGTGGGGAGGGGGGCTGCCTGCATGCCCCCGGCCGCCATCTTAGGGCCGGGGCACCCCCGTCCCGCCGGTCACCCTGAGGCGGGTGTGGGGAGGTGGAGGAGGAGGAGGAGGAGGAGGAGGAGGAGGAGGAGGAGGAGGAGGAGGAAGAAGAAAGGGGGTTTGGGGGTGTCGTGGTCGGTAACGCCGTGCTCTGCCCGCCCCTCAGATGGAGCTGGAGGCGCTGCGCTCCATCTACGAAGGAGACGGCTGCTTCAGGGAGCTCAGCCCCGTGTCCTTCCAGTACCGGGTAAGGCAGCGCGGGGCTCGGCGTCTCCTCACAGCGCTTCTGCTAGCGGGGCCGGGGGTGCGGCGGTGTGGGGGCCGTGACAAGCAGCGGGCGGGTTACCGGGGTCTGTGCCCGGTGCGGCCTCGGCGTCCCTCAGCACGGCGAGCCCGTCGGCGGGGTGCCTGGCCTGCGAGAGCCGGCCTGCTGAGGGGTGTTTACCGGAGCCCTTCCGAAGCAGTAGTAAGGCTCCAGACCCAGCTGGCTGCCCTGTTACCGGGTGCCTGTCCCCTGTTCAGGGGTGGCTGATGTGCCGGGTCAAGCCGCTGAGGAGAAAACGCGCTGTAAGTTTTGTGTATCTGCTCAGAAGAGATGCACCGGGACCTCTGAGCTTGAGGTTTGCAGTTAGGTTCTGGCGTGGAAATCTTGACAGCTTAGAATCATAGAACCATACGGTATCCTGACCTGGAGGGGGCCCACGAGGGTCATCGAGTCCAGCTCCTGGCTCCACACAGGACCACCCAAAATTCAGACCACGTGTTTGAGAGCATTGTCCAAATGCTCCTTGAACCCTGACAGGCTCAGTGCCATGGCTGAAGTGCTAGATACAAAATAAGCGTTTAAAAATAATCACACTTCATTTAGAGGAAATGCAGAACAATCTAATTTTAGAATTTTTCCCTACAAAAATCTCATGAGCTGTAAGAAAAAACCTTGGCACTGTGTTGATCAGGTATTCTGTTGATCAAATATTTACTCTTAGATGCCAACTAATATAGACAACTCCAGCTTCTTTAAAGCAGCTTCTGTTTTAAACCAAATTATACACTCAACTTTTTCAAATTTGAAAATCTGGAAGTTGTTCCAGGCAAGGGTAGAGGCAGGTCTTTGTGCTGCCATGGAGCTTTACAGAGACACCTGAAAGCGCTCTGCGTTTGTGCTTCCCGCCGCTGTAGCAGGGAGAAAGCATCTAAAGTCACCTTTCCGCAACTCTCAAGTAACCTCAGAATGAAATCAGTAATTGTAGCAAGTTAGGTTGATACAATAAGTAGCGCTTGATTCCCGTTTGTATAAATGCAGCATTCCTTCACCAATAGGACTGTTCTAAGTAAACTTAATTTTCTCAAAGGAGTGATTGTGACCTGCCTGCAAGTCTACAGGGTACCATTCTACATTTTGCTAGATTTAGTTGTTAGTAATTTTTTAAAAGCTGTCAAAATTAGGAAAACTCAATTGAAATACCATAAACTTTAGTATCAGATGAAGGCAATAACACACTCCTGTGAAAGAAAACTTGTGTAATGAAAAGGCATAGTGCAAGTAAATGCATGACAAGGTCAAGGAATTTATATGCCATTTTTCTGAGCCTCATTTATCTCAGATACGTCTCACACATAAAGATGTTTTGTGTGCTAAGTAATTGAGGTTAAAGAAAGACTTTTTCAAATACTGGGAAAATGTAGTAACATCATTTGAAGTAAGGCTATTCTGTTTTTAGGTTACCTTGACAGGAGGCGCATGGACATGCAGCTTTCTATATGGATTTGCTCAGTGTGCAGACAGTGCTTTCCTGAGAAAGGGAGAACTGTGTAAACCGTACTACCAGTTTTCTTGATACCAGTGGAAACTAGACAGCAACAGCATAGGTGATGTCTTGATAAATGTTGCAGATGCCTGACGCAAAGTTTTATTTATTTCATCTCTAAAACAGGTGCTGCCAAATATTATTTAGTTCATTTTGCTGGCACAGACACGCAACTATAATAATTTTAAAATACATATATATATATATAGAGAGAGAGAGAGAGAGAGAGTTATTTTGCTTTTCCTGGGGTAAAAACTGTAGGTTAGAGACTAATGTTCGAATTATAAGTTTAATACTTTTTCTGGATAAAAGTTTTATTTTCTGACTGGTAACTTTATGAAAAGAGTTGTCACCTTAAATAATTCATTTGGTCTTAGAGAAGTGAGAGACTTGTTTATTGGCATTGCGGTATTTAATGGGTGTCTTGAAACTGTTGATTTCTGATTTTTTTTTTTTTTTCTTCTTCTTTCAGATAGGTGAAAATGGAGATCCAAAAGCCTTTCTAATAGAAGTTTCCTGGCCAGAAACATATCCACAAACAGCACCAATCTTATCAATGGATGCTTTTTTCAACAACACGATGTAAGTATTTATGACAGCTTCACTCCCTAGTCTTTTATGTGAGGGCTTTTTGGTTGACAAGCTTTTCTTCTTCTGTCTAGATTATCATTGAGTTTTATGATTTCTTTCAGATCTTCAGCTATTAAACAAAGCATATTGGATAAATTGATGGTAGAAGTTGAAGCTAATCTTGGAACTGCTATGACTTACACACTTTTTGAATATGCCAAAGATAACAAAGAGCTGTTCATGGAAAATCAGCCTGTTAACACTGTGGTGAGTAAATTTAGATTTTAATCTCTTGCCTTTAAAACCGCAAAAATGGTTACTCCAACTCTGAATGTTTCATTGCACTATCTTTAAGGTGCTAGTACATCAGGTGTAAACATGTTACGGGATAAACAGTGGCGCATAGTGTGGTACGGTGCCACAATGCTCAGTGGTCATAACTGTTACACTTAATTGTTATTTTGCTGTCGCAGCAAATGTGTATGAGCTGTAGTTCTGTCTTACAAAGTGACGTAAAAATGGAGGCATGGAGCAGAAGCAAAGCTACAGAGAGCTGGAGCACATGAAAGATGTCTGCCGGGGGCAAATTATTGAAAGCTTCTTGGGAAGTCATGGATTGCATAAATGCACTTCTAGGGTCTTCAGTGTGTCAGGCTGAGTCTATTTGTGGCTTCTGTGTCTTCCTTCTCATATTGCTTCCTGATGTGTGAGAACATTGTTTGCCATTGTGGTGTTGCAGACTTGCTTTGAGGAAGAAGGAATGGTTTTCCTATTTTGGAAATCTGAATCCATTCACATCAAACTCCATGATCAAATTCACAAAGTGTGAAAAGTGCCCCTTGCAGCTGTGAAAGGAAATAATTCCAGTCTCCTCCATGTGGTTCTGATTGTCATGACTATGTGGACTGTGTGTTGATTAAAAGCTGCTGACAGCTGATGGCATTGCTTATTTTTGACAGTCAAGACGTTTTAGTATGTCAGATTCAGTAATCACACACACACACAGAGGAATCTGTGTTTTTACTCTGTATTATTACTGGCTTCTGAAGTACAGTAGGTGAACTAAAAAATACTAACAACAATTTTCATCCTTCTCAGACTTCAGTAAGCAATAGTATTGCAATTGGAACTCCTGATGTGCCAGCAAGTAAGAAAAAGGACAAAAAGGAGCAGTTATCCAAAACCCAGAAACGAAAGCTAGCTGACAAAACAGGTTTGTCTCCTATGGTATTGTTTTGTTTGAGCAGTACGAGAGTCCAAATTTTATAGCAGTGGCATCTTTGTAGAGTCAGAATCAGTATTTATTTGCATATAGGATTAACTTCTTCTTAAATTTGTGGTCTCGGTTTTGTTTGTTTTCGATTATTCTTGTCCAAGATGGTTGTTCTGGGTAAAGCAACTTCCTATACAGCAGGGAATTCAAGATGTTGTTGATTAATTTTATTTTTTATTTCAATTAGTGACAAAAGTGAAATTTTCAAACTTGCTTTTTGGGACATCTAAAAATTCCCTTTCAACAAAAGGCATATATTTTGTTGAAGGGTTCAGATAAATAACTCACGTTATTAAAAATGTAATTTCTAAATTTAAACGTTTGCTTTGTAACTCAAAATCTTTACCTTGTATCTTCAAAATAGAGGTGGTTTTGTAGACACTTCGTGCTTTCAGTGAAACGTTGCATTTTTGACAGACAAATGTTCAGTATTTTGACAAGTCCTGCTGATGACTTTAATGTATTCAAACTTAATTTTTGATAATGATTGGGATAATGTTGTATTACTGCAGCAAGAAATTATACCCCATGATAGCAATTTCTGTGTATCATTTACCTAATGTGAATACATAATTGGCATTTTTAACATTGACCTTACAAAGGAAAATCTTTGTAAAATTTTGTTCATTTACAGAATGTATCACCGGTAGTTAACCCAGCTTGTTTGAGAGTTGCCTTATAAATCAGGTGGACTGCCTTGAGTCATTTTTATTTAAACAAAATTACTGTGAAGAACGACTTATGTTCAAGACATTAACATGTTTTTTTTGTCTTCGTTATGTTATGGGAGAAATCAAGATTTCTGGCTCTTTAGAGTTCTGTGTTGATTTTAAAGAAAGATAAAGACTAGCTTGTTAGTTGAAAATAAAACCTCCTTGTTCTGCAGATCAGAAAGGGGAGCTTCCTCGAGGATGGAACTGGGTGGATGTAATTAAGGTAATGTGACTTCATGGTATGCAGTATTATGAAAATACTGCCTATGTATATTAAAAATAATGTGTACTTATATCTGAAGAAAACTTACCTGATTTTTTTCTTGCTTTTCTTCCTAACTTTGTTGGGATTTGACTGTGGTGTCTGATTTGTTTCTATGTACATCCAGCATGTAAGTATTTTCAAGTTATCTATTAATATTAAAAAGATTTACAAGAAACAGTAAGAACTACTGCCCATTTTAGGTTCTAATTCATGTATTTCTCATGCTCTATATTGGTTTTCCTTGTTCATTGGAAGCCAGCTTAGCTGCTTGACGATTTTGATAACAAACTATTTTATTTTGTACAGTTATAATTGTCAGCATAAAGGCCTAACGCCACTTCTAGTTGTTAAACAACGTTGAGCAATGTTGATGGTGGTTTTAGGTAGAGTTCTCCCAGGTTAAAAGAAGCTATTTGTAGTG
Source organism: Heteronetta atricapilla (assembly GCA_011075105.1). Taxonomy (NCBI): domain Eukaryota; kingdom Metazoa; phylum Chordata; class Aves; order Anseriformes; family Anatidae; genus Heteronetta; species Heteronetta atricapilla. Next base: position 39,797,583 of record CM021734.1, on the reverse strand, counting down.
GGTGTTTTGGATTCCAGATACATTCCTCGATAGGTGCGCTACATTTAGTGATTATAAACTTTGATTAAAAAAAAATAATTAATGTTTGCTTTTGTATTGTGCAAATCACCATATGGAATCTCTTCTGGAGATGTGTGGAGATACTTTTTCAGTTATTGCACCTGTTTTATTTTGGAGAGGAGATGACCGAGTATTCAAAGTAAATAGATAAAGTGCCCTTTAGCTTTTGTGTCGTAGTTTAGATTTTTTTTGTTTTGTTTTGTGTATGCTGGGTTTGTTCTTGTTTGTTTTTTCTCTTTAAATCAATTGCAGCACTTCACTTTGTATTTTTGGAAGTAATTTGCAAAATACACGAAGATAGTTCCAGGTTCAGGAAGTAAGTTTATGTAGTGCTTAAGCCTAAGAAACAACTCAATGCATTTCAATCTCATGATACAGTAGCACAATCAGTTTGTATTATTAATTAAAAATACCTATGGTCTATGTAAGGTGGCAATGTTGTTCTTGTTTCCTAATAAATGGAATGGCAGTCTAAACTTTGAACACTTTCTTTTTGTGTCTCTTTTATAGTTAAGCAAAACTGGTTCTAAAGATGATGAATAAAGGACTTTGGTACAAGGAAACTCCACCTTTTAATACAGTGCAATTTTGGGTCACCATCTTTCTCTTAATAACTTTCTTATTTGTTGAAGTAAATTTTTATATAACTCAATTTCCTAATGCGTAAACATAGTCATATAAGTTTATCTAGAGACTGTGGTCTTCTTTGAAAATAAAACTTGCCTTAAACAAAGGTAAAAATGTGACAAAGGATATAGAGAATGAATGTGCCGAAGTGAATAGTGCTATATGCAGTGTTTAATAATTTATATTTTACTCTGTAGTAAAAACCTGTTATAGGTAACCCAGTGATACTGTAAACATTTCCTGATGTTCTTACTCCAATGGAAGAAAAAAGCACTATAACAGTGATTAATTGCTTGACAGTATAATTCGTCAAAATAAATTATTCCATGGAAAGAAAACCTTTGTCATTTGTTTATCTAACACAAATGGAGAACATAAAAATCGTTGCATCACAATACTGACTAGAATTTGCAGTTCTATTTTCACTAGTTATTCGCTGAAATGGTAAATACTATTGAAAGCAAAGACAAATACGCTAGTCCGCCCAAAAATGAGTGGTTACAACATCAGTGTTTTATCCTCTGCAGCATGCATCTGTAAGTCTTTCTCCAGTGTGCATCGTTATAGGAGGTCATGTATCTTAGGGGAGGGAAGAGTGCTATCTTGTGTGTGTCTCAGTGAGTGTTGGGATTTTGTAGCTCTTTCGTTGGAGAAATGATTATTCTTTGGAAAGGTTTGATGGAATGGTAAAGCAGTGGGTCGAGTCAGCACTCTGACAAATGTTTTGGGAAAACTTTTTTTTTTCCTAGTCTGCTCTCTTGTATCAGAAACAGACGTCATCTTTACCATATGAATGGTTATTGAATACAAGATGCCTTAATGTCCTTTATTATTTTCGTTTGATTTGAGATGAACTTTAATAAATACCTATTTATCTGCTGTGGTATGTGTTTATTTTTTCCTGCTGTACATATTGTACTTCTGAGGCTGCACTTGAATTTGCAAAGGATTTTCTCTTACCAAGGAAGTGTTCCTAATAATTGACAGAATATTTTCCCTCTTACAGTATATGTTTGTGTTCTTCAGGGTAGCTGTGTTTGTTACTAGTAAGAGAATAGTCACCCCCCTGAGAAATACAGGAAAACAGCCATCATGCCAAGTCCAGTGGCTTTTTGAAATAGTGCAATCCACTGCGTGTGTGATGTACAGCACTTAGTGAAAGGAATGTTGGGCTGGATGCTCTGGTCAGTGGTGCTGAGACAAGAGCCTGTGCAGCCAGTACAGGATAGTTTACACAGCTGTCAAGTTAGGACTTCAGCTGATGGAGAGGAAGTGTTTTTCCTCCGGCACAGACAACATACACTCCTACAGCTCTCTTACTCTCTTAAATTCCTTCTTTTGTCAGAGAAGGATAGACTAAATATACTGCAGAATTACTGCTTATAATACATATGTGATATAAAGAAAAAGGCTCTGTGAAATGTTGTGACTGCAGGTGAAGGAAAAAAAAACACCTGTTTCTTCTATGTTTTCACTCTTCTGAAGAAACTGTGAAGAGGTCTAGAAGAAATCTGGTCTACGCTGCTACTGTCCAATAAGAAAGGGTAGTTTTTACTGAAACTGTAGAGTTACAATGAGAAGATGTGTGCTCTTTTTAACAAAGAAAACTACTGATTCTTAACAAATGCTTTATTTTGGAATATCTGGTTACTTTTTGAACTCCAATCACATTTAGTAAAGCCTAGTAAAGTACACAAGGTAGGACTTTATCCAAATGTTGTAGTCCTGTGTTTGACCTAGATCAGAGGCTCATGGCTGCAACCCGAGCAAGAGTGTTTGGGAGTAACACTGCAGGGAGAAGTTGGTGTGGCCTGTTATCCAGTAACGGAAGGGTGTTTAGTTTTTGTCTCTGCCAGCATCAGAATGGGTACAGCTTTCACTATTCAATTTCTCCCCAAGAGGAATTGACTTGTCTTTGCTAGTATCCTTGGTGTCTAAATGGAGTTGCCATGACAATTTGTCTGAATAGATTAGTTAGGGAGCATGGGGGAAGGACAAAATAAGAACCATATCTTGCTTTTACAAAGCTACTGCGTGTAACAGTAAACGTGTTAACCTTGTTAAATGCCTGATATTTCAGCATGCTCTTAGGAAGATGCCTTAGCAATCTCCTTTGGCTCTGGTAGCAGGGATGTAGAACATGTGTTTGGAAGTCTACTTTCAGGGAAGTTGTTTTGCATTGGGAATATTTGTATCAGTTCTTGATTTCTGTGTAAAATTTGAAAGGTAATTTTTGTTTAACTGTTTTATATTACATGATAGCTGGAAGTGGGCCACAAAAAATCCAGGTACTTGGTGTTATGGAGAAGCCTGTGCACTGGAAACTGAGGGGAGGGAAAACGATGATTTTTATTAAGAAAGACACATCAGTGTCTCTTAAAGTGAGACTCTTACCTATAAATAGAGAACGTGACTAGGGAGTGATTGAGTTTTAAATACTGTTAGAAAATATCTTGTTCCCTTTTTTAAGTAAACTAATGTTGCTGGCAGTGGAAAAATAGTGACTTGTACTTCATTTCTGTCACTTAAATTATAGGGCTTACACCATTTATTTTTGTAGTAGAGCTTTGGTTGGAGTGGGAAAACGAATGTCAATACTAGTAGCAGTAAGGTAGAAGTAGTAGGGTCCAAGACACAGGATGATTAAAAAGGAATTTGTCAGTTTGGAAATTTTCCATAATGCACGTATGCTACTTGTTTTACTGAAGCGTTAGAGGTGTTAGCTGAAGGGACTTCAAAAATAATAGTAGTTTTTATGTGTGGTGAAATTGCACTAAGCACTTGGCTAAACCCTTCTGCTTAAGCGAAGAAAAAAAAGTAAGCTTCCCCCCTTTCTCAAATAAATCTCCAAGTTTTTCCTCAGAAAGACTTGGCACAGAAAATAGAGGTGCTTAAATGAAGTTTTTAACCTTTTAAACTGAAACTTAACTTAAAATATCGCTTTCCCTCTTAAGCCTTTCAGCATATATTTGAATTGGCTAATATTCCTAATGCTTTGGAAAGCTGTTGTTTTGTGATCAATTCATTCCCTGTTGAACAAGGATTAAATTTTAAGAATTTGTTGTTACAGTTCTGTCTTAGCAAATTCATTTGTTATTTTGGGTGTTAAGTTTTCCAACTCAAATGTTCAGCTTCTTGGAGTTTAAACTGCGCAGACTTCTAAAACTTTTCCAACCCCACCATTTTGTGGTCTGTTTGCTTGTTATTTAGAAGGGGGATGTCCCTCTTTAAATGTCATTTCCCCCCAGCCATTTCTTTTTTGTTTTTCTGTCAGTCCTTACAGAAGGTAGCCCGTGTAGCAGTCTCAAGTTAGAGGAGCTGTTAGCATGGGGTGTTACGCGGTCTTTGTTACAGTACGATCAGTGCCTCTGAAACGCGGTGACCTCTTCTCTAAAATCTGACCAGCTTTTCCTGTTTATGCAACTGGTGGGATATGAGGTGGGTGGTTAAAGCATACCCAACTGATGAGTGGTGAGATCTGGTGACTGAAAGAAGGATAAGGGAAAAAACAAACAAAATAAAAAAAATCTTGATGCCCAGTGTTTGGTAGAGAAGCAGGGGGAGGAGGATATCCTCCTTTTAGCTGAGGCAACACAAGTGGTTCCAGATTGTATGGTGAACTTCGTGCAGTGAAAATCATGTGAGCTGGTCTGCACCAAGAAGAGTTCTCTTCTGGAAATTGTTTCCTTCAGCTACGCTGCGTGGCTTATCGTATGGCACCCTCAGCGCTTGTGCTCAGCGGTAGAATGAAGGGGGAAGGAGATGTTCATTCAACAGATAAAAGAACAGAGGTGTGAGAACTCAGGAAGGATTAGAGGAAATGGAGAGGGAGGGAAGCACACAGGAGATAAATCTTTTTATTGCTCTAGGGCAATAAAACACAACAAAAGCAAAGCTTACAGTTGTGAAGCTATGTGCTTCAGAAGGTTGGGATATGGTAGAAGACAAAAGGTTCGTAGATTTTCTGTTATTGTCACCTATTCTTTCACCAGCGTAGCTTTGGCTTTGTATCAGAAAGGGGCTCTTAAATGGTTGTGAGAATAATTTCTCTTCATCTCACTGCTGTGCTTCCTGTTACTCTTTCAAGACCATCAAAGTAACCTCTGAAAATCTATTGTGCTCTTAATTAAGACAAAACATGTTGACCAGCACTGTAAAAACATGTTAGGATGTTTGACGAGGATGAAAAAATTAACTGTTTTCTCTCTTCTTTTCATTAAGAGCAAAGTGAGGAGTGACACTAAATAGCTGAATTACACAAGACACGTGAGAATGCAAATGCTGATACCAGTGTCCTATGTTAGACTGAAAGTTCATCCATCTACTTTACAGATTTACGTAGGTATTCCTTGCCACGGTGTCTGAGCATTCATGCCATTTGTTAACAGTATGTGTTTTAAGTATTCACATTTAAAATATGGCAGAAATTTGAAAACTCTGTGATTGCATACTGCGAGTTGCTAGCTGTGGGATCTGAAAAAGTCACGCCAGTGACAGACACAGCCGGACTTTATCTGCACAACCTCAGTGGAGAGCACTGGGGTTGTGTGGGTGTCTCTGAGGGTGTAATTTCACCCCCAGTATCTTTATTACTGGTAATAACAAGTAAAAGGAGTCATTCTAGGATGAGTTTGGAAGGTATCTTTCAAGAAAAGATAATCTTTCCTTCTAAAACAAGTGCCTGTTACAGTGTCACTGAGAGGCAATAACTAAAGTCTTGTATGGAGTCGATGTTCAGAGCAGAATCTTACATTAAGTCATATAAGTGTCATCAGTAATGCATTTTATGATTTCCTGGAGGGAAAACAAGTGCAAAGAAAGCATTACTATCTAAAGAGCTGCTCTCTCCACCATAGGGAGCCATTTGATCTCTACTTACAGAAAAACTATATTTCAGTTGACCTTGAAGAGAGATTTTTATAATAGTACAGAGAAATTGTAGCTTCCCGTTGATAAAAGTCTAATGGAAAGTCTATAGCTTCAGTAGATAGGTAATACATTTTCACAGCATTATCAGTTTGATATTCTTCTCTGAAGATCAGTGCTAGAATTACCAAGTTTCAGTTAACTGGCATACAGCATACGATGATTTTTTCCCCTTATTCCGTGTCTTCAGACAATAAAAGTACAGCATGTCGTGTAGAAGTTTATTTCCTAGATTAAAATAGTGCTAGAGCCACAAATACACAGAAAGTGAGGAAATCAGTCTCATTCAGAGGTAAGGACATGCGAAAGTTAAAGCTACCCACGTGATGTTTATGTGAAAAAGAATGAACAGAAAGATTTAGTTTGGTGACTATGTGCTTCCCACTGCCAGTAGTTGCCAAGCAGATGCTTCATGCTTTGCTTCCTAGTGTCCCTGCTAGTAGGAAAGTACTACAAAGACCTGTGTTTTTTTATGCTTCTAAATTGTAAAAGGAAAGAAGACTTCCACTTTGTGGAAGTGAATAAATTAGCAAAACTGTCCCTGGAAGAAAGTGGGTGTTTGAAAAAGGATGAGCAGGTGCAGAGGAAAATGAGTCTGATTTAATAAAACTGACTGAACCTGAGCAGCATTAGTGCCTGCTTCAGTCCATGTCCATGCAGTGAATTTGTGGCATATAAATGCTTATGGATAATTTTGGGTTGATTATGTAGCTGTAATCCATGTGATTAAGCATTGCTTTTAGTGAAATTCATGTTGTAGCAGTCAGTGTAGGTTCAGATTCTGTTAACAAGCTCTAGTGGTATCCTTTACTTTTCATAGGATGGAAGGAAATGTACTGCTTACCTCTGCAAAGAAAGAGATGTACGTGTAAGCTGTCCACAAAGGCTACCCGGATGTGGTTAACAGACATTGCAATCAGTATGAAAAAGTTGAATCAGTATGAAAAAGACATTGCAATCAGTATGAAATCAGTATGAAAAGTAAGAAAAGGGAGAAATTTTACAAGATGATTGTGGATCCACTATTTTTGGATGTTCCCTTCTTGCTTATTTTGATATTTTAAATGTTTTGGGTACAAGTAGATATATTAGCTTATTAGCCAATGTGCATGCATGTGCTGATTACCTGTTCAGTCAGATGATTTGAAGAGCTGTTAAGGAAGAACTTTTCTTCCTTTCCTTTGGTTTCTAGCCTACATTTTTATATCCTACAGTAGAGCAGAATCTCTGCAAGACTTCCAGATTGTATACACTCTTCCTCATGGTTCGTCTTCTCCCTCTTTGGGTGCAGAGTAGCATTAATGAGATGTATGAATATTTGAGTCTCTTCTAATGATTCATAGTGATAAACATGCACTTGGGCTTTATTTCAGGTTCTGCTCTTTTTTTTTTTTTTCAGTTTTGTATAAATTGGTTCTTTCACCTCCTTGTTTTCTTAATGTTTCTCAATCTGGAAGGCAGTTTTGGGGTACTGTCTTCTTCAAACACCTATAGGCAAAGTAGTGCTGGACAATATTTAAACCACAGCAGCCTTTGATAGGCACATGATAACCTGTAACCTCCCTGATGTTTTTTAAATGTGTTGACAGCTGATAAGGACAGAGTCTGGTTCAACCCACCCACCTCAGGCAGCTTTCACTGCCTCTCAGCGGAATACCTGTGTCTGTGGAAGCTGCACAAATTTTGGTGAGCGTTAGCAGAGGCCCTTGTTTGATGCCTCCCTCCTTCGGTAACAGCAGCCGGGGGAAAGCTGAGGAAGGTCAGCACTTCTTAGTTACTGGGTGAGGTTAAAAGTTGGAGCGTCCAGAACACAAGCACAGCCACAGCGTATACCATTGCCCAAAATATGCCAGTCTGTGCAGTATGGAGGACCAAAAGTGTATGTAATTGATGTGGATAGCATCTTCTTCACAAAACATTGTTGGAGAGTGTACAACTATCATTTATACCTTCTCTGCCTGATTGTTATAACCACAGGCATCGAGTTCAACTCCTTGAACTTTTGATTTCCCCTGTGAGCTCTCCTTATGCTGGAAGAGATTCAAAGCTGCCCGATGTGAGAGAAACAGTCAATAGCCAGAAAATTTGCTCCCGTTGATGTGTACAAGTAGTTGTACTATTTAGTCCTTGTCCTATACGTGGTGTCTTCAACCTGAAGTAAAATTAGAATTTAAAAAACAAAACATCTCCAGAAGACAGGAAAAACTTGGATAATGGTTGTTAAACACAAATGAAGGGTAAAATTTTATTTGGTTTTTTTTTTTTATTATTATTATTTTATTTTATTTTCAGTGAATAGCCTAGTAACTGCATACTGAATCACAGAGGTGCAGACTGGAAAGAACCCCTGGAAGTCACCTGGTTTGACCTCCCTTTTACAGCAGGGCTGGTGGCAGTGTCTTTTTGTGACAGCAGGTCACCAGTGCCTTTTATTTGCCATGCGTTGACATCCTCAAAGAGCAGAGATTGCACAACCTTTCAGGACAGCTTGTTTCCTTGTTACTGCTGCCAGGTGGTACTATTAGGAAGTGAACAGCAACACTGCAGGGAACTCCCAGGGCAGGAACCAATCTTGCATTTTCAGTACCACTCCCTAAGAGTGTGAAAGTATTTTGAAAAAAACAGTTACTGTTTTTCTGCTTAATCTGATCAAATGTGCCAAGACCCATTAAACCAAACAATTACTTTCCTGCTTTGAGGGACAGCCTGTTACAAAATAGATGGTAATGTCTATAGATGCAAAGTTCATTTGGGGTAACACAATCTTTGCTGAGTAGAATTTCGCTATCTTTAGAACCCTGCTCATCAAGAAGTTAAAATTAAGAATTAAATTATATTTTGGATACTATTTTTCAGTTGTCTCCTTCCCCAGCCTCCTCCTCCATAAAACACTGTAAGCTTCTAGCTGCCTTGTTGCTGCAAAACTGATGTAATAAGCTGCTATAACAGCATGTTGCTAATGAAGGTAGTTTCCCTCTAGAAATACAAGACTTGAAAACAGTTTAGACCAGAGAAAAAGAGGATGTGCTGGAAAACAAAATACTTATTTTCTATTCTGCTTCCTCCTGTAGAAAAAAAAATATATATATATATATGTATATATTTTTCCTGCTGTGCTTCTTTTTGTTTGTTTGTTTGTTTTTTCAAATATTGGTAGCAATCATTCTTGCTTTTAAGCTCAGTATGTTGAAATCCGGTGTATATCAGAGAAACTTGTGTGTATCAGTGGAGGTGAGATAGGAAGTGTGAAAGAAATGCTGCAACCTAAGCAAGCAGAGCAAATGAATGCTGCAATGGTATAGAGGTGTTTGAAAATCATTAATTGCAAAATTCAAGAATCACAACTAAATAGCAGGTGGGTAGATAGTTTTCTTTGCTGTTTGAAGATTGTTGAGAAGCCAGCATAAATAACCCCTCATCTCATGGACTCTGTAAATATTGTTCTTCTGTCTTCTGCACAGAATTCAGGATTCTGCATTCTTGGAAGGCTGTAACTAGCTGATACCCACAGAAGAGTAACTTGCATATTTGTGAACAACCCCTACTGTTGTCATTCCATTGATTTACTTTTTAATCTTTTCTCTGAAAAGTGCTGCAAGAAATTGCAGAGAGTGTCTCACGTGGAATTTTGTGGTTTCCCAATGAAAAAAAAAGGGAAAGCAGTAACATAGGGGAAAACAATGTCAATTAAAAGAAAATGGAAGATCTGAAACTTCTACGTAATTCACCTGCATTGTCATTAAACTCTTCCACAAAAGAAAAGAGTGGGCAGCTTATGGAAAAGTAATTTTTACTCAGAAATTTCTAAGCGTGGTAAGAATTTTTAAACTAAGCATTTGGATCAGTTCTGATAATATTTGTCAATTTTAGTATACAAAAGCCCTCATTCTTAGCTTAGTTACAGGATAGCATGTCTATGTATACTCATTGTATAGAGTAAGTCATATTGCAGTCACAAAACAGTCAAAATAATGTTTAAGTAGGTGGAGTGCTGTCAAAGAGAGTTATAGACTTTACTATGAACAAAATTGTTTACCTGATATGAATGTAATTTTAGAGTATTACGGCATTCTGTACTCTAGTCTTGTTCTTCAAGAATATAGAGGAACAACTTTGACTACAGTTTCTGGAAAATCCAGTCTTAGTAAGGATTCAGATGACATTAATGAGGCTTTTGTCAAAACCTATTTGTCATTAATATATATATATAAATATATATATTTGTAACTAAAAATAAACTGTGCAACACACAGTGAGAAATGGAGTGATTAACGTGGTTCAAAACCTGTGTTGTTGTGTTCTTCCTTTATTTCAGTTCTGTAGGCTGAAATCCTTTCTGCAGTGCTGTCTGCATAACAAACCCACAGCATAATATCAAGGTTGCTCATCAAGTTCTAATATGTGCTTTCACAAAGTGCAGTTCTCCTATTATACACCCATTTTATGGATGGCATTTCTTAGGGGAGTGAAATCTCCTTGCTTACTGCTATGCAAACAACATTGTCTGTCATGCCTAAGGCTGCTGTACTGCTCACAAGAGCAGACCACTAACAAATTTGATCTTTTTATGTAACAACGTATTAGCCAGCACCTGAAAGCTGCCTTTAAATTCAACGTGATACATTGAGCATGATTGAAATAACCATTTTCAACTAGATTTCTGAAATTACTATACAAAGTGCAGCAACTGGCCAGGTACGTAAAATATGTTAGGATTTTATTACAAATTGGTCATGTTAGATTTGAGCTCCAGATGTCAACCTGAAATAAATTTTGTAAGAGTCTCCTGAACAATTTTTTTTGTATGTGGCAAGACGTGTATTCTCTTTTGATGGAAGTTTAATGTGGATAAATAGGGATTTATTTTCTACGTGGGAGCTGTGAGTGCTGCAGTTTTCAAAAACATGCAGTTTTTTTAATAGCAATGTATATAGGGGCATTATTTATGTTCCTGTGTAGAGGAATATAAATATATTTGTATTCCTTTTTTAAAAAATAAGTGGCTCTAAATTAATTCAAATCATATGTTGTGGGACGCATTTCCACTGCAGGAGTAGTAGTATCCTCAAGAAATTGTGATCTACAGCCTACACAGAACTCTGGCACATGGTATGATATTTATGCACCATAGGATAATAAAGAAGAAAATATACATCCTTTTTAAGTCAGCACTTCTTACTAAATTTACAGTAGCATGCTTTCAAGGCATTCACAGTCTAATAAGCAGTGAGCATCAGAAGAGTAGTGAGAGCCGTTCTTGATTGCTTTATTCGTCTTTCATTTCCTGTTGATCAAGGGAATTGTGAACTGTTGGAACATTTTGTTCATTCGTGCTAATGATTGTATTTATGCCAATCAGATTATGCATGAAGGGAACAATCAGGAGATAGTTAACTAATACAAATTCACAGTAGGGGCACCTGTTTGAGCAATGGGTTTCTATAGAACAGTTCAATTTTTATGGTTTCAGGATCAAATGTCAGCATTAATGTCTTTAGTCTTCATGAGGATACAATGCACATATCTTCAGAAATTATAATTAGACTATTCAGATTAGTGAATTTACTTCAGTTACAATTTTTTAGGTTTGTTATTAATATATTACTTGCAGAAAATGTGACCAGCAACTCCTTGAGTAGTGTAAATGAGGGAGTTTCTGACTTATTGTTGATTATCACCACCTCTACAGCCATAATTGCCATTGGCATGTACCCTGCCATAAATGACAAGTCAGATGCATATGTGAATACCTGTTTAAAGGTATTTGATATATATATATATATATATGTATATATATTTATCTCCTTTGCATTTTAAATATCAGATGCACCATTGTCTTGGTCAAAGATTGAACTAACTGATTGAACTGCAAAAATTTCTGGGGGATAAAAATCAGTCAATGCTGAGACATAAACTCCTACTACAAAGGTAAGAAATCAGCCCTAAAGAATCATCCTGCAGCTCAGATTTAGTAGAGCCATTCATTAATTGTTTGCAAATAACGTTTAACATGAAATTTGAATTTATCAGGTGGATTAATTATAAAAGCTGAAAAATTGACCTTTCAGCTATGATTACCTTGTTTATCCTAATTTCATGGCATGATGAAAATTTTCCAACTCCAAAAGTGGTAAGGTTTTGGGAATCTTTTTTTTTTAAATGTAATTTAGGGGTTCCATTTTTTTTCTTGTGAGGGTACAGTAAGTACTGGCTTAACTGTACAAAGAAAGTACATGTTTTAAACCTAGAATATGAAGGAAGGGGTAATGAAATAAATTCTTAACTGATATGCATGCTAAGAAACCTGTTGGATTGGCTTTTGTACTGTGTGAAAATCAGGGTTGCATTCGTTCCCTTTGCATATGTGTTCCTTTTTTTTCATTACTCAAAATTTTTTGTTGGGCAAAAACCTGATGATCCTGTCATCACAGAGAGATTATAAAAGGATAATTTATATTAATTAAAGGTATAGTTGAAAGAATACAACTAACTGAAATAAAGAGAAAAAAATGCTAAGTGGGGAGTCAAAAGAGGCACTTCTGACTGAAGAAGTAGTGCAGATGGATGACTACCGGGCAGGTGTTGCTTAACACTTTTTGGGAACAGGCAAATCATCAATAGAAAATATAACTGAAATGTACTCTAACAAAGAATCAAACTCCAACAGATCCTGCTCACCTGAAATGTTTAATGTGTCATCTTCATTCCTCGAGCATAAACCTGCTCAAATATGATGAATAGCTGCAGCTTCTCAACCACTGGTACAGACTGGATAAAACTTTGTTTCAAGTATTTATAAACTGCAGCCTTCCAGGTTAGTACTTAGTTCCTTTAGTTCTGAAGTTGTTTGGTAGAGGAATAAATGTTTTTCCTTCCAATCCATTAAGGAGATTATTTTTCATTAGTCTGAAATTGCTTCACTCCTTTAATCATTGGAAGCTTTATTGCTAAGCCCTTGCATGAAAGAAATACTAAGTCTGCAAAGTTTCTTTCAACGTTCCTGCCTGCAAATGAATAGTAACTTTATTTAAATGAGAAGCAGCACTTTTCTCTTTATATTATGAAGTGCAGTATTAGAAGGTATCATTTAAAGGAAAACTTCTCTTGAATCATTATTAATATTGCCCATATCAAGATCATCAAATAGCCATGTGAGATTTTATGTCCCATTTTAGAGATGAGGCCCCGGTGAGATGTATACTTACTAAAACAGAGGCCGTAGGACTATATTGCCTATCTGCCGAACTGTGCAGCACCTATCTGAAGTAACTGTGTTCTTTAATTATGCTTTATGATTAGAGCAGCTTCTTAATTTTCTGGTAAGTTCTCCAGCTTGTCTTTTAGGCATCGTCATGGCATGTTTTACGGGGATGTTTTCAGCAATGATCCTACACACAGGCAGCAAGCTTAGAGCAAATGGCTGAGCTCTTTCCAGGATGTACGTAAGATATTTCGGGAACTTGCACCACTTGCACCACAGAAAGCATCCACTGAACTTCTTACACAGGTGAGACTAGAAACCCAAAATGAGGAGAAGGTCACAGCTGGAATGTTTAGCAATAGATTATTTCCTAGAAGGAGGAGAAATTTTAATTTCAGTGATAAAATGAGTTAGGGACATCACTTGTTTTGGCGTTCTGCAGAAACTTGTGATAGGATAAGCAATACCTAAGTGAGCGTGTTACTGCTGTAATGAATACATAAAGTGGAACTTAAAAGATGTTAATCCTCCATAACCCTAAGTGCCTTTTCTTGTTCAATGTACTGTTCAGTCCATTAAGCATATGTAACTCCTACAATCTGCAGGCTTCTGTTTAGGCCCTGCTAGGGGAGCAAAGTGCCTGGACTTTGGCCAAGCAAAATAAAATACATGCTGTGAAATTCTGTTTAGCTGCAGAGAATGAAATTACTACTGCAGAATAAGCTTAATAATGCAGTAATAATCTACCAGCAAAAGCTACACTGGGGGGAATCGATGTCACTTTAAATCCTTGAGGAGGCATGATGAGTGAGAGTGATGTTGAAGGCTGAAATAATATCATCCCTAATTTGTGCATCCCCACTTCACCGGCGATTTCATCAGAAACAGTGGCACTGGCATGAAATTAAGGCAATGTGAATCGAGAATCAAAATCTTATAAGCAATTGTTCATTTATGTTTAATTAAGATCTGTTTCTGCTCATGTATTGTTATTAATTCTTTGCATTAGTAACAAACTCAGCTGTGTCTCACAAATCTGAAGAAGCCAAGGAAAGTATTACATATGGCCTAGAGCAATTTTAACTGCACAATGAGATCTGAGTAGATTCATTGGAGATTCAGACATGATTTTCTATTATCTGAACTCACAGACAAAACACTGTATTAATCTGTTGAGAAAAGGTGTAACACAAGATACCATGCATCTAGTTTTGGCTTCACTTTATGTTAATTCTTTGCATCTAAAAATGGTCTTGAGGCTACCAAAAGCATGAGCAATTTGCCTAGTATCAGGTGAGGGAGTTCTAGTCAGCTGGCACAGACAGCAAAGTGCTTACTGCTGAGCGAGGATAGCATTTACAACGTATTTTTATTTTATGAATAAAGAACTGAAGAAGAATTAGAAAATCAGATTGGTAGATCCTGGGGATAATAAACCTTTGCGTTGAATTTTGCCCTTTCTATTAATTTTGATGTTCCTTTGTCCACACATGATAGCTTATACAACAATATTTTTTGATTTGCACCTATACAGGTCTGTTGGGACCTCTGCTAAGTTGGAGACTTTGACCTCTATCTTTGAAAGTGTTTAATGTTAACTAATGCAGTTGAAGATAATGGCATTTTTTCTGCATACTTATGAAGGCCTGGGTCTGCAATTTTATGAAAAATATGCACATAAGGCAGCTGGTTTAAGAACTCAGTTTGCATTTTGGGTAACTTTCATGTATACTTCCAGTGTCATTATGAAATAATGGTGTTTGGTTTGCTGTTCACAAGTCATGAAGTGTTATTTATTTACTTGTAAGACTGATGGAAGTTTTGCAAATAATGAAAAGGAAAATGTGTTTAGCTAAGTCTTTCTCTCTGTTTACCTAGAAAGATCAGTTCCAAGTTTTTCTCCCAGAAACACTACATGTCAGGATGAAAAGGCAAGTGTTTACAACTGGGATGAGGAAATTCTGGCACATTTGACAGTGTCGACCTCTGTGAGTTCAGCAGCAAGCTGCTGTTTATTTTACGTTTGTCAGCATGAACCTACGTAGAACATGGCACGGTAGAGAGAACTTGGAATGTCTCACCTGTCTGTAAAACTGATGTGTTCTTTTCCTTTTGAGTAATGGTTTTCTGTAATGTTTTAGATCAAGTGCAAACTCCCTTCCCCACTCAGCCCCTACTGTCATCATAACTGTTTTTCTGGTCAGGAACCGTTATACCAGTGTGCTGATTAATTGGAAATGATCAGTTCAGACAGGCTCTGGGGCCGTAAGCAACATCTGAGCCTGAATGAGGCTTTAACATGGCTTCATTTCACCATGGATATTTGTTTACCTTTACTGTCCTTAGCTTTACTAATTTTGCTTCCTTTTTTGTGCACCCAGCTAAAACCCAGTTGTCATTCCAGGCACAAGAACCTGCAAATCAGCTGTCCTATTAAACTGATATTGTCAAATACATTGTGAGCAAACGCGTCACACTCGTCTTACCAGACAGGGATGCTGATCACTATGCTAGTGCTGTTCCCAAGCCAAGGAAGGGGCAGGCATTGTTGCCTGTAGAGCTTCATGTTTTTTTTATCTGCTAGTCAGGGCAAACCAGACTTCTGGGACCAAGGGAAATCAATATTCATATCATTTCTGCGTTTGCAGCTATCATATCTGAGAGATGTTCTTCATGTAGGAATTCTGGCTACAGTGTATTGTGTGCTGTGCCTCTGAGAAACCCACACAAGGACGTATTTGCAATCTGCCATATTTTGCACATGATATGCACAGCCATCAGTGCTGAAAGCAGTCTCAGGTCAAGAGTGCAGGAATTGTCAGAAAGCACTATTTTTCTGTCAAGTGAGCAAGGATTTTTTGTGGAAAGCAAATGAAACCACAGAATTTTTTTCATTTGCAAGCGTCCTTTCCAGTGTTCTTCCATGTGGCTGACCTGAAGGAACCAGGTGGTCTCTCAGATACCATGAGTAGGAAATGGATGAAAATTGCAGGAGTAATGTGCTGCATTTATTCACCAGGAATACCTGAAAATTTTAAATGTAAAGAGATGCCATTTCACAGCTGCTCTGTATTATCACTGGAGTAAGGGTTTTGGTTAGTTTGATTCAGCAACAATTAGTCAAAATCAGTTGCGTAGAAAGGTAGTTATATGAACCTACAATTTAAGGCTAGCCTAGAAAAATGTTCATCCCACTTGGCATAGTTTTTGTAGGGGGAATTAACCCCCCAATGCATTTGAAGTGAAGTTACAACAAAGAAATGATATAAAGGGAAATTATGAAGAAGCCTTATTTCAGTGCATGTGGAGCTCTTTCTCTAATTACTCCCTATATTATTTTGGCTCTGTTGTGTTTGATATTTAGGGCAAGTTTATCTCTGTGTGATGGCAGATTAATCTTTTTGGTTTTTTTTTGACAGAGGAATTGCATTTTTCACAATGTGAAAATAAACTTACTTGGATTTCTTTATACAGGATGACAGCCTTATTTCTCAAAGTAGCAGAGGACTTCCCCAAAGACTTATGACACTCTGTCCTGGCTGCATCAGTTTTCTCTCTTCTGCGTGTTTCCCCTTTTTCCTTTCTCATACAGGATTAAATGTTTCATTGGAAGAAAAAAAAAAAATGATGACCTAAAGAATCAGATAAAAGATTGTAGAGTAAGAAGAGGTAGTATGGAGTTTACAAATTACTTGGAAAAAGTGGCAAAGGCAGCCCGTCTCTAGCTTATGATTGGTTTCCTAGGTAAGTTAACTTAGATAGATTGAAACAGAAATATTTAAAAGAAAAAAAAAAAAAAAAAAAAACACATTGGAACAGATTTTTTTGTGTGTTTTTAAAATTGTTTACCCAGTCAATTATGCACTTGTCCAGGTTTTGGCTGGGATAGAGATAATTTTCTTAATAGTGGCTGGTATGGTGCCATGTTTTGGATTTAGGACGATACGAATGTTAACACACACATGTTTAGTTGTTACAGGGCAGTGTGAGTTAAGGACTTTTCAGCTTCTGGTGCTGCCCTGCCAGTGAGGAGTCAGGACGTGCCCAAGGAGCTGGGAGGGGACACAGACAGGGCGGCTGGCCCAGAGGGATGTCCATCTTGTCCTATGGTGTCACCCTGAACAATGAAACAGGGGGTTGGCTGGGAGGGTGGGCAACTACTCAGGGGCAGGCTGGGCATCAATTGGCTAATGGTAAGCAATTGGATTGTGCATCACGTTTTAAAAACTATTATTATTGTCTTCTTCTTCTCCTTAGTAAACTCTCTTTACATGGGAACCTGTGAGTTCCCACACTTTTACCTTTTTTTGATTGTATCCCCCATCCCACTGGGGACGAGTGGGCAAACGGCTGTGTGGTGCTGAGCCGCCTGCTGGGCTAAACCACAACAGCACTCCTAACGTTAAATTATTGGTGCTGGGGGGTTTGGCATGGATAGTGAAGTTAGCAAGGACCACTAGATACATCAGATTGTGTGATCCCCTGTTTATCACGGGACACTGTATTCACAAAGAGACCCCATGTTAAATTTAGTAAGGTAAGAGCATTTCCATCCTTGAGAGACAGAGCTGTGTGCTGGCAGCCAGAGGTACCCGGTGTCACCTGTAGCACCTTATGTCTAAGATATACAGAGATAATCCTGGCCTGGTCTCACAGCTGGCCCTCCTTGCAGCAGGAGGTTGGACTAGAGACTTTCTGAGGTCCTTTCCAACCTGAGGTTACCTGTGGTCATAAGAAGGAACACTGTTTTCAGTGCTGCAGGAGCAAAGAAAAATCCTCCAAAATAATAGCCAGTCTGACATAGGAGAATGATTTCCTAATATCCAATATTTGTCTATATAGAGACAAATGCATTGGTGGAGTCAGTTATGTACGTGAAGGAGAAGCAGTCTTTCTCCTCACCTCTGTAGATGCATGCCAGGAGCATGAGTTTCATGTATCTTATTTCAGTACTATGAGCATTATAAGCAGGTTAATAACAATTCCATTCAGTCTCCAGTCCATCCACAAGCAGGGAATTCACAAATACACTGATTAGTTAGCCTGCTGAGGCCCACATGCCTACAAACAAGCCAGTCTGTATTGTACATAACACACGCCCTGAGAACCTTATGCTAGTTAATGTAAGAGGCAAACGTGAAGCACCATAAGGGGAGAGGGAAGTAATTAAATTAACTCTAGGGGAGGTAGGGTATTTTATTCATTGCTTTGAATTCCAATTAAAACTATGTATCTAGTGAAGAGCTTCTGAGGACAAGTTCTTTATTTGGATCTGGCAGTTGGATGGTTTCCTTTTCTTAAAAGGAGAAAATAATAGAAAGGATTGTCTTTTATAGATTCTGCAAGGTGTTGTTTTTTTTTTTTTTTTTTTTTTTTTTTTTTAATCCAAAATGAAATTTTTAAGGTTTTGTTTTAAAAATTTTGCCCAAAGCTTTTTTTTTTTTTTTTTTTTTTAAGGTATGATGCAACTCCATAAGTAATTTAATGAACAGACTTTGCAATTGATTCAATTGGCACTATGCCTGAACAAAATAGACTCAGTCAATTGAAGGCCATCAGTGTACATTGACAGTCATTATTAGTTCATGTGACCATTCTTACTCCAAATACTCTCATGCTTGATTACTGTTTTCTGATAGGAATGTTGTTTTTCTCCCAAGAAAACATCTGTTAATAACAAAACTTCTGAACATGTTTCAGATCAACAAGTAAGCTTCTGAAGGAAAAATATATATATGTGCGTTTTAACATAGGGATGCAAAAACTGTTTGATTTGTTGATGTCAGTGGTGAGAAAATAAATGTGCAATTAATTGTGTTATGCCTCTGCTACCAGATTGATGGTATCTGCAAAATCTCCATGCATTTTTCTGAGGTAACCAAAATTTCAGTACTGCTTTGTAGCACAGGGGTTACTCATGTTTATTTTAATATTATAATTACTACAAATTACCATTATCATGACCCAAGTATTTAAGACAATGCAATACATACAGTGTTTGCATCATTCTTGTAGAATGTCTTAGAAATGCATCCAATAATATAAATAATAACATTTGCTTTAATTTTCAGTTGATTCACCTTGTAAATGTGTAGATGTGTGTGTTTTTTAGGTACGATATCAGAGACTTTAAAAGATATTTTCCTTTTCCAGTGGAACTAAAACTTTTGTAACAAATAATTAATCTTTTTGGTATGAAATTGGTGAAACAGTGAATGCTTTCTGAATCCTGAGAATAAAATGTTTTTGAGAAAGGACATCAAACTTTAGCCTTCAAAATATCAGTCGAGAATGGAAATCCACTAAAATGTTCTTGTCGGAAAATAAGTGTTTAACAAGTTCCTTATTTTATTTTAATGGACATTAGATGCTGAAAATAGGTTTCCATCTGGAACAAACCCTCAATCTCTGTTTTTTCCTCTGAATTTGAAGAGGGTTCAGTTCTAATAAGATTCTTGCATCTCCTCTTTTCAATGCAAATGTGTTGAGTTGTAGCTCAACGCTCTGATCTCAGTTCTAATCGTTGCTCTGTCGGTGTATTTCTGTATATTTGAAGAAGACTTTGGCAACCTGACTGTTACTTTGTTCTGTTTCAGGGCTGTTACCTGGACCGGTACTACTCTGCTCTTCTCTGCAGTAAGCATTACCCACCAGGGGGAGCCGAAGCCAAGAACTGACAGATTTTGATCTGCCTCCCAGTTCTCAGAGCGTTCCCTACTGCAGGTCTTCTCTTCCACTTTGCAGGAGTTTGGATTCAGGTCTCTGTCCTCAGGTTAGCTTGGGAGCTGGTGAGAACTATGTAGGAAATCAGAACACATGTTGTTCTTTGACACAACCATGCTCCCTCTTAATAGACAATAGACAATAGAAAAGCAGGGCTATACTTGACTTCTTCTGAGAGGCTCACTTAAGCATGAGGTCCAGCTGCCAATAGTGATCTCTAGCAAGAGAAAGAAACCAGCAGCCAAGTCTGCTTTGCTCACATTTAAAAAAGGAGCTGGATTTAGCCCATGGTACACTTTATTGTTATTTATAAAAATGAGGCCTGTGATTGTTCTTCAAATCAACAAAGATAAACCATGCTCAAAAAAATAAGGTAACTAAGGTATTCAGTGCCTTCCATCATGGAAAATAATGCCAGCAAAACATTTGCAAAAACAGCAAAAACCTTCCCGTTTGTCTTCTCTGAATCATTCCAGATGCTTGACAATTCTCTGAACTCTACTGTTGGTACATATGAATTTGCAGAAAGATTTCATAGCAGTGTGTGGTTGAACTCTGGACTCTGGTAGCTGTCACAAGATTCACAGTGGTTTGTAGCTGTGTTGGTACATGCAAGTTAATCTTTTGTAAGAATATCATGTAGTTCTTACAATTCCTGATTAATTTCCCTATTTTAACTCATTGTCATAATGTAAAATGAAAAGTGCAGTACAATGGGATAAGCCACAACTAAATACAGAGTACTAAAACCAAAGTGCTAGATACCTACAATACCTGAAGTGTCTTCTCTTTTCTTTACCTAAAGATTTGAGAGCATGATTTCAAGAGATTTCCTAGTTGTTGGAATTGTTTATAAAAAACACACTGCTGCTGCTAAGTCTGGATGGCTTAGATGAACATTCAGAAGAGTGTAGAGATAATTTTTCCTGGATCTCTCTTGAACTGACGATATAAACATTGTTTCTACATCTACAGGACCAAACAGTAAATCTTGTAGAATGGTGGCAGTAAAATTTGCCTGTCATTATAGTGTATACGCTACTAATGTCCATCTGATAGGATCACTCATTTGAATTTTTATTCACTAAAGATGGTGGGCTAAGGCTAGAATTAAGAAAAAAAAAATCATTTAAAAAAGGCATGATATGCTGACACTTACTTAGAAAATGAAGTGGCATATTGTCATTATGATTCCCTTACCACAAAAAAAAAAGTGCTATATTTTAACCATTCTGATGTTTGAAATTAAAGTCTTCTGACTTGTTCATATCATTACTTAGAGCATTACATCCAGTAGCTTCAGTGGAACTCTGCCTTGAGCAGTATTTTACAGAATAAGGTCATTGTCAAGGAAGGGCCAATCTCACAGCAGTTCAGGCAAGTATCTTCCATTCCTTATAACTTGGGCCCTGACACTGCAATTAGAATGCTGTGGATCAGTGATAAGTGCTCAGATTCCCTGGAATCAATGGAGATCTGTTCAAGAGATCTATTCAGGTAGATCCAGACAAGTTTGGAATGATGAACAGATAACAGTTCCATGGGTTTTCTACACCACTGATTGTGGGTAGACAGCCTGCTAGACCTCGTATGAGATTAGTTTTCAAACTCAAAATCTTGTCATACAAAAGCAGTAACAAGCAAAATAAATAACCTCAATTTCAACTCGTGTTTCTGTTCCTTGTCAGCTTTCCAAGCCCCACAGAGGAAGGTACAAGGAAGTTGATATCAAATTGCTGTCTAATAGAGTTTGCTTTATGGCTTTCTCAGTTAGAAATTGCCATATATACTTAAACATGAAGTTTTAATAGATTTTTAAAAATGTTTTATTCTGTCTGGATTCTGTCTAACTTACAAGGGGCTCATTATCCATATTTCAGCATTACAGAAAGGATGACTTGTATGTTTATTTTGCCATCAATTTAGCTAAATAATGACATAATTTCTTGAGATTTTTTATAGGCATTTTCCAACATTTCAATGGGAATTTATCTGTCAAATGTAGTAAGTAGAAAGACAAAAGTAAAGATTTCAGAAAGAGTAGCAGGAGACTCCTAAATTTGAAAAACAAAGCAAGCCTTCAATTATATATTTTACAATGGTTCCTCCTCAGCAATGGCTATAGAATAAATAATAGAGCTATATGACACTTTTTAATGTACATTTTAGGATTTTATTAAAGAAAATAAAAGGAGAGAAAATCTTACAACTATTTTTGGAAGAGAAGTTAGGTTGTATTATAACGCCTTTCAGATGCAGTTACCTAGCTATGAAGTGACCCTTCACTTCTTTTAGTTTTCTTAGATTGCTTTATACTCTTCTAATTATTTTTGACAGTTTTTTTCCTTTGTTTCTCCGTTTCATTCACACTGACATTTCAGTTCTCTCATTTGTTTCATTCTCTCTTGCTTTTTGTGGGGGTGATACTTTCATATACTCTGTTTACACATTTCCCTTCCTTTCCTCTCAGAGTTTTATTGTCTCATATTTTATTCTGAGGTCAGGGAAGAGAAAGGAATATATGGCAGCTGCATGCACGGGAAATATGCTCAGTTCTGTGTTTGAACCTGTACTTTTTTTTTTGGTTGATATTTCAGGTTTTTGATCAGACTGTCTCATGCCAGTTACTGCATGAAATACACATTTATTCATGAGATCCTCCTATACATAGGGATTGCTTCATACTTACATCGAGAAATTCAGTGAAAGATTGTATTCTGTGTTCACACAGGTTAGTTGAAAATATATTCCCCCACTGAAAATTTAGGACAAAAAAAATCCCTTTTCAGAATTCAACTGAATATGAGACTTCTGTCATATTTTTGTTATTTTTTGTTAGATTTGTTCATAATTTCTTTATACTTCCTCTATTGGTCTATATTTACTGTTTTGTCATTATATAACCGAATGTTAAAAGGGAATATCATTAAGAGAACATTTATTTTGTAGCTATGAATTCCCTCATCTCCTTGTATCATCTATTCAACAGTCTGTGTTCCACTAATAAAGTTCTAATACAGGTACTTCTTCTGAACATAAGTTGAAGGGCATTCTTTCCTAGTTTGATATGCCAACCCAGCATGCAGTGTTTGTCGAGATTGACAAACTGAAATTTCTGAGAAACGGATTTGTGCTAATGCATGGCAGGAAGTGTTCTCTCAGTTGGTGTCCTACCGTTATTCATCATAGCTCTGTAAACATCGTAGACACTGAAAAAATTACAGGTTTTTCCAACTATGACTAGTCCACTTCTCAACATGCAACAGTAGAAAAGGGTCATCATAATCCCTTCTGCAGTGTGTTTGACAGGATCAGAATGAGGAAGTCCAGTGCCTGCCACTCATAATTTGATTTTCCTTTGCATTGGAAATTTTCTGTATTAAAGATAGAAATAGTTTCCAAGGACAAATTCAGTCTCAGGGAGGTAAGACAAAGTGTTAGAAAAATTCCATGGAAGAGGATGGAAGAAATGCAAAATGGCCATATTTTCAAGATACTCTAAAGAGAATAATCCAAAATGCATATTGATATATTAAATCCCATACTTTGTCACTGGTACATCTGAAGGGTTTAAAAGCTATATTTGCTGGTGGTAATGACTTTGGGAGCATAGCAAATCATAATGCGTGCTGCATGGAGGTTCAGTACTGGCAGAGACAGGGGCAAAACATTTCAAAAGAAGGAAAATCAAATCCCAGTAATCCCAGCTACTGTTCATGGTATTCTTTTTTAGCATTACAATGTGTGGTTAATTAGTATATATGGCAATCCGATTGAATAAAAACCAGATTTTTTATTCATGAACAGTCACTGCAAGAATAGTAACATTGCCCTTCCCCTCCTCGTCATGTCATAACTGGCATGAAAAGTCCAATCAAGCTGCATCAGAGCTTCTGGGTTTTGTTCTGTAATGTACTCGTCTAGTTGATTCTGACAATAGAGACCTGATATTGTCACATACCTCTTGCACTGTGTGGCACATCTACATCTGGAATTTGCTCTGCCTTGTATATGTGCTTAGTCTTCAAGTTTTATTTGGTGATGTGACAAAACAAGGCTACAGATAACTTTTCTCTGTTTTAATAGACTCTTTTATTTTGGAATGGAGAAGAGGCCATGGTGTTCAGTGCTAGCAAAAGCAATGTGCTTGCTAAGCTTGGTATGCCAAGACTCTGTGACTGCTGTTCAAGGAACAGCAGGGAACTAATGACTACTTCCTTGTGATTGTCAGGTAATGAAGGTTTAGAAACTATATTCTTCTTTAGAAAATGAACCTGTGCCCAGTTTGGTGGCCTATGATGTGTTCAAGAGCACCTTTTCTAAATTCTTTAGGAGTTTTTGAAATTCATACTGGCTGCCTTCCAGCAACGTCAGGTACATAATTCCTTGTAAAAATCTTTGTTTTTATCCCATTTTTACCCAGCTAAGTTCCATATCAAGGCAGAAAATCTCAGCAATGACCTTATTTGCACCTGCTTTGTTAATCATCTGGGCTCTCATCTCATAGTATTCGGCCATATTCCAAACACTAATACCACTGAGATAATATTCAGGAATCTGAAGACCATGGGCATACAACCAAGTTACCTTCAGTTCTTCTTGGAGGTGAGTGGTTTAATTTCTGTTACCATTCATTCAATAAAGGAGAATTGTTTCTATGGATCAATTCACTTCTGATAGAATCATGTGGCTGGAAATCTCAAATGACCAATATTGTCATTCCATATTCTTCAGTTACTGCACAGTCTGTGCTAATGTATTTCAATAATCTCTTCTACTTTACTGTGATACGTTATGTCATTTCCTACTGTTTTGCATGAACATCTCTAACAAGATTGCAATGAAAAACACAGATGGAAGTGAAGAAGTTGTGGCAATGCACACTTGTGCCAGGCAAGTTCAAAACAGGCAGCGCTCTGATGTATAAACATTCTTTTAGATTAGGGGTAGTAGACAAGGCATCACAACAGGCACAATGCTGTGTTTGAAAATGTCTGAAGCCTTCAAAAGGTGGTTCTGCCATAAAGAACAGACAAAATGTACTAATTTCTGTAATCTGTGCCTGCATTGTCTTGCCTGCTACTGAAGTAGTTTACACATTGCAAAGGGCTAACCCCTTGCAATGGTGCATTCACCGCTAGCATAAATGTACACAATGCTAAGGACTGCTGGAATCATCCAGCTAAAAACAAGTTTTGGCTAAAGAGCCGAAAGAATCATCCTCACAACGTCTTCCTGTGGAGACTTTTTAGAATCTTTCAATCAAGTTTTACAAAAAAACCTGAAGAAATATGTTTTTGTTTGTTTTTGTTTTGTTTTTGTTTATGTTGAAAGCTCAGAACTGCAAGAATGGCTGATTTCAGTGGGACCAGGATTTCAGTCTTGTGTTGCAACCAAATGCATATTTATCTGTGCTAGGGGAATTAAGATCAATGTGATAGGAGTGTTCAGAAGATACACAAAGCAAGCCACTTTAAACTTGAAAGCATAATAGGGACAACTACGTAAGCTGAATAATCGTCAGTCATAGATTGGTGCGTGGGTTGCTTTTTTTCTTGAAGGTAGTGTTATATTCAGGAATAGCAGTGCCATAATTATTACAGTGTGGAACATAGTAAAATCACAATGCAGTAGTGTTAGAATGAATAAGGGACTTGTAGAAAGCACTGAAATAGTGCTGATGAGGAATACAAACTCTTTGCCTTTACAGATGAAGAATTGGCCTCTTTTACAGATTCTCCAAGGTTCATTTTACAGGTACAAAATGCAAGTTTGTTTAGTAAACTGGGAGAGGAGGGTGTGCATGCTTATGGATCTTTTCTCATTTATGTAAAACCTAATTAAACAGGACATTTATTAGATAAATCAGTATACAAAACAGTCAACATGCTTTCTTTTAAATTTTACTGGATTCTATTAATTTATCAGCTTTTGAAAAAGAAGTATGCGAAGAAGCAGATGAGTCATTACATTGTTACTTGCCAAAGGAAGGAGTAGACAGTTCCTGAGGGTGAACTGCTGCTTGGCCTTTCTGAGACTAGGTAGCACTTCGTGTCTGACACTGCCTCATCCATGAATATAAGTATAGAAAAATCATATGTTAATTCCCAGTGCAACTAAGTGCTAAATAATTTTAATAGAATAATAGAATATTCTAAATAATAGAATGATTGTTTGGTCAACTGTCAATTTTTTTTGGAGTCGTGATAATCATTAACGTCAAAGACATTCTATTAAAATCTATTAGATACTCATGGAAGTGTCTCTAAGCAAAATTAAAAACTGAAAATAAGCAATTCTTTACGGTATATTGTGCATCTGAGTAGAAACTTCAAAGTCTAGTTAAGGTCAACTGCATTTGTTAGTTTCAACACTACTTTGGACCCAAACTGTGAGCTAAGGCTGCCTTCCTTCTCCTTGGAAAATGTCACTTTCTGAGGATAAAACCCTCTAACAGTAATAAAGACTTCACTGGAGCAGGAAGATGCAACTCATTCTTCCCTGTGCCAATTGGAGTGAATTGGTTTTCTCTGGTGTTTGTGAGGTCTGTGAGAAATGTTTGGATAAGATCTCTTGGTGCTGTTCCCAGACCATGGTTCATGTGATATCAAAGAATCCTATTGTTTTGCCAGAGACCTTTTTGTCATTGGGAATTTGGAGACTGGGTTTGCAAAGGGTCAACTGAGGCCAGAATACAAAGACAAAGCTCCTGTGCAGTCTCTTGTGGCAGGCCATCTTCTGTCAAAGGCTACTGTATTTCTTCATCTACAAGAATTAGTGACTGTAGCTGCCTAAGAAATGAGAAGCAGGAATTGTGATTGTGCTCATGGTGATACTAAGTAGCATCATTGTCTCTCTAGACATCACTCGAGACCAGTGGTCTCCAAACATTTTTTTAATCTGTAGCCCATAATTTTTCTCTACTGGCAAGACAGTCTTGGTGAACTGAAGGTAAGCACACTGATAGTTTATCTCACTACTTTTCATCGACCTCATAAAGTCTAGAGCTGTAAACAGTCTGTTTGACTTTTGAGTAAATGCAAGAAATTTATCTTGAATCTACCATTGCTGTTCATTGTAATTTAAGATGCAAGCTATCACTTGCTTATAATATACAAAAGATGAAAAATAAGCAGGTTTTCCAGAAACCTTACAATTGTAGTGACCAACTAGTAAATGATTTGTGTGTTTTTCCTTCCAAGGAATTTTGTTTCAATGCGTGTGGTCAAAAGGTTGTTTCAAGTGACAAATGGCAATATTTATTATTTTTTTTCAGAACCTTGGAGACTGGAAAAGGAGGTAAAACAGGAAATGGAAAGACTGTGACTTCCCAGTGAAAACCATAATGCCATTGATCAGTACTTGCTTAGTGGAGATGAAAAGGTGAGAAACAACATCCTAATATGACAGGTTTTGCTTTAATTACAATGTGTACGCCTTTTCTTGCAAATATGATTAATTTGTATGAGATGAGGTAAGTGGGATTACTGTCTTCTATTTCCATGTATTTATAATTACATTTTTTGAAACATGTTGCTTTCTGTGTGCTATAATACAAATAACCAAATGCCCTGTCATTATACAGTGTGATAAGAAATTGTATCACATAAGGAAACAAATTACTTCAGCATTTGGTATGATGCAGGTTTTTTTAAAAAACAAGACACAAAATTCACAGCATGACAGTTTCTCTGAAATCCCAAGACACTGTTCGGCTTACTGACAGGTATGTTACGCAACACCTGTTAGAATGCTGAGAAACTGTTTTGTCCTACTTGATATTATTTAAAAAAAAAAAAAAAAAAAAAAGTCACTCCTTTCTATCTTGCTCTCAATCCATAGTTTCCATTATGATCTGGTATCAGGGGAAGTTCTTGATTAGGCAAGTGTTTGACAGTCATGGTCATAATTAAGTTCACACCTTGATTGCTTAATTTTCTAGGTGGAAAATCTTTTTTTCTTTCTAAATATCAAATTTTACATTTCAATAAGAACTTTACAGTCTCATGGTCTTGTAAGCAGAATAGCATTTTTCACAAGATTGCAAACTTTATTAATCATCTTTGCTATTTACCCTCATCTGCCTATGTGAAGTATCCATGGTGGACTATGATTATCTTTAGTATGAACAGTTTCCCGTCTGACTGCGTATAGTCTCAGCCCTGTGTTCATTTAACATGTTTTACTCTGATTTTCTCAGTCATTGCTGCAGTGCATCAACAGGTCAGCTGGTGAAGTTACACGTACGTGTGCATACGCGTACACTAATTCATACGTACTTGTGGAAACATCTGAAAGGTCTTATGTCTAGCACTATATTTTAAGGTTCATTCACCAATGCCACTTAATTACTCGTATGAATAAATACACTAAGAATTGAGAAAAGGATATGTATTTTTAATTAGATATATATTAAAAGAAAAGTATAGATACAAATCTGCAGAAAAGGTCTTGAACTGGTGACTGACTTACCAGAGATCTCATACCACGTACACTGTCTAGCTGTGTTCAGTTTGCAAGCCCATATTCTTGAAACTAGCACATCCATCCTCTTTCAATACACTGCTGTCTTGACTTACATTGGCCACTGTCTGGTGCTTCTCAAATACAGCGAAGAAGAGAAAATTGACTGTATCACACTCTTGAACGTAGAAACTGGAATGGTGGGTATTGTGTTTTGTAAGCTTAAATGCACTGTGCACGTAGAAAAGTGGCTGCTAGATGTGATACTTATAAAAATAACAGAGAGTTTAGAGTGCAGATATTTGCATGAAAGTGCTCAGAATTGATCAGCAAAGTGAGAAGTACTTACTGAACATGTTCTCTTGCTGCTAAAAATTCATGAAGTCATTTTGCCACTCATTTTCCCTTCCACCAAAAATTAGCACTTATCAAAGAAAATACTGCGAAGCGTTCTTCCTGTGTTTTTGGAATGAGTAGAAACCAAAGCGTAGTATCCAGGTTTGCTGCTTAAAATATCTGAACATTATCACATTTTCTGTGAGCGTGAAGAATATTACTACTTTGTGATTAGTTACATCTGCAACAAGAATTAAGAACTGGCAATCCCTTTAAGAGGTCGTTTATTTCATCAGATCTCAAATTTATTGTTACAATATTATTTCCCTGGGAAGATAAAGGACAGCCTTCCACGTGGACTTTGTACCACTATGGTAACATAATCTCCAACACCATTCAGCTTTTCCCACTGGAAGTTCCCACTTTCAGCTGGGGGACGTGAGGAACATGCAACAAGTGTCCACCCAGCTGGCTACTCATCAGTGCTCCAAATGCTACCTCCCTTATGTAGGAGGTATGTGTTGGCTCTGCTCCCCTCCTGTACCACAGGCAGAGAGCAAATACATTCTTCAAATAGCTCTCAGAGAGAACTTTGAGGGGAAAGGGTAAGAGGAAGGAGAAAGACAAGATTAAATTCTCCTGGAGCCTTGTCTAGGTCTCCAGCAGTGTGTCAGTGTCTTCCCACAGCTCAAGAACTGCCGATCCAATCCATGTCCCATGCCAGTAGGCAGGATCATGCATAATTAAACCAACGCTGTCGTGTTTGTTTAGCCTGTCCTGTAGCATCTTTGTCACCGGAGATCTTTAGTTTCCAAAGTAATATATTCCAGTGCTTCGCTGTCATTATGGTTGGTCAGGTTTTTTTAAATTATTTTATTATTATTATTATTATTTTCCTAAAGCCTTATTTAAACCTTCAGTGCTCAATCTGAAGGACATGAATTGTTGTACTTCTCACTTAGGTTAGTTATCCTTTTCCTCTCACAAGTAAACTTTCACTTAACTGAGGGCTGTCATTCACTTCAGTCTTCTTGCTTCTAGGCTTTGCTCTATATTTCTTTAGAAGTCATTGTTTTCTACACCTCTTCTCTTGTTGCTTATTTGAACTCCGTCCACCATTAAATGTGGTTTCTAAAACTTAGAATGTATCAAAACAACTTTCCTATTTATTCTTCTTACAAGATTTTTTTCTTATTTTTGCAATGGCGCAGAATTAATGCCATGTTTATCCTGTCCTCCTAAAATCTCTTTTTAAAAAAAATATAATTGATTATTGTACTGCACTAAATAATCCTTACGGTGCTGTTCCTTAGACTAATATCAAATTAAGGATAATGTTTATCTGACATACTTAAAAAGACTGTTTTTCTAAATTTCAGGTAAAAAAATGATTGAAAAATTAACCAACTATGTACTTCGTGGCAGATACAGATGATCCCATTGGAATTGTTTTCGGAGTCATGATGGAAATCAGGTAAATTCCTGAATATGTTCCTGTTTTGTTATTACATTAATGGCACACTATAATCATTAGTTCAAGTTCCTCTAATGAATGACTTGCTGAGACAGGAAAAATGAGGAAGCTGGCTAATGCTGACAAAGTAATTTCACAAAACAAAAAATAAGTGACCAGATTTTGCGCTTCTGCTGGTGAATCAGAGATCAGTGATCTCTAATGGTTTTTGTCTTAAACAGAAATCTGCTTGAAATGACAGGCTGAAAGAAAACTATGCCAAAGTTATACAGTCTGTGTTTTAATGAAGTTGCTTTTATTAGTATATGTTCAACTGAAACTCATAATACCCCATTATATAATATTAATGTAATATAATAAAGATATAATATTTATTATACCTTCCTATGTTGTTCAAAAGCATGGCAAAAATTGCAGTACCACTATCATTGCTTCAGTTCCTTACCATTCATTGAGTATAAAAACCCTGACCCAGCAGAAGGTTAGCCCTGCTTTAGATCCTGGAGTTAGATGACTTCAGCATGGATACCTTAGATTCTTTCAGTCAATGCACTTAAACTAAGCCTTCAGTGGAAACCTGGGCACTTTGCTGAAGGCACAAACACTATCTTAACGGAACGAGCTTAGTGCCATCTCATTAATCAGTGTTTGCATGACTGGCTTTAGTTCAGGAGCATTTACCTAGCGCCTCTCCTCAATTTTGCTATGCAAGTCAAAAATAAAGTTTCAGCATCATTGTGTGTCTGTGGTTGACTTTCTTTTTTTTTATATATATATATTGAGCCAGTTTTTGAACACAGTCTGCTTTGTGTAGATTCTGTATTTTACTGGTGCACAGTTTAAAATTGAACCTCATTCAGTTATTTGTGCTGTTGAATATGAGCATACACTGTTGAAAGTATGTGACTACATAACGCTTTTGGAGAAATGGCTGGAGAGGAAAGACACAAGCTGTTAGAAAATGATTATCCATTTAGAAGTAAAAGGTATTTGAAAGCAGTTAGCCTAGCAGAACTTAGCTTCAGCTATAAAGCCTTGAATGAAAGTATGGCTGTCATTATTGTGCTCATTAGATAATTGCATTTAGAAGCTGTGCTTAATTTAGTGAGAAGGAAAAATAGGACTAGAATCAGGGCACATTCTGCTTATCTTTGTGGGGATTTACATTGGCCATAAGGTTTGAAAAAAAGAGCCTTACTAAGTGATCTGTTGTTTTGGCAAGCATACAAACCCAATCTTAATTTAATAACTTTTTTTCCCAACTGAATTTTTTAAATCAACTTCTGCTTAGAGGCTCTATTCCAAAATACCAAGTGTTTTTTTTTTTTTTTTTTTTTAAATCCTTCATCTGGAGACTGAATAGATACAGGCATATTTCTGGTTACAGTCAGCAAGATCCTCCTGTGATGCACTTGCAGGATTTGAAGTATCAGGAAAAGTTTTGAGCTGCTTTTTTGTTCATTTAATTCTTGTAAGTTTTAGTAGCCTTTTACAGTTGGCAGTTACTGAAGCTGCAGCTGAATCACTGTAGTGCACTCCACAAAATCAAGCCTTTGAAATTCGTGGGTGCTTTCTTCTCTGCTGTTGCACCTCATGCCAACAAGTACAGATGACAAGTCATTAAATACAATAGAGAGAGAGAGAGTTGTTATCAAAAAAATTATTAAATAAGAGACTTATGTCTGACCTGCTTCCCCAAATCAATTCTATCTCCATGGCAACAGTCACAAGTGTGTGACAAAATATTCAGGATTTCTATACAGAAAAATTAAAATACTTAAAATGCCACTTTTCATGGAAACATCGTATTTTATCCTTGAGCAGGTTTCCAAAGTGCGTACATAACACGCTTACAGGAAGAAGAGCCTTTTGGCTCAGTAAAGCTTCATCAGCTAATGCATCAGAGTACATCTCCGCATGACAAGCAGGGCCCACTGCAGCACAGACATGAGAATTAACACATGCTCTGGTAACTTACCTGATCTGGCAGTGCTTTGAGAATAGGCAGGTATTTTTTCTGAAGTCAACTTCAGAGTAGTTCTGGTATGGTAATCACCATGGTTTAGACTACACTTTCATTATGATGTTCTTTATGTTGAAATCACCCAGAAGTACCTTCACAGTTTACCACAAATATTTTAATAGCATAAGAGGGGAAGGATTCAAAATTATTCTCACCTTCTACCACTAAATAAAAATACAATTGTAACATAGATAATTTGTCACTCTGGTGTACGCTATCATGAGACTACAGATTACTGCATTGGAAATCATAGCCAACAAAAGTATTTTTATTTAGAAATTGTTCAATGGTCTGTTTGTGTATGATCCCATTTATCACTATTTGACACTTCCAAGTTTTACAAAATTAATATGACATTTCTTCACAGATGCAGAAAATCCAGTGATCTAAACGACATTCAGAAATCCAAGTTATTTGCCACTTCTAAACTTCTTCAGAAGTCTCCCAAAAACCCTTTGCAGCCTGTATCTCAGCTCCAGTGGCTAACTTGTACAACTCAGTGTTCAACTGACAATACACTTGTTTGTTAGCATCTCCTTAGCACGTTATCTCAATATTAAATCTTTAGGGGAAAAAGAAAAAAAGTTTTGCTTTTCTGATAGAATTTACCATCTATACATATGAGTGCTTTTTACTTTTTGGTTTTCTGTTCCTGGCATTGAAGTCTTGGATCCATTTGAACATCAGCACAAAGTTATTCCAAGTTATGAAAGCTGTGATCAGCCAACTCCAGCTACTGGAAGAAGGAACAAAAGCAGTCCAGCTTGCAGGTCTGTAAAACTGGTTATTGTCCTGGTATGCTTCTACAATTGTATTTCTCACACTTCTCCAGGAAGTGAAGAAAGATTGTCCGTTAGTGTTGGACATTTAAAAGGCAAAGTTTCTAAGTAGGCAGTAATGTAGTTATAAAGTGGGCTGCAAATGTAGTGTGGTTTTATTATCTCGGTTTTATTTTTGAGAAACAGCGGGTTCTCCCATTTTAAATGGGATACTGAAGACTTAAACTTGCTATCTCATGAGGCCAAAAGAAGCATTACAATAATTTCAGGTCTGCACAGCTCCAGAAAAAGAACAGCAGGTGACAGACCAGGGAGCATGCAGCTGCTCCAATAAAGGGGTCCACAGACAATAATTTAAAAAAAAAAAAAAAAAAGAAAAGAAAAAACAGGCAATAGTTTGTGTCCCCCCACCAACAAATGTAGCTGCAGTGGTGACCTTGCTAGTAGTACCCACCTGAGCTGCTGCCTCCCAGGTGAACATTGTAGTATTCTTCATTGGAAGGCTACAGTAGCAAGTAAATTCCAGTCTTTTCCCAAAAAGTATGAAACAAATTTGTACACTTCAAACTTGACAGATTTTTGAATTTGTACTGCATGGAGCTAGATAGCATCCTGTGTGCCTCCCACTACAATCTCCGCCTCACTGAGACCCTGCAGGGGCAGAATGAAGTTTGGGGTGGCATCTGTAATCCTACCATTTCCTAGCATGACTGGTGACCTAAATAAAACTTTCAGTATTAGGTTTTTTCAAGATGTAATTTATACTATGGCTGTCAGGAGTTAAGATAGCAGTTGCCATGGAGCTTTAATCTTTTTTTAGGCTTTAGTCAAAGGAAGCTGGAAGCCTGCATGGTGGGTAGAACCCAGCTCAACAGAATTTTATTTAAATTGGGACAGGATTTTATCCTAATTTCTCTACTGAAAGTTACTCTCAAACGTTCTCAAATTCTTTTCAGTCCATTCTCTTTTTCAGCAGGAGATGAGAGTTTCCTTTTGGGCTTCTTAGCTCATGTTACATTCAAACATAGAACTACCCTGTTGCTCCCCCCCCGCTCCAACCATGAATTGTAACTTTCTCCTAGTTCCGTGCACACTTACCGTAGTGAATTCATTTACTAGTTTTACCATTTTCAGTGGTGACAGCAAGACTATAGGGAGGAATTCATTTTCTGTGCTAAGCACTAATTTTTATGCTGTAAAATCAGCCTTTAGTAAAGGAGAAGTAATTATGAATCTTTGTGTATGCTACTTATAACATCCGTGATGTATATGTAAGAAAAAAAGAAGTGTGCAGTGCGTGAAGTGCATCTCTGAGAAGTATGAAATGGGCTGCAGTAAAGTGTTCTGCTGGAGCAGCACCATCTCCTTCCTTGCTGTTTGCAGCAGAATGGAGACAGACTCCTGCAGTTAAATTCAAAACATTGCTGACTTACTTAAACCTGAACTTACCCTATCTAGTAAACCAAAAGGACACGGGAAAAAAATGCAGAATTTGTCAAGACAAGTTTCTAAAACCCCTTTCCCTATCAAAAATTAGACAGGATTCAGATGTAATGTGAACTTGATTTTAAAGAGAGACTTGGATTTAAAGACAAAGGACAGCTTCATTTAAAGAAACTGTCAAAGCTTCCACAAAATAGAATGGTCTACCTACCAGCTCTAGTGGAAATCCGTAATTCTGTAGCAGTTCCAAGGACTGCAGGATAATCAGAACATTGTTACAAAGGTGATAATTTCAAGCTCATTAAACTCTTTTGTGACATTTGTTGTAAAAGAGGCATGGTATAAGAAATGAAACTTTTTTTTTTTTATTCTAGGAGATGCAAGTCTGTGGGACTAGATCAGTTGTATCATCTGTTTTTACCACTGACAGCAAAATCTGTCTAACTGGCAGTGGACAGAAAAACAGTTCTTGTGGGTTTGAGTTACCACTTTCTCTCAGCATCTTAAGAAGATCAGATGCAAAATCAACCATCAATTCCACTGAAAAAAACTTTGGATAAGAATCCACTAGCAGTGTGAAAGACCTTAAAAACTAGACTATCCAATGATTAAAAAAGAGTATCTCAGATCTCTTAAGATCAGCTATTCAAAGAGACTTAACTGTTCACTATGCCCAAGAAAAGCTATGCATTGTAAATAGGATTTAGAAACAGCTCAAGGAAATAGCTTAACGTAACTCAGAAGTTTTGAGAAGGAAGGTGAGTAGGTTCTGGGATGCTTATCTTCAACATCAGATGCTTTACTTTGAATTGCAGAGCTAGATACACACTTCCATTCAAGGTTTTTAAGCTTTCTTCAGTTAGACAAAAAGTCTAAAGAAAAACAGCAAGTGCAACTACTTTGTAACCACTCATCCCTGGTCTAGTAGGAACTTCCCAACATACATCCCAGTTAGTTTCTCCAGACTGTTGCATTTCCACAGGTCAAACCACCCTTGCCCTGCCTCAAATTCCTTCCACAGGGACTAACCAGGCTTGCTAGTCCTGACAGAGAAAGATGCAGATATTCTGCTTCTAAGCTACAGCATAGACAAGTTGTTTTTTTCATTGCCTGTCCATGTCCATGATACTGTATGTTTTTTTCCCTGACTACATAGGTACCTTTCAGGACCAATATACCTGATGCTGGAGTTTAATAACGTGGGGCTTTAAGCAGATAGTATTAGCATTGACATATGCAATAGAAGGATTTCAGATGTACTGCCTGACATGATAAAAGTATCTTCGTGAGCTGGAGAAGCTTTTATCATTGCTCTGTTAGATCCAGGTACACAAGGATAAAGAAATGGGGGGAAGGCAAAGAAGGGTGGGCGTCCACATGAAATTGCATCTAAAGCAAGAAAGGCTTTTATATGGAACCTACAATACTTTCTTCAGCCTGAGGTGTCAATATCAAAAACTTGCTGAACTCCCAGAGATGAAGACCTCTTAACAGAAGCCATCTGTATGCAGATGAGAGCAAGGAAGAACCCAAAGTCCTTTGCTTGCTGATGTGGCAATCTCTATAGTTTTATCAAGATAGACGGGTTGGACTTCAGGGGAAACTGAACAGCATGCATATCAGCCCTGCTGAATCTAAAGACCAAGAAGCCAGATTGGCTTTAAAAATCTGATCTGTTGCAGTCAGAAGTGGTACAGGTACAGAAGTGCCAAACTGCTCATTTTTAAGTATGCATTCAGGCAAATGGTAGTCATTTTTTTCAAGCTGAAACTATTGGAGAAAAATTGAGAAGAAGTCTTGAAAATTACAAGATGCGACCTTCTTTACAAAGGCCCTATCCTTAGATAAATTCAGGGAAGAATGGAGCATTTCAGTTACCACTTTACTGTACTAGTTTCAAGACTTGTCAATAGCACATTACCATTTCAAGATGTGTAGATAATTTAAGGTTAGGTGGAGAAATACCATTAAAAGTAGTTTGAATACAGAGGAATCATCATTGTGCTTTTTAGCAATCAACAGACATGAATGTACAGCAGCATGCAAAAGACTACACTTAAACTATTTGTACCTGTTGCAACTGCTAATTTACCATATTTGGATTCAGACAACTCACACGGAATAAGACAGCCAACAGGAGGAAACTTCTTCTGATTTTGTATAGTATTCAAGACCTGTCCAGAAAAATGCAGTAACTGCTGGAGATATCAGGATGGCCTCATAATATAGGCAGTAAATTAGATTGTTCATTTTGCTTTCAAAATACTAAGCTTTCTATTAGGTCTATTTTTTGTTTTGGTTTAACACTTGGCTGGTTGAAATTATTTTGTCAAGATTAATGAAACTGGTCCACGGGACAGTGCTCAAGAAAAGATCTTGCTCTGATGCCATTCTTTTTATAGTTCTTTCACTGCTGGTGAACTTGCATTACTTTGAAACTGAAAGGCAAAAAGCAGGAACTTAAAAATACACTGTATTTCCATAAGCTTAAAGAAAACAAAATATAAGCTTGATATTTGATCCACGCTGAATTATGATGAAGTATTAATTTCCAGAGAGGAAGCAGTTTCCTCTTTAGTTACGTACGCTTCTATCAACTTCCCAACACCATTTGTTGCCCAGATTTTATTTTAAGAATCTAGTTTTGCTTCATGATAGCCAGTGCATATCTTCAAGATGAACTGACTACAAGTTTGTATTTCCTTTTCACTTTGCAAGCGAGATTCATTCCTTTTAGAACAGGAGCTCAACATTAAGAAGCTACAGAAGAGTTCTCTACTTACCTTTGATTTCAAAGTAGCACGTCACGTGTCTTCAGCAATTACCGTTGATCTTGCATGAAAACAGATGCAAAACCACAAAAGCTGGGTTTGGTTAGAAAGGTGGTGAAATGCTGAATGACAGATCATATCAGGTCTTTCCTCATGCAGGTTTTAGCATCAACTTAAAATTATGTAAAATTAATAATTTTATATGCACTGTGTATGTTTGAGGCACACTGCTTATAAACCAGCACTGAATTATTCCTGCATTTGAGTGATGTTGGGTATTAGGCAAAGCAAATGCTTTTTCCCCAGCAGCATCTTCACTGGGAACCTTGAGAATTCATATTCCCCACCAGAAGGGCCATTAGCATGAAAGAAAGCATTCCGTTGTTAGAGATACTTGAACCACTGTCAGAATCTAAACTTTTCTGTACCAATACAGCATATGCTAGTCCTACTTCAGCAATGACTCCAGATGATTACACAAGGCCCACAAGCTCTCTTCTCTGCCTTGAAAGACACATTCTTGATCCAGCTAGCAGAAACAGAAGTGTACTTTTCAAGATAAATCAGTAGTGCTAATAGTTACAATTTCACTTGCATTTTGTTACTGCAACTTTGTTGTTTACTTAAATGGGTGTGTTTTTTCTTTTTAATACTAGTAAGCATCACCATTTTATGGACATATTACATGTTGATACAATCCTCAGCCCAAGCCTTCCAGTCTTTCCAGGAAGGAAATTTAAGGGTTATTAAGCTGTAACAAATATAAGAAAGAGTAACATGCACCAAGGAGAACTTGAGACGCTCATCTGCATTGTTCTCTGGACAAAGTCTCTAACAACGATCCCCTCTTTGCAACCTTATTACGCAGTAGCCTGGAAAGCAAGTCAAGGCCTTAGAGTAAGGTTTACATTCCCTCTTACCCTGCTGATGGTCAAAGCCCTTGGGGCAGTTTCCCCCAAGTGCAGTTTACTTAACTGCAGCATGGATCTCCCCAGTGAAGCTGGTCCGCTTAAACTAAAATTTTAAAGCTCAGAATATTGGCTCCACACTCCCCTGCCATATGTTAACTAATATTACTTGCAAATGCTAAAATCCCGTTAAGGAATCAGATCCTAATTGTGGAAGTAGGCTCAGTGTTTTATGTAGCTAATAATATTTGGAGACCTGCATGTTGATTCATACCATCTGGCCCAGCAGCGCTGAGGCTTTCGTTACGCTACATGCAGCACACCTAGCCCTCCAGCCCCGGCCGGCACAGCCCTCTAGTGGAGATGCAGGACTGAGTTGGGATGGTATTCATCCACAGCAGTTTGCTTTTGCTCCTCTGCCTTCCCGGCTGTTCTCAACTCAACAGTGCTTTTCAATCGTACTTGGCCACAGATGGTGTCACTTCTTCATCTGTGCCCTCATGGAATACCTTAGCAGCAAAGAACAGAGACATACATGGACTTAGAACACTTCCAGCCCGCCTAGAGGTAACCTGCACGCCTGCTCAATCTGCCCTGCCAAGTCTGCCAGGGCACAGGCAGTCTCTCAAGGAATAACACTTAAGCATAAGCCTAGGTATAAGCTTTGCTATACCATTTATTTCTCCTCTGTTAATGTCCCTCACTGCAGAGGAACAGAAGCAGCTGTTTCCATCTTTTTTCCACCTCCTCTAGGGGGTGGAGGAAGTTAAAAAATAAACTTTTAACAACCAGCTAAGTTTAGACACTATCAGCATACTTCAGAAAAATAATGTTTAATGTTAAAGCCCATCAGAAATCATAGACAGGATTTGTCTATGGGCTGTATGCCAGCCACACTTTTTAATTATTATTATCATCATCAATACTAATACTTTAAGTGAAAGCTTTTGTTTTCAGGTTTTTTGGATAGTTGCCCAAGTCCAAGAGCTATTGTGCTATACTTAAACCCAGGTGTGGCCATGCATGTATCAAAATACTACTGAAAAAAAGCAAAGTTGATGTCCCAAAGAATATCCATCATATTCCAGATCTCTAGAGATTATGATGAAGATTTCATCACACTTGCAGTTTCTGTTCCCAGAAGCGTCAACATCCCCTCTCAAGGGATCCTTCTACAGCTTTAAGGCTTGTATAGGCAGTGGCAAAATACAAGTGATCAAGGAAATGGTTTCATCATTAGGGAGACCATCTTAAACAATAAGACCGTATCAAGCTGCTCAACAGAACTCCAACAAAACCCCACTAAGAAAATCCAGAACTGCTTATACACCACAAGTCTGTCAAATCCAAAAATTGACTCGTGTAAAGTCACAAAGACAAGAGTTTAATATCGACAAAAAAAAAGCTTAAGTTAGTGGTATTTTCTTCCTTGAAATAACATACTGGTTATATGAAAGTCACTGAAGTGGTCTGCTTTTAGCCTGGAAGACTTCAACAGTTGAATTCAAAAACCCTATTTCCAAATGTGTGATGTTAACACAAAAAGTGGAAACTTAAGACCTGGGATAAAGATAAAGAATAAATTCAGTTGTTAAGGTTCTAGCAGTTAGGTGAGGCATTTCAGTGCCTTCCCCATAACACAAAAAGTTCTTCAGTATCTTTCCCACCACCATTATTTCAAGACTCACAGGTTTTTTGTTTTTGCCTTTTTTTAAATATTAATGGGGTTAAATTGAAATCAAGTGCCATACGCTTGTAATGTCTTCTGTGAAGGTCTGAAGCCACCCTGTTTCAACTATTTGGTTATTCAGTGCAGAAAGTTAAAGATTCACAGAAGGTATAACAGCTTTTAATACTCCATTAATATTATAGATTAAAAATTATTGCATAGTCTTATGCATTTCCTAAAACAGCGTTCTCTGGAAATTAAACATTTTAATATAAAAGGACCAACTCATTAAAACACGAATTGCGTTCACTACCTCGATCTTCTATCCTTTTTTGATTTGTCAGTACATTTGTCCATAGTTTTCTCATTATCTCCTCTGCACTTGGGGCAGTACCATTTCCCCTTTGGCTTATAGGTGAGTCCAACACACGAGAAGTGGAACCACTCGATAGGACACTGTTCGTTATCACACCCTATCATTTCGCCGTAAGACACTTGGTTGCACAAGCAGTACGTGGGTTCATTGGGGTCAATTGCAAATTCTACAGGTGAAACTTCCCTCTCTTGTTTGGCTTTGGAGCGTTTTTTCTTCTTAGAAGATTTAGATCTCTTCTCTTTAGGTGGCTGATCATCGCAGTCATCAATCCCGTTTGCTATATGGCACAGGTCACGGCTTTCGCTGGTTCGCTGGCGACGAGGTCTCCGTGAAGACCTCTCTGGTTGGCAGGACTCCATCTTGGCCTTTTCCAGAGGCTTTTCGTTCTCAGACAGATCTTGAAAACACTGCGAGTGTGTTTCCATTTGCCGGGCTCTATTCTCTACCAGTTCTAGCATCTGAGTAACTATCTGAATTTTTTCATCTCCAAGTTCCTGGCTGTTGATTAACGCGCGCTGAAGATGCTGCTGCAAGCGTTTCTTCTGAACGGGATCATTTTCTGCCTTGTATTTTTCATAGACATCATCTATTTCTTTTAGCGCTTCTACAGAATGAAGATAATAGAAACAATTACATGAGATTGAACATGCTCAAGAAAATATAAGAATGTATTTCTAACAGAAAAGAAATAGTACAAGTGTTAATTATAGTATACCCTAGTGGGCTAGATCTGATATTTAATTCAAGTTGCACGTGAACATCAAATCAGTGTTTAAGATTGCAATCTGTTGCGAGAAAAGTTTCTCATGTTCTACAGAAAAGCAAGCTTATTAAAGCTGTTGGAAAAAGAAAGGAGACCACTGCTGCTGAAGCGCAGATAGTCCAGATGCTGCCTCAGCACCTGACAAATCAGGAATTTTTGTTGAGGTTCCTTTCTACAGTAGTTCCAATGCCTACAAACCAAAAGTGATAGCTTATCACATCATATGAAGAAGCTGAGAATTCATTATAATCACATGTCATTCATGTAGCCATCATGTATCACAGGCAGCACTCCAGATACTCAGGTCCTCTTCCTTCCCCTTCTTATTCACCTAAAGGTCTGGTATTACATTTTCAACCCCACTTAGTTATGAAGATGTATGACGCTTCACGTTACACATTAGCAAACGTACAATTGGGATTTAAGTCAACGTAAACCACTCAAACTGGTGCGTTCACATTACAAAGAAGCTACAGCAAGTTTCGTTTTAAATAAAGGCTGAACTTTTCAGAATAGGTGACCTACAGTTTAGTGCATCACAGGATATTTTTAAGCTACTAGTAAGGAGCGTTTCGGTTTCACTCCTAGGCTTTTTTCTTTATTAAGTCACGCAAAACACCTGCACAGATTGCTGTGAATCTTTCACGACATTTAGTTCTTAGAAACAAGTTTAGTGAACCCAAACGTGAGATGAACAATTGCCTCATCAGACAGCCGTTGTCTGTTCTCTACGTTTCTATGTTGCTGGATTTTAAAATAATATTTTCTAGCCCAAAGGTTACACTAGATCTATTCATAAAAGACGGAGGAACTGCTGCAGTGGAAGGAACTAGATCAGTAGAACTGCCAGCGAGATCTGATGGAGTGTTAGATACAGCACCGGTTCCTTTGGAAACAGCTTGAAGATTTTAACAGGCAAGGGAATTTATGTACGATACTCGACTACGTACTTCTGTGACCAGAATGCGTGTAGTACAATCCTTCTCTTTCTGTTTTACAAACTGGCTTTCATTTTTAAAGAATATTGCTTGCTTTGTACAGCTGTGAAATAATTAAAGCTCCCACTGAATGGAAGCCACAGATATTATCACAACTTTGTTCACCCTGATTTTTTTTCCCTGCTGACATCTTGAAATGGCAGCTTAACTGCCAACAGCCCCTTTTTACTATAAATTCCACAACCTGCATGACAGGAGAAGCCAACAGCACTTTGTTCTAACTCGAGACCTTCACGAGGGGAAGATAAAAATCAGTACTCTGCCTATCTAATAAGTCATGCAGCCTATTTTTCCTCAGTGCAAGTATTCCGGCTGTCACTAAAAGCACAAGCTCTGTTTGCCTACAAGCGCAGCCACATCTGTTGCCTTGACAGGGAAAAAAAATTTACTCTGCTCCTGAAGAGTGCAGAGTACGGTACTCCCCCCACATTATCTCCCACCTCGCCTTCTTTCGCAAGGCAAAAAGAGTGGCACAGGTGTAGTTACAGATTCCCCACACGGGGAATGCCCTGCCTATAAGAACGCAGGAGCAGTAACTGTTTGTTTTTCCATAGTGACAGAGCGGGGGGAAAACACTCCGCACTGCAGACGCCCTCTTTTTAAGCTGATCGCTCCCTGGAGCAGCCTGTCCTGACCACCACGGGACCTGTTCTCCCAAGGGCGCCCGAATTCCTCCCAAGCAGAAGAAAGGGCTTGAGGAACGGCAGAGATGCAAGTGCACCACACCACCGCCTCATCCACCGCCAGGGCTGGCGGAGGTACCTGCACACCCTGCTACACGGCTCTGAAACCTCTGTTTTAAACAAAACTGAGCCACGACCAAGTGTTCCTCGCAGATAACGCGATTAAGCCTGGCGGAGCTAATGAAAAGCTGAAGGGTTTCAGCTTTCCAAGCCCAGGAGCGGCGTTGCTCCTCCCCCACGAGCTATCACTGCCTTCTACACTAGCCAAAATCGTACGAGCAGTACTTTCAGACGATCCGCAGGCCTGGGCCTACGATATATATGTGTATATATATATATATATATATATTATCGAGTTTTTAGGCTCTTTTCCTCGCTTTTTTTAAGCGGCTGAGGAGCGTGGTGGTGCACGAGCGGCTGAAGGAATTTACGGCAGAGACGTGCAGGGTGAGTAGAGGCTCAGACCCGCCCCATACAGGCTTGGGGTCACCGCAGACCGCCTCAAAGCGCTGACGGAGACCCCCAAGCACCACAGAGCCTTCACCCTCCGGCCCTGAAGACCCAGACGAGCAACAGCAGCCACGTCCCGGGGCCGCGAGGGGGGACAGCCGCAGGGACCCCCGATCCCCCCGCCCCCTCCCCACGCCCCCACCGCCACCCCCTCCGGCACCGGGCTCCCCACATAAAGCCCCGGCCCGGCCTCCCCTCCCCGCCTCCCTCCGCCCCGCCGGGCGCATGTGCGGCGCTGCCGGGCGGTTACAGCCCGCCCCCCCAGCCCCCTCTCCCCGGCCGCCGTCCCGGCGCCCACCTTGGCAGCGGGTGTCCACCTCGCGCAGCAGCGACACGTTGCGCTGGATGTCGAGCGGCAGCGACTCCACGCACTCCAGGTACTCCTGCACGTACAGCGACAGCAGCCGCGACCGCTCGCCGCCGCCCGCCGCCGGCCCCGCCACCAGCTGCGGCCCCGCCAGCATCATCCCCCCGCGGACACCCGCGCCCGGCCCCGCTGCCCGCTCCCCGCCGCCGCCGGAGCCGCAGCGAGACCCGCTCGCAGCCCCCGCCCCTAACCGCCGAGCTGCGCGCATGCGCGACGCCCTGCCCTTATAAGGCGCGGCCGGCGGCGCCGCCAGGGGTTCGCATTCTCCCGCCTTCCCCCGCCGCGCGCTCCCATTGGCTCGGAGGGCGGAGAGGGGCGGGAGAAGAGAGGGGGCGGGGCTTCCCTTAAAGGGCCGCGGGCTCGCCGTGCCGCGCCGAGCGGGGCGGGCTGAGGGGAGGGGAGGGGCGGGGCCGCCCCAACGGCCGCCCAACGGCCGCCCCAACGGCCGCCCCCGTCACAGCCCCTTTGATTTCGTGAGGAAATGCTGGGCCGAAACCCGCAGGAATTTGGGATTTGGTGTCGAAACCCCCCTTCCCGTCACCCTCCGCAGCGTCCTCGCGGGGCGTTCCGGCAGCCCGCACAGCCCGCCCCAAGCCTCCCCCAGAGCCCCTCTCCCAGGGCAGCGCGCCCGAGCGGAGGGGACGGGTAAGTTTTATCGCGATAACGTTCATGTTAAACCCCCTTAACGCTGCTTGCTTGCGGGCGGCTCGCGTCCGCCTCCCCCATGGCGCCCCGAGGTGTGCCTGCTTGCTGTAGCGATGTGTTTCTGAGGAGCTGCTGCACCGCGAGGTGAGGCTTGTACCAACAGCACGGCCACACAGACAGCTCACTCTGTGACACCGGAGGGTGCCTGAAAGGGAAGAAGCTCTTCCTCGCACATCTACCTAATTCACACCCTCGATCTGTCACAGCGGTAACTTAGGCAGCGTTTCCCGTAGGAAAGAGCTGCCTTATTTAGCTCTAAAGGAGAGCAAAATGGTCCACGACAAACCAGTACTTAGGGACGTGCAGTGACATTTTATCCCGAGGAATCATTTCAGAGGATTCTAAATAGGGTGTCAAAGAACTTCAGTCTTTTAAAACCCACTCGCCTGCCAACAAATCTCTCGACTTTGACAGAGTATCCTGTCTCCCCCAAGGATACTGCAGGATTTGTATCCATTGCTGGCCACAATGCCCATAGTAGGCAACACAATTAGAAATACATATACTTTGCAGCTATAGTACTACTGGGAGAGTGACACCAAGCACTTGGAATTATTAAAAAACAAAAACAAAACAAAAAAAAACACTGAGAATTGCTTCTCTTTCAGAAGTTTTCCTGTGATCTCTACTACATGAAAAAAAATCATAAGTGTTAAAAAAAAACAACTTGTGGAGTCTTGGAATAT
Organism: Heteronetta atricapilla; assembly: GCA_011075105.1. Lineage (NCBI taxonomy): Eukaryota > Metazoa > Chordata > Aves > Anseriformes > Anatidae > Heteronetta > Heteronetta atricapilla. The sequence goes on along the minus strand of CM021734.1, from coordinate 39,753,092 downwards.
CACCAGGAGACCTGTACATCTTGCAGTATGTTGCATTTATATTTCAGGCATCTGAAAAAAAAAAGTGGGAAAAAATATGAGATCTTGTAAACTTGCAGGAGGAAAAAAAGCATCAGAGATGACTGCATTGAAGAGTGAAGTAGATATTTATTATATTATGTATTCCTACTATGGTAAGTGGCCAGCACTAAAAGGGTGGCCATACTAATCCTGTAGATAACATCATTTGTGGATGGAACGATCTAGAGTGGTGGATAAGCAGCAGCATGGCTTGTGCAGTGGGGTTGCGTAGTCTCCATCCTTGGATATTTTTGGAGCCTGGCTGGTGAGGCCTGGCACGACCTGATCTGGCTGTGGAGGTGGCTCTGCTCTGAGCAGGGGGCTGAACTAGATGGCCTCCAGAGGATCTCGTACAGCCTGCTTTTTTTCCTGCAATTCTGTGAGTGTGTTGACTGTGTGAGATGGCCCCACGGCTATCCCCATGACAAAAGCAGCGTGTTGAACCTCACTGACTCATCTAACCAGCAGGGAGATCGGCATCCTACATGATGGCAGTCTCCAAGTATCATTTCCTCAACACCCAGTTCAGGAAGGCCTTTAAACACATTCTAAACTTTCAGCTCATGCAGCTGCTAAACTGGTATCCTGTCACAGTGTTTTTCTGAATCTACAGCTAAGGTGTTGAGCAATAGCTGTAGACAGATGTCTTAGCCCGAGTCATCAGTGTGCTGGCAAGTTCATGAAATAAATGAAAACAAAGTTGTAGGCAGTACTTTCAAAACATTGCCTGTTACACTGATGTCACTCTGGCCATAAAAGCAGGAAGGCTGCAAGTCAGTGAGTTCCTCGGAGGACGGTGCAACATTAAAATCCATTCACCAGTAAAACCAGCTCTTTTGTGTGTTGTGACAGCTCAGATTAACGAAGCAAAATCTCAGATCATTTTATGCCCTTTATCTCATTTTTGCACAAATAGATTTAGAAAATGAAAATAATCTATCTACTTTCACTTCCAGTGACAGTAAAGGGCTGAAACGTTATTGCGTGCTGCTCGTTGCTGCCAATTCTGAGTAACTGAAACCCAAGCAATGGAATTATTTCATATAATATTAACAAATAATGCTTACTGCGTATGCAGAAAGCCCAGCTTACACACCAGTGCAAAAGGAACAGGATCAACACCAATGATACAAAATTCTTTAGAAAGATGTCAACTGTTTTGCAGGTTTGTGTTTCTGCTTGTAGTAAGTTTGAATAGCTGCATCATTCTGCTACCTCGTGAAGAAATAAAACTGAGAAATAGAGATTTCCACTACACAGCAGAAAAATAAAGCAAAAATGTTAATTAAAAATTAATACGTTGTTTAAAATTAAATGTTAATTGCAATTAAATGTTAATGAAAAATAACATTTTGACTTCACTTTTGACATTGCTTTTTCTGATGCAGCATCAGTAGGAAGAAAAAAGAACTGAGAAAGTCATTGTAGCGTAATTCATAAGGCATGCTACAGGTGGTTTCCGTGCTACAAACTTGCTGTTGGTCACTGTGGTGTGGGAGGCAGTAGCTAAGGTACAGCAGAGATCAGCTAACGTTCCCTGAATTTCAGTGTTGTCTACTGCTTTTGAACACTGAAGAAAAGATTTAAATTTTGAGCAGTCTAGGAATGCATCAGTGATGTCAGAACAGATTTCCCTAGGAAAATGAAGCCTGAGCTTGCCACATGCTCGAAGCCCTGGGGGAAAGGAAATCCAGAACAGCAGGCTGAATTCTCCGGCTTGGTAATGCCCCGGAGTGCCTGGGAGCAAGCTCCGGAGAATTTCAATGCATTGAACTATTTGCAGCTCAGTAAATTCCGTGACCCAGCCACATCTATACTTCTGATGACTGTGAGAATAATCTGGAGATAAGAGGAGGCATGGTAGAGCAAACCTTGCTATCTGTAGAGATGGTAGAGATGGACAGGCAGAAAGACCATAAATTTCACTCTCACTCTTTCCACTGAGTGGAGAATTGTCAACGTGAGCTTGATATTCACAGTGGTATCAGAGATACATTATTACAAAGTAGTAAATCTTCAGTGCATTTATGTGTCTATCAACTACCCCACTTCCCATGGAGAAAACAACATTTTTGTTCCTTTGTCATGTCCTAGTATATTTTTAAGAGTCCCAACCAGAGTATTCCTCTTCTTGTGAAAGATTATTTCATCACGTTACAGATTTTACTATGATAAAATAATTCCAGATACTTAATCTAAATTTGATTTCCCCCATTTGTAGGTTTGCCTGTCTTCCATCTTTTGTAATCCTGATTCTACATCCATGAATCAGCTGGTTCCTGCCCCGTTTCACCCAATAGTGCACAAGCTGTTTAAATCTTTTCAGTTTTTCATTGATAGCCTAGGAAGAATTTCAGCCTGTGGAAAAAAATAACGAAAAGCAGCATTATTGAGGAGAACAAGTGTAAAAAGGGGCAGTCATTGTGGAAGAGCTACCTCGCATGTAGTAGAAATGCTCAAAGGATGATAGCAGGGTGCTTCTTTTAGGCAAATGGAGCAGCATTGATAACAGAATTGATTTTTGACAGCGTGTATGTGTTGGCAGGTATGCTTATTTGGTTTCCATGGGATGAAGAAGATGAAGAGTTCTACAGGATCCTGAGAAAAGAAATGCAAAGAAAAGAATGAATGAGCACAAGCCAGATGGACTTTTTTAAAAGTCAGCTGCAGAGAGCTGTAGGCTGTAGGTGGCCGCCATATAACTGGTATTCGGGGAAGAGGATGGGTTTTCCAGGGCTCCAGAGCTAGTGCGTTTGTGCAGGTAGGTTATTCTCAAACACCTTCCCTAACGTCAGGTCACCCAAAGAAAGATGCTTCCCTGTAATGTCAGATTTGTCAATTCTGATTTTCCTTTTAAAAAATAGGCTTGATTTGTCTGGTAGATTACAGATCATACTGAAGCAACCACTACTACTTCTCTCTTTCTTTTATGCAAGTACAAGACACCTAAAAATTAGATATTGACTAAACATGAGATTATTTTGATAAGGTGATAAATTAAACCAGTACATTTCTTAAAAATATTAGCATGTGTTGTTTTTTTTCCCAGCTAGCCTCATTCTCAGCTGTATCAAAGAGTTCTCCAGCACCAAGTAACAAACATCCCACACTGATCAGGAGATGTATGTGCTTCCTCATCTGAATGCAAACATCTGTTTGGAAACTGGAGAAATTCCAAGCTTTCTGCCAATATGCTCTAAAAGAAAATTTCTTCCTCAGCCCAAAGTAGCGATCAGTTGAGTTGTATTAACACAAGGAAGAAGCCAGCTGCAATGTCTGGTTCCTCTTTTTGCTTTGGACCAGTGGGTTCTATTTCATGATGAGCAAAGTTAAAAGTGGAGTAAAGTGTGCAAGCTAAGTTTCTGTCATGCTTTGCAGTAACTGTTTATTTTTACAGTTCTTCCCATTCAACTTCCATACCCTATGTATGGCACATAAAAGATGTATTTTACAGAGCAGTTACTGCTGTTATTTTCTCTGCAGTTTGCAACTTAGAAAACAGGAATAGATCTGCTTAGGGTAAGAGGGAGACGGTATCAAAGACTGACACTGACCATAATTTACAAGCGACAGAAATGCGTTCCCACAGAGAAAAACAGCCCAAGTTGATGAGATCTGTAGTGCAACATTTAGGGTCCAAAAAAAAAAAAAAACTAAACTAAAAAATTGGTCACTGCACAGAGTTCAACAGCAGGTTTGTCTGCAAGCTTCAGGCTGCACTTCAGGTGCTACCTCTACAGAGGGATGCCAGCTCAGGAAATGTTGGCTTTATAGCTTTAGATAGATCCTTTTCTGGGACGCTGGGATTTCATTGCAGCTTCTCAAAGCAAAAACAAAGCTACGTAGAGCTGTGCCCCAGTTCGGTGATGCAGGAAACCAGCGGGTTTGCAGACTGTGCGGTCCCTACAAACAGGACGTGTGCCTAGAGTTAAAAAATAATAGTAAAATAAGGCTTCTGGACCCGAAGCTGGGCCGAGCCCGGGAGGAGCGGAGCGGTGCCGGGCCCCAAAAGGCTCGGGACGCCCTGAGAGTGAGCCCCGTGCTGTTGGTGCGCGTGCGCGGTGCCTGCGCACTACCTGCGTGTCTGTGGCCGTGACGAGGGCCCGCCCCGCGCCCACCCGCTCTGCCCGGGGGCGTCTCGGCGGCGCTGCGCGGGCAGCGGGGCGGGGCTGGCGCCGGCGGCGCCCGGCACTCTCTGCCCGCCGTCCGGGGACTTTCCCCTAGGCGGGCGCGCGGCCCTTGAGGAACGGCGTCCTCCGTGCGTGGCCTAGAGAGCAGGTCTTCAGGGCGTCCTGCGTATTTTCCTCCGCCGAGCCTTTATATGGCGTCACGGCCGCGGCGACCTCACGGTTAGGGCGAGTGCCGCTCGCCGCCCGTCCGCCGAGCTCCGGCTTCGGGAGGCCGCGCACAGGCCGCAGAGCCGCCCCGCTGTGTCCCGCCACGCGTACCGCCCGCGGTACCGGCCCCACCGGGGCGATGCGCCGCGGCCCCGCCCCCGTGCATACATTATGCAGATCGAGCCGCGAGGCCCCGCCCCCGGGCGGCCCCGCGGAAATCCAGCCGGCAGCTGCTCGGGCTGCGTCCCCCGCCCAGCGGGAAGGCAAACCAACGCGCCTCGACTGCCGCCTTCTGCTGAAGTAGGCTCGTCCCTTAACGAACCACAGCCAAACAGCTCGGAGTAACAGGCACACGTTAAAGAAACGCCGTGTCAGGACTTGTCACGAGAAGGCATCTCGCACCTCAGCTGCTCACCGCAGCTCTCCCAACAGCGCCGGTCAGTGAATATTGGCCAGCTCCCTTTTACAGATGGGAAACAGGCTTTGGAATCGCAACACCTGCTGCAGATCCCAACCAGGGGTCTGGAGACACCCAAAGGAACTAACAGAACAGCTGCACTTCGGAGAGCAAACTCCTGCCCCTGCAAAGCAGCTGCCCCTGCATCGCCAACAGGGGCTGGGGGAGACCTCACGCTTCCTGGCACAGGTACAACTCCCAGGTACAAACCTAGAGCGTGAGGTTCTCAGCGCTAGAGGCACGCACCAATTCTTACACGACGTAAGAAGCAATTTTACATGTTGCGATTCAAATCTTGGGTCATGCTCCTGCAACACCTGGGGGCTCCTGAGAAACCTGCCAGAGCTAAGGACAACCCAGGGAGACAGGGATGAGGTGGAGGTTCTGGCCCGGCCGTCCCAAAGCATAAGAAACTCACAGACTTCAGGTGTACCATCCAGTCAGCCCCTGCTTTTCAAAATCACACCAGGAACAGTGTACCAATGTCACTGTGGCTTACTCCCAGAAATCACAGAAGAACTCAAAAGTCTTTAAATGGATGAATATGCTAGTGAGATCCCAGGGATTCCTACTCACACCCACAGTACTCCATCAATGGATCTGTCAGTCAAGTGCCAGGCCTCCATTAAATGATACTAACTACTGTAATTAGACAAGATTAATTCCAAACAGCGCTGAAGACATCATGTTTTTACAATTACATGTCATTATCCAATATATCAGAACATGCAATTTGTGCAGGTATTTCCAGAACATCGAAAACAAAGTAATCTCCCGCTTCCTTCGCTTCAAACCACTGTGAACATCATGTAAAAAAGTAACAAAGGGCTCAACTCGCGTGAACGCTTCACAATGTTTGCTGTCCCTAGGAGACAGCAACAGCTTGATTTTGCTCATCTACTTCTTAGTAAGTGTTAGAAAAGCAGAAATATTTTACAGGTCCACTTAGTATTACAGTATTGCAACTAGGCACCCCAAGGAAACAACTCAGCCTAGCGGGATTACAGCTTGAAGCCACCCAAAGTAAAGCTTCCCTTAAGGTGTTGCAAAGTCATTGAAATGGTTGGAATAGTTCATGGCTAAAAACAAGGTACTGTAAACACACATCCCAGAGGTTTTATTGTTCCAGTAGCAGTCAAAATATGCTTCGTATAGAAACCCACATTTATTTGAAAAAACTGTAAAGGATTTTTCACAATATAAATTAGATCCACTTAGGAGTTTTGGTGGCTGAAGTAGCTGTGACTTGACTGCTAAATGGCAATTTGCTAGTATAATGTTAAATGGGATCTAACCGCTAGTATAACATTCAATGGGATCACGATGTCATTTATATTGCAGGTATTACAAGGTCTCATAGAAATAGTCAACCAACTATTTTCTCTCCTAGTAAGAGAACAGTGAACATTATGAGCAACACGTCTGAAATGGATGATTCAACTTTTTGATCAAAGTTCTTAAACGATGTCCAATCATTCAAGTATTATGGTCCCTATATACATACGTCTACGTGGCTAAAAAAACGACATGGTAGACAATTGAGCACACCGCCATCAAATCGTAAGAATTACAAAATCGTCAGGTTTTAAACAGCAAGTTGTACCTTAATCGTTTAATTAAAAATAGAAGAATTAGGTAGACTATTTTGCAAATAAAACAGCACACTAGTGTGCCATGTATTAAGGCATACCTTTAAATGCACACTTGTCATCTCTAACAAGTTTTATACAATTGCTACCAAGTGAAAGGAAGAGAATCGTCTTGCAAAACTGAGAAAGAAATACAAAATACCTGGAAGCCTACATTTTTAAAGTACAAAATTAACCTTCAGTCCTTGTATTGAAATACTATACGTGGTACAAACAGCAACTCTTGCCTACATGATCTCCCGAGGATTTCTTAAAGCTGGAGGTAAATTTGAGGGTTTTGATTCTTCATCCAGAAGTACCAGATCTTCAATTTCCCTACCTTTGTACTTCCTTTTACATATCTTCACAATAACTTTCTTCTTGAGGAATAATTTCAGAGCTTCTCTTGAAGCAACTGCTTTGGCATTTTCCATACTTTTACCACAGCCAGTACCCAAATAGACAGACTTGCACCTCAGTTCACAAACGATATTTTCTAGAGAGCTCTTGTTTTGAGGTAAGTCTGCAAGCTCCTTCAGGGGAACAAAAGCAACATCTAAGGTAGCTTTTACAGACTGAATAGATGAGTTAAGAAGTTCGGCATGATTTACACTGGGGCTGAAGCCTCCCACAGCAACCAGTTTCCAGGCTACAGCTTTGTAGAGTCTGTTGAAAAAAGGCTGTCTTTCCTTTGCATCTTCACTGGTTAACGGTTTGCACAAAGCCTTAGCGGGACTTTCACCTGCCTGCGAGCTGCTCTTGGAGGCCAGCTGCTGCGAACCAGCCTGTGCGCCACCCTTGGAGGGTGCCCCAGCCCGCGAGGGACCTTGCTGAGAGCCGCTCCGAGCAGCCAGCAGCGAAGCAGCTACCTGAGCACTGCTCTTGGAGGTGAGCAGCGAGGCACCCTGCTGAGTGCCGCTCCGAGCAGCCAGCAGCGAGGCAGCCACCTCCGCGCTGCTCTTGGAGGCCAGGAGCGAGGAGCCCGCCTTAGCGCTGCCCTTGGAGGCCAGCAGCAGCGAGGTGCCGGCCTGGGCGCCGCTCTTGGGCGCCAGCAGCAGCGAGGTGCCCGGCTGAGCGACGCTCTTAGGGGCCAGCAGCAGCGAGGCGCCCGCCTGGGCAACGCTCTTGGTCACCGATGGCGTGGCACTCGCTTGGTTTTTGGAAGACAGCAAGGAAGCGCTCGTTTGCGTGGCGCTCTTGGCAGTAGTCGCTGGCACCGCTGCCGCCTGCGGGGCGCTCTTGGCAGCGGGTGGCACCGCTCCTGCCTGCGGGGCGCTCTTGGCAGCAGCGGGTGGCACTGCCGCCGCCTGTGGGGCGCTCTTGGCAGCAGTTGGTGGCACTGCTCCTGCCTGCGGGGTGCTCTTGGCAGCAGCGGGTGGTACTGCTGCCGCCTGCGGGGTGCTCTTGGCAGCAGCCGGTGGACCCGAACTTAATGTATTTTTTTCAGGTGACGGCTCATTCTCACACTTGCCTTCCTTAGGTGGATTCTCTCCCAGCTCTTTTTCGGATGAAGACGGGGTTGGACTTTGCTCAGTAGTATTTTCAGCATTAACAGGTTTTTCTTCTGCTCCTGTGCTCAGTGCTGCGACTGCTGCTTGATTTGTACTGCAAGCTGACTGGGAACTTTCTGAATCTTTGCTACTATCTTTTTCCTGCTTTTTTGGCAATGTGCTCTCTGTTTCCCTAGGGGATTCTGCCTCGGTTGTTTTCACATCCTTCTCAGTATCCGTGGCGTCTTTGCTTTTCTCAACAGCTCGTTTCTTGGGGGGCTCCTCTACCCCTTCTGCAAAACAAAGTAAGTGCGTTATCCTCTTCAGCTTCTGCACTGCAAAATATCCATCTAGAAGCAATTTATCTAAAAACTTCTAACAGATATCCCTCTGAAGTTAAAGGGTATATATTTGGATTACACCTTGAACCATAATTTCAGGAATTAAGTTACGATTTCGGAATATTTTAGGAATTTTGGACAAAAAACGAAAAGTGCAACCTACCATTTCAGAACATTTTAGTATTTGTTTCGCAAAAAGGAAAAAAAAAAGAAAAAGAAAAAATCTAAAAGTGCCCATATGCTAGACTTCAGGTTTTGGTTTGGGATCTGAAGGCAAATATGTACTTGTATTCTTGCAGGCCAGAACAAAAGTGACCAAAGCACATTAAATAGATTGTCTGACCTAAAAAGAAAAGAAAAAGTGCATTTTGTCTACTAATATCATAAAAACATCTAAAATACCAATTTAAGAATTTCTTTACAGAACAAAACGCTAAGTTTCTCACAAAGCAGCAGCGTCTGACTAAAAAGCATAAAGCAAAGCAACAAGAATTCAGTTAAGCTGGAGTACAATCATCTACACGGCATTAAAAAGTTGGCTTAAGGTGTGCACAGGCTGTAGATTTACAAACATGACTGTCTTCAAAACAAGAGCTCTAAATTACCAGCAGAGTACTATGCGTCTACTTTAAAAGAATTAATGAGGGAAATAAACAGCATAAAGAGGGGAGTCGGTTAGGGATTGTCGAGAGTAAATTAACTGGATTACTTTAAACCCGAGGTAAAGCTCGAACATTCACAGGCAAGCATTGTCTAACTCCTATGTATTGTCACAGCTATGATCTGCTAACCATTGCTACTTGATATGCCTCTTTTCTTCACCTTGGCAACCAGTTCGTCTCTCGTGGTGCGGACGGGCGCGTCGCTCACTTGGATGCCTTCGGCCATTTCCAGCGCCTTCTCCATGACCTGCGGCGGGTACCTGCAGGGGCGACAGGGGGGGGAGGAAGAGGAGGAGGAGGAGGAGGAGGAGGAGGAGGAAGGCCGTCAGACGCGCCCCCCCCCCCCCGCCCCCCAGCTGGGCGCCCGCCCGGCCCGCACTCACCGGCAGCCCAGGAAGACGTGGTTGGCCCACACCATGGAGAGCGACACGAGGCGCTGCAGCTCGGCGCTGCCGGCCGCCGGCGGCCGCCCGACGTTGCGCAGCAGGAACTCCCGCCGGTGCCGCCAGTGCTGCTCGGGCTCGCAGGCCCCGCGCAGCGCCTCCGCCCACGCCACCTCCTCCGCCGTGCGCCCCAGCGGCTCGCCCTGCGCCGCCTTGCCCGCCATGGCCGGCCGCCCGCCGCCCCCCTCCGCCAGGCCCCGCAACGGCCCCAACGGCCCCGCCGCTCCCCGCCCCGCCCGGCCCCGCTCCGCGCCGCTCCTTCCGGCCGCCCGCGATGACCTCACAG
>CM021734.1:38959334-38999197 GCA_011075105.1 Heteronetta atricapilla | reverse complement strand
TTATTATTATTATTATTATTATTATTATTATTATTATTATTATTATTGTGCCAGTTAAGTATTTATTTTCTCCAACAGGGAGCTTCACAACTTGTTGACTTGAGTGAAGAAGGATATTGATACTAGTCATGATGTTAGGCAGATGTTTGTACTTCCCATTTCCACGTAGGACCCCCAGGTCCTTTAATCTATCTGCAGATTAGGGGACTTTCAGAGATTATATGACTTCAATGATTTATCAATTTATACTGACTAAACAATAAAGAACAAGTATAATGTATTTAAAAGGTATTCTTTAACTTTTTATACAGTTCTACTTCTTAGAATATTTTGAAAAAGATATGACTTTTGCAGCTGTACTCTAAGTCAGTATGTAAGTGCTTTCTAAGATCTTTGGGGCATGAATGATTTTAACTGAGGTCTAACGTAATGCCTGCTTAAATATCAGCCCTTAATTAAATTTGCTAAATTACACACATGTGAACAGAACTCACCTATCTGAATGTGCTGAATACATGTTCAGCTCTTTATATACCTGACACAGAAATCATTGTAATTCTCCATTTATCAATTTCATTGGTGTTAAATAATAATGATATGATGCCAGGTAAAAAGGTCACTTTACTTTGGGATCAGTATTCTGAAGTTTATGCTTCAACATTGTTCTCTTTCCTGTCTCAACACTTCTAAACCACCTTCTTCTTATTAGCTCACTGGGATGCTATCTGCTGATTTCTAAAAAAAAATAAAAAATAAAATATTCTGGATGCCTTTGTGTCCTTTGAGTGAAGTCCTGACTTCGGTGAAGATTTTGGACACTGACTTCAGCAGAACACCGACCTTACCTAGTCAACATCTTCTCTGTCAAATGACGTGCATACACTGGTAGGCAATTCTACATTTTTAACCTTTTTGTTCCCTATCTGAATATTCTGAAATAGAATAAATGTAACATTAACTTTCACCTCATTTCTTCCATGACCTGAGATTCACAAACCAGTATCTCTCTTTGCTGTCTGACCAATTTTTCCCCTTACCTTAGAACAATGTCTTACTTATGCCCCGCTTAGTCATTAATCATTTTAGCTACCCTTCAGATTGTTTAAACTTTTCATTTCTAGTGTACTCCCAGATAACCTACTCTCACTTCCTCTCCTCTAAGAAATCAATCTTATAGAAAAATAGTGTATCTCTTGTTAGCTAAACCAACAGTCCATACTATGTCACTTCTATCTGGGACATCTAAACACTATCTTCTCTCAGCTTTTGTGTCTACTCCCCATTGTCAGTGACATTTCACTAGTTTCTTTTCTGGCCTCATTCTCTCTCACCATTTCTTGGCTGCATGAGAGAGTTCCACTTTCTGTCTTCTTCATATCAAAGGTTTCAAAGGTTTCATTCTCCGCTCTCCTTTTCTTTCCTGTAACTTTCTTTGTACTTTCTTTTTATCCCCCCCCTCCCCCCCAGTGAAATCTGCATACCTCAAGTTATTTGCAACATAGGCTACCTCAAATGCAAGATATTGAAAAAGCAAAAATATTAAACATATATATATTTATATTGCCCACTTTGTATGTTAAATTTTCAGTTTGATTTACTGAGAAATACCTAATTCTGATGTTCCACTCCAATAAATCGTCTCTATATATGTCCTTAAAAATATCTGAGTCAGCAAATTTATATTGTGTAGATTTCTATACATCAGTCTAAAGCAGAAAAATTTATTCATCTTTCACTTTAAAGCATAACACAAATTGCATCTATCAGACTTCCTTTCAGAGCCCAGCCACAGACCGCCAGCTGTTTCACATCCATCAGGCTTCCACAGCCTGAGAACAGGCTTTATGTTTCATCATTTCAGCCAGGAGGCACATCTTTTTTATATAACCTGGCAAATATCACAAGAGGAAAGCTCAGCTACAACAGTGGAGGTCAGCCAGAGAAAATAGAAAAAACACAGTGGGTGTTTATTTATGTTTACCTCTGCATGGGGATCAAGTCTGCCATCCACCCTACTTTTAATACATTTACTTCCACAAGGTACAATCTCCACTGACACAGGCTATTGTTTCCTGACAACATCTGTGAACTCTGCTGAGAAAGGACTAACATCTGAAAAGCTGTTTTTGTAACCTAACAGTATTAAACAGAACAATTTTATTGGACAACTGGTTTTAAGAGACTTCATTGTACTGCAGGAGATTCACCTTGCTTGGAATTGGAGAGACACAAAGGCTGTGATTAGCACTTGAGGACAATGCAGTATTCCACCTCACAGAATAGAGATCCTCCACATCAGTTAGGGACCAATGTAAAAGGGCAAGGAGCAGCCATTCTCCTTCCCTAGTGCCAGAAAAACTGGCCAGAAAAAAAGGTGTAAAGCAGGTCCAAACAGAGATAGCTGGATTCTGTGTATGAAGGGCAGCACCACTGACATGTTTAACTCCCAAAGCTGTGGGAGTTAAAAATCAAAGTGCTGTGTATATATGGGTTCCTTACATTCTTTAACTATACATTATTTTTGTTATTAACTTTCATGAAATTGTACCGTTAATAATGCTGTGTTACTTTCCTCCTAGTTATCATTGCAGTCAATTGCAAATATTATTTTGCTCTATCACTGTTATTTTACTATTTTAACTAGAATACAGCCTTGAAAGTGCAAGCACTATTCATAGATGCAGTGTTGAGATTATTAAAGCTAGTGATATGCAAACATAGTAAAATACGAGAAAAATGTATTTGGGTTAATTTGAGAGCTTCTGTTCTGTAAACATAAACTTTGGAAGTCTCTTAAAAACCTCTTGTGTATTCTCAGAAACATCCTTAACTCACTATAAGCTGAACTGTCACTTTTATTATTCCGTGTATTAGACATTGCTTAAAATTAAAAACATTAATCAGAAAACTGCTGTCTTAACCAAAGAAAATATTGCCCAGTCTAAAATTCAAATATTAAATTATTTAACCTGTAATCTGTGAAGTTCACAGGATCTAGATACAGAACACAGAACTCTTAAGTCACTCCTATGTGTATACGGGACTTAATACTGTAAATTGAGGAACACTAGAGTAGAACTGATGCCAAATCTATGATGCACTCTTCTAAAAAGTATCTTCAGCATCTTTAGCAATGGTGAATGTTTCTGGCCAGAATCCAGAGGGCGTGGGATAAATCTAGGCAAGTGGGTACTGAAATCTGTTCACACACAAGAACTTCAAGGCCAGGGGCTTCATTCGCATGTATAAATGATGAAAGACGATTTTTCCTTGAGAAGACAGAAAGTCCTTGTGGGGACAAAGCTAGTTACAAGACAGTTACAAGACTTAATAAAAATTGTTAATTAAGTAAGAACAATGGTATTTCCTTGGGATTAGTGCCTGGGTCTGTGAATATCTGTGAGACAGATAACCACATTCACACAACAGTCAGCGAAGCATACCTTCAGGCATGAATATTCCTCACTGAATTTAAAAGGATGTCAACAAAGCCACACTTCTCTTGCCTTTCTAAAAGCCTGTTATTGTTTCTACTAAACCTACCACTGCTATAAATTGATGGCACTGCTCAGAAGGTTTCTTAATCTCTTAGTTTATTCATCTTCATGTAACTGACATGATTGATGCAGAGTTATTTTCACCTCTTCACTTTCAGCATCAAATACGTAGGCACTCTCTCCTCTTGTCAGACATTTTCCGACAGCAACAGAAGTTTAGGTTAACTATGTCCCTTCTAATAAGTGACTTTTTTTTTCTTTCCTTTTGTGAAAAGATGGTATATGTCTATGTGTGTATCTGTCAGTAACAGTTAATTATTCAGTTACACAAAAAAGAAGTCCTATACATCTTGAAGACCTGCCTTTCTGATGTGTTCTATATAGAGAGATCGTGAAATTAATCAATAGCTACTCTTGTGGGAAAAGCTAGTTTTTACCCTAAAATAATTTAAAAGACATCATTTAGAAAATATTACTCAAATCTTCTTAAATATGCACTCTACTTGTTGAATAGATAAGGAGAACATAGATAAGGATGAAATTTACATAAATTTGTACAGATTTTTTTGCACTTTTCTTTCTGTCTGTAAAATACAATACTGGTTGAAAAAGTCTTTATGGCACACAATGTAACAAAGAGCGTAAAGCCATGATCACTGAAGGATGATAGAAAGCTGGGAGACAGAAAAGCGAAAGGATCTTAAAAGGTTTGCATTATCTCCAGTTACATTCTTAAACTTACAATGTTCAACCACAAGTCATTAAATACTTCATGTTGTTGTCCAGACCTCTTCTATATAGGTATCTTGATGGAAAGACTCCTGTTCTGTAGGAAAGTTTTCTCTCCCTTTTTTATAGCTTCTCTAGCATTTTTTTTTCCTTTAGTCCATATTATGGCTAGAATGAAAAGCACCAAAGCTACTGTTCTGATGTTTAATTTCTACATAAAGAATACCAACATATGACTTCAAAATTTAATCAGACCTGTCCCTTGCAACTGCACTTTTTTCTAAGCCATCAGACATTATGTAGCATTATAGACCTTATGTAGTACATAGAGTACATGTACTTGTATATTTAATATTGTAGGTCCTACATAAAATACATATAATATTACTAATTATTAATAATTATGTTATCCATACTATTAATTATATAATATAATTCATATAATACAATAAGCTATATTGTATTATATGTAATAAAAGCTGTATTATATAAGTCTAATCTAATGTCTTCTGGAAGCCAGCAAGAAATACATTTTTGTTTGAATGAGGCGCTTTATTAATCCGATCGCATAAGTCTTTGGTACTTTGTAATTTACTGTCTTAGTACTGTACTGTACTACTGTAGTACTGTACTACTATCTGTTATAGATATAATTCGTTAATGCCTTAATAATTCATTTGTGATACTTCAAAACTGAAATGCTCCTTATAAACAGCTATTGAGTAATAGAGTGGACACAGCACATCCAGGTCCTTTACAATTAATTACACACAGGTTTCTCAAGCTGCACTGCTGTGAGTATATTTAACTTCTAAAATATAATTCTTATGAACGTGTGAATGATTCAAAAATTGCAATCTTGTTACATTTAAATTCTTACAGAGTGTATCAAGATAGGAACTTGGAAAATTTGATCTCTTTGTGAATGGGCCAAAGACAGAAAGGGAAGTAGAGGAAAAACATTATTAGTATGTGAAAATACCAGACTTCTTTGCTAGTTTCAATGGACTATGTGAGCATTTACAGCTCACTGATGCCAAGATTGAACCACCTGCTCCATCCAGAAGGAGACCGTGGTCAGAAATTACTCTTTTGCTATATCAGATACTGATAGTTGGAACATTCATGTAGAAACATATCATCAGTCAAGAACTGAGAGTACCAGATAGAACAAACGTATACTGTTCACATTATTTATAATTTTCTGCAACTGTGATATTCCTAGTTTTGGTGTGGTGAACAGTGTTCAGCCAAGCTACACTTCTCAAACTAACAGCCACCAGGGAGCACCTCCCACCACAAACTGAACACAGCTTTCACGGCAATCCCCACCTGAACTCCTAGCACAAGGTGGCTCTCACCATCTGCATCTCCTGCTTCGGAACTCCTCAAATGGCATGCACTCTAACTCACACCAAACTGGTGGAGACTCGGAACTGTTGCTTTAGTGAGAAACCTGTGAGCTACTACAAATGCAATGCTGATTAAAGAGATCCTGGAAGTAGTGCTCTTCTGGACAAAGTCTTTCACAGACACTCCTGGGGAAGCACAGAAGTATGCTGTCTGCACTTTTCTGGCTACTGTTTTTTATTTTTATGTTTTTGCCTGGCTCAGCTGGCAGATCTCAGAAGGGGCCTTATGACCCCTTAAGTTTGTTAAGTACTAGTTAAGTACTATTATTAAGCACTAAATATTAGTTAAATACTATAATAGTTGAGTGCTATTATACTTAACTGTAACCTTATTTATGTCCTTTCTCCCTCCACATTTCAGTGAGGTCTACACAAACAGAAAGAGACAGAGACTCAGTGATTAACAAATATCAAAATTTTGCAGCGGTTATGAAGTAGAAGTAAATTCAATTTCTAAGGCAACATTCTTAAGCTAAAGGTCATTCAATTATATATCATAGAATGGCTTGGGTTGTAAGGAACTTAAAAGATCATCCAGTTCCAACCTCCCTGCCATAGGCAGGGATGGCGCCCTTTAGATCAGGTTGCTCAGGGCCTACAAAGAGTGGCTTGAATTTCAGAAACTATCACAACAAAACCAGTCCTGTAGTTTGGAGAGAAGAACTATAGGTATGCTAAGAATAGATTGGAACTCCTTAAAGTCTCAAATCCCAGGCTTGATCTTAGCCTTTAGTCATATATAAAGGTGGAAAATCCTGCTGAGTGCACTCGTTAATAGCTTCCGTTTAAAGGCAATGTGTGAAGAACATGAGAATGTGGTTCAAAATAGGCATTGGGATTGTAGTGCTTTAACAACAAAATATATTAACAAGTTTACCACTAGGATGAGGTGAGGTATATGAATCACAAGTACAGAATGAGAGGATTATTGTATGATAAGAATAATATAATAGATGGTATAGAAGACTTGCTTTGTTTTGAGGGTTGTAAGCCCCTTTTGCTTACAGAGAAACAAAACCTTTGAGGAAATATTAAACAGCTAATAAAATATTTTTTGAAACTGTATGGATTAAAAACAGAGTATTTTAAAGTATTTTAAAGTGAATGTAAGAAACAGAAACCTTAAAAATTATCTACATCTTCATTTAGCTGTTATTTCTGGAGCTCTGCTTTTACTAGACATTGTATTATTCTGTAAATTTAAACTGAGTTACTCTTATAGCATATATAGGCAAAACTGTTCGTAACATATAATGAAATGAATAGAGAAGACAAACAGTTTGTCTAATGTATAGTGTGCTTTATATAAGCATATGGTTACGTATATATGCTTATATATGTGTTACCCTGCAGAGGTGAGGCAAGATGAGTGAAGCTACCATCCATTTGTGGCTGCAAATACTGGCATGTGTTATTGGAAACTAGAGGGGAAAAGCATTTCCACTCTTCTAGTTTCATGTCACTGATGGGAAGAAGATAACTTGGTAAAATGCTCTTCCATATTCCTGATAAAACCTACCATTTATAAAATATCAAATCCACTGCTGCAGGTCCAGATTAAAGAGACAGCCTTAAAAGAAGAAGAAAAAATCTACTTCCAAACAGCCTTCCTCTTCATAAATACGATAAACTCTTGGCTATTTGCTCCTACTTCCTGACAGAAATTGGATAATGCCACTCTTCAAATAAGTTCTTATTTGTTTGTTACACCTTTTGATGGGTTTATCTCCTGCCATCCAATAATGGATAACTTTTCTGGTGAAATCAGTCATGTCAAGCCTGTAAACGAGAGCATGATTGCAGGGAGTCTAAGCAGCAGAACCAGGAGACCCATGGTGTTAAAAGAGAGCTTTAGGAACTTCGCAAAATTGTCTCTCTAAGCCACAGTTGGAATGGATGGGATTGATTCTTGTTTTCTTTTTGATTTCTAAGAACTGTGTTTAGTCTTCAGGCAGTTTATTGCACTGTGAGTTTCCTATAGGTGAAAAAAAAATCAATTAACTATTATACATATAGTGTAGCTGTGTCCCAACATAGTGTTTTATTTCAACTGAATTGAGAATCTCAGCTTAACTATAAATCCATATAAAAACACACTATAAAAAGAAAACAAACCTTTATTAAAAAGTTACTTTCAAACAGTAGAACAAATTAAAAATAAGGTATCTAGCATTAAAGTATTCCTGTATTAAAGCATTCTATATGCCCGTTCAAAGATCCCATTGAATACAATGAGCATCTATCTGCAACCAAAGGCTCTAATTATGTGTGTATCTCTCCTCTTATCTATGCTTATTCTTTGCTGTACTTGAATTTAATTTACTTTAACTCAATTAATTTAATTATACACTAGTGAACCTAGCGCCAAAAAATGGCCTCTATATTTTCTGTAAACTGAGTGGAACAGTATTGTAAACTGGAATTTCTTAAATACTCCTACAAAGAGGGAGAAAAAAATACAGGGATGATTCTCTTAGCTTGTAGAGTCTGCTTAAAATTAGAAAAAGGGGGTGGATCAAGTTTTTTGAAGGAACTTCTGCCACTCGTGGCCACATCTGTCCTAGGAATCAGCAGGGCAATGAACTGCCACTGAGCGGGGAACTTCTTAGCAGTTGGGAGCTGGGAAGAGCTGTCTTTGTAAATCTCATTTGCAATATTTTTGAGGGGTTTATCACATGCCAGTTAGTAATGTATACCTCTCTTGGTTATTTATCATCTGTCCATTAACAGAAGACTTTTTCCTTGATAGACTGGAATGTGTTCAGGATTTTCATCTCAAAGTGAGGGCAGAGTTACGGCTGAGAGCCAGATTATAAACCTGAGCGAGAAGCAAGTATATCAGTGGTGTTTACATCCGTGCAGACAGGGGATGAATGACTGGATTGAAGAAGAGTTAGCTTCTTATCAGTTTAAGGATGATTGAAAAATAAGGCAGAAAAATGGAGAATTTGATTTAATTAAATGAATGGAAGAGTTTTTTAGCAGTAAAACTGAGCGGGGCAAATAATGAAAGGAGAAAAAGGTACATTCTTTGGCTCCTGTGAAAGAAGGGTGAAGAATATACCACTGAGACACTAACAAAAAGTAAGAATGGAAATGGGTGAGTCAAAAGGGTATTATATGAAACAGAAGACCTTGACAAAAGTATCTGAGATTTTACTTTGCTTCTGCTGACACCATTAGTATAATGTGGAGAAGAAAAAGAGAAAGAAACTGAAGAGAGAGGAAAAGTTACAGCTGGGTCTAAGTAATGTTAGAAGGCAGTAGTACATGAAATTACTGGGACAAGTGGGGTCTTTACAGGATAAAAGAGAGCATTTGATATACATGAAGTAGCCAAGGAGAGGTAGAGGAGAAAGTATTAGGGCCACAAGGATATGTTGGTTTGATCTCCTCTTCGAAATAGTTGGCAGAGAACAAAGTGAAAGGAAAGGAAAGTAGTAAAGAGCCAGCAAGAATTCATAACATGGTATTTTACTCTAAGGAAAATTCCACTAAAATACCCTACAGATGAACAAAATGGGATTTTAAAAAGTTGTATTCACTAACTTCTGTGATGAGAGGGTAACATGTTAGCCTGCACAGTTTCTCTCAAGCAATTCTATAAAAATATTTCCAAATTTTCTTACTCATATTACACTTGCAAATAAACATAAAAAAGGAAAAGAAGAAAAACATGCTTGAGTTGGTCTGGGTGATCCTTGTGGCACCCTTCCAACTCAGGATATTCTATGATTCCATGAAACAACAGTTAAAATTTCATTCGTAATGTAACTTTGAAATTGGTTATTTCTTATTGTTTCTTACTATTAATATTTTAGAATTTATTTAAAGAGAATGCCATTTGGCATATTACTTTTTTTTTTTGTGTGTGTGTGTGATTCCTTAATGTGTTAGAGATGAAGCAAATAGGAACATAATAACGTTATGGTGATGTTTGAAAGAAGCACAATAGTTTGCATTCATTTTCAGAAAGTCATTTACAAAGCTTCGTAGCCTTTAAAATAGAAAGCTGAAGTGAAAGCAATGTCAATCTTTGGTTATTTACTTTCATCGGGTATCTGATTTAAAACATGGAATAAGGAAATGCATAAGCATGAACAGAAAATGTAGACTGCACGCAAGTAATGAAAATAACTACATAGAGAAACAGTAATGACAGCAACATGCTTACAGAGCTAAGTTTGATTAGCCTCACCCCACTCCTGATGGACAAAAGCTGGTTCTGATTTGCAGCCCCTTGAACTGCTGCTGAAATCTCCATGCTAGCACATTTATGTGGCTTCCGGACTACAGCTGGCTCATGTCCCGTTGGTTTGAAGCTGGGCAGAGTAAGCTTGCATCTGCCTGATTATATCCATGTAGGTGGTTTCCCTGTCTGTGTTGCAGTAGCTTGTTATTACTGCATGCCTTCAACATTAGGATGTGTCATGTTACATTATGCCTACAATATGAAGTAATATAGAACTTCATGCACCGCTATTGGTAGGCAGCAGAAACGTTACAGACTAAACATAAACCATTCAACCCCACTTTATTGCAGCAGACTGAAAGAGAATGTGCAGTAAGGTATTCAAAGAATATTCAGCATGCTGACTAGTCAAAGTACTTTGGGATAGTCACTCCACATATTTCTAGTTTCCAGATTTCATTTATGTTGGCTCAAGGGAGCAATCTCTCTGTCATTGGAAAACACATTCAGCATAAATCAATTCCTGAGAGGAATGTCAAATAAGAAACAAAAACCAAACCAAAACAAAATGCCCCCCAAAATACAATAGAACAGTGATACTGAGTTTGGGAATAAAGCAAGAATAGAAGATAATAACATTGTAAAAAATGTGCTAATACGGGTTACCTTGTATTTTTTTTTTTTTTGCATAGAGGCTGCAGATTTCATACAGATTTCATAGATACAGTAGACTCTATACATTAAAACATACTGTGTAAAACATGTAAACTTAAAATCTGTGAAACTGGCATATTTAACACAGGGACCTTAATAGGGTTAATCTGCTCTACTTATTCCAACCTTGACAAAAGACATTGGCTATGAAAAACATGGGGTTGAATAAAGTAAGTATTGTAAGGCATTTTGAACTACTTGCTGATTCATTTTCATGTTGTGTTGACATAAGTTTACAAATTAAAATCAGGGAATTCATTTTTCTTTCTATTTGAAATCTCCCTGCTCTCAGATCTTTGTTGGAAGGGCAAGCCTAAAGCAATAGCCATAGGAAGGAAATGCTGCAGGGAACTCCTGCAGCTTATTGTAGCAGGCAATGGGATTGCACTTTAATTCTGAATTTTGTAGCAACAAATCTTTTTTTTTTTTTTTTTTTTTTTTTTTTGATCCTAGTTACATTCATATCCTCAACATTTTAAAGCCACCACATTTTTCTGGCATTTCTAATTCTTTCATTAAATATATATTTTTTTGTACTTAGACTCAATGATAAACATTTTACACTTAGTGAATAAACAGCAGTAATCATTACCATTTGCAAACAATACTTAACTGGTTCTTAACTCCTTACAATAAATCTGAATATAACCAACTTCTTCACTATTTCCAGTTAGTAAATACTTCTCTATTGGTGATACAAATATCAGCACATCTTATGAGCTGAATCGTCAGGAACAAGTTGTAATAACAACAACAACAACCAAAAGTTAGTGGCAACTATATTACACTGCTTAATCCCCAGCCAAACTGTAAAGTAATAATTACTTGATGAGGTTGTGTTGGAGTCCAGAATATCTCTCAGGTGTATGACCTACAACTGAACAGATGCCCACCACAAAGGGTTTCCCTAATGTTGCAGTACCACAACCTAGGGAGTCAGAATACACCAGCTTACCTTGAAAAGGAAACAGCATGACTGAGGAAGTCCTTGAAAACATATGTTCTAACAACTAAAGTTTTCATGCTTTTTTTTTTTTTTTTTTTTTAATTTTAATTCAGAAATTGTTCAAGGACATTGTTTCTTGTAATAGCCTACTTTCTGTGGTACAGGAAGCAGCTCCTTTCTGTTGGGGTGTTCAGTTCTTGAAATAACAGCATTAAAAAGCCATAAGCTCTACAATAAAACAATGAGTAAAGATGGCTAAAGTTGTCATGAAACACTTGCCACTTCACCTGGATTGCCAGAGCCAAATAACAGAGGTAATTAACACATGGCTAATTACATGCATGCTTGAAAAACATGCTAGTTCGAACCAGTACATTTTTTTTTGCTAGCTACCTGTAAGATCCATGCCCTAAATGTGGGTAGTGGATGCTTCTTTCCTCTGAAAATAGATTTCAGGAAGCTGAAGCTGAGGATGGTTTGTGTCAGGACCGTGAAGGGAATAGAAGTGGGAGCCTTGAATCTGGGAGAGCAGAAGAAAGAGAAGTCAGAGCAGCGTGCTGATGTCAGGGGAACACTCTCCTTGGTGCTTGGGGGTTTGTACTTTCAAGTAGCATCTGCTGGCTGCAGAACACACTAAACCTCCTCCTGGTCTGGTAGGAGGAGATCTTTACCTATATTAATGACACGGTATCCCAACACACTTGGAAAACCCTTTAGGCCGTGGTCTGAACTTAGTTTCAGTGTGACATCCACATACTCACTCGAAGGGTGAATAGGGTACCAGTTACCTATTATCAGAGTTTTACACTAAGATGAGTTAGCAGAATTTAGCTGAGGTGAGGAAGACCTATATCTGTAGGTAATTTCAGATGAGATAGATAAAATAGAACAGTATTTAGATAGAAATATTAAATTTAAATTAAATGTATATAAATGAACCAGTAACAAACTGTGAGTAGAGAAAGAAGTGCCTCCTGCAAAAAGAGCTTTATGGGGAAAGCTCAAGCATGTTGTAGGCTTGGGTGGCCCTCTGTCATGCCTGTGCACTGATGGTATAAAACCAGGAGGAGCTGGAAAGTCTGTGTGCAGTTAGAAGGCTGTGACGTCACTGGTGTCACAATGACTTGGTAGGACAGCTCAGATGGCTGGAGTGCTGCAGAGGAAGGATACAGGCTGCGAGGGAGAGAGAGCAGATGGAAGGCACGGGGCTCTGCCCTGGGGTGGGGTAAATACAGAAAAACTCTGGGGTTGAACAATGGCCAAAAAGGGTTTGGAGCTCTGAGGGAAGCAGCATCTCCTTTATTTTAATCCACTGTATTCTGGAGCAGTTGGTTTGTAAGTAAAAGATTGTATCAGAAATACCTGACCAGAGATACTATTATCAGCTTCTCCAGCTAAATTACAATGCTCACACTAGCAATATTTTACCAGCCCTTTCTCCAACTTGTATTTATCAAAAGAACACTTAATTACAGAATGCTTGTAGCTTACAAACAAATGATTAAAAGTCCATATTTTCTTATGATTAAACTCAGAATTTGCATCTTAGCTAAATGCTCCCTCAAATTACTTGCTTAGATGTATACTTCTGCAAACATAAAAGTATTTCTTTATGAACAATTTTTAAAGGATCTTTTTCTATCACGTTCTTGCAAAATATTAAATGAATTTTTTGTATCGTGGTGGTCTGCAAATGAAAAATGCATACATGTAAGATATTCATGATTGACTTACAAATACCGCTTGTATTTCTATTTGTTTGACTAGTATTCAGAATTGGGAAGTATTTTTGAATCAATTTCACTAATGAGAAAGCTAAATAATAAAACAAATACGTGGTACCTTGTTAAAACAGCATCTTTAGGAGAAAACACTTTCATACAAGGAGAAATTTTAAACAGCCATATGCAATTAATCATTGGATAGATAGAATTTGAGGTGATCCATTTGTTATCAATATCAAAACTAGTTGTCACTGTTTTTTCTTTTGTAATTACAGTCTATTTTCAGACCAAGGTGAAAAGCATATTACACTCAAGCTTCTAACCTTTGTCTTTCTCTCTAACCATGTTTGCTGCAGACAACTATTTCCTCCAAACCACCACTGAAGTCCCTAAGATAACTTCCTAGATCTGAAAAAACTAAGTTACATCATACCTTTAAAAAGTAAATCAACAACAGTTACAATGCTTATGTTTTTCGTGTTTATGACAGTTTTGAACAACTGACTGTGTTCATTTTGATGCCAGAGAAATATTCTTTAGGAAATTCAGAACACATCTGTGACAAAGCATACTTTTTTGTTGGTGGTGTTGAAGAAGAAGAATTGTCTCATTCATCTAGAATACTTTTAACAACACAAAAAATGAGGGGAGAAATGCATTTTTGTTACATCTAGAAAATTTGGATCCGTCTTTGAGTAGTTCTAGATTTCCAATGGGAATAAATAAAAAGAAAAAATAAAAAAACAACTTGGCGCATAAGTCACAAATGTTCCTGACTTTCTGTGTTGTAAGTCTGTTTTGTCTTGGCTGAGTTACTACAGTTTTATAAACATTGTTCATTCATGCACAGTATTTCTTTTATAGCAAGTGGCTTTTACAAATTATCACTTGAAGTTTTATTGGCACCATGCACATGCACTTAGCTGAAGCTGAATGAAACTCCAGACCGTATGACTTAAAAAATGAGAAATAGGAGCAGTCTTAAGGTTTTCAAATTCATCTTTTAATTTTGCTTTTATCTGGAATTACTTCAGTTAGATTTATGGTTCCACTTCCAGATATAATGACCTGAAATATAGTAAAGGAGGCTTCCCCTCATTCGTAAGAGTCAGCTGCAATTTAATCTCTTTTGCCTTTCTGCTGCCTACACAGAAAAGGATCTGGCCTTCCCTCCTCAGCAGCTAACACCACTTGCCAGCTCTGGAACAGGAAAAAATGTCCAGTAGGCTGCACTATCCGAGGCATCTCCTGGAGCTCCCCAGGGCCTCCCATGGCCCTGAGTGGGAGCTCTGGGACCCTCCTGGCCCCCATCTGGCTCTGGGTCAAGGCAGCATCCTGCCCCTCTGCCTCAGGCTGGCATATCTCACCAGGGCTGGGATGGAGGCTGCATGCACGCCTCCCCAAGCCACAGCAGTCACAGGGTAGGAACAGCTGAGAATGTGGAAGTAAATGCACATTTGGTACGTGTGTAATTGCATAGTTCTCACAACTTCTCAAAGAAAAAAATAATAATCCTTTGAGAGTATTGTTATTTCTCTACTTGTACATGTGTTACTGCACTCCAATTTGTAGCAACCAATATACTGAGAAAGAAGACTATTGTGCAAATGACTTCTTAGCTGTTAAAAGAAAATATTAGAGCAAATAATGCTGTTTCATCCCAGTAGCCAGCAAATTGGTAACACAGGTCAATTTAATTTTACTGCAGGTAATGGTATCATTTAGCCATTTCTTTGCTCTGCAACAGCATGAGGCTTTAATCCCTGCACACCAGCTCGGACCTTATTTTCTAGGAGCGAAGAATAGTTTTTGAAATGTTTTTGTAAAAGTGCTCTTTTTTGTTCTTTACGGAGGTGTCCAAGTCTACTCATTTGTGAAACTATGAAGCTCTTCATACAATTGCAAAGTGCTCCTTTAGCAATTCTTGCAAGTAATAGGCTTCTTTACAGTGCTTGCCTTGATCTCTGCTATGTGTGAAGAGTATAGTCTCTTATGTCGATAATGTAGGTCTGAACATGTTATATTAGAAGTTAATTGTATTTCTTTGCTAATACACTCTTAAGGTTAGATTTAAAATTATTGTTAATCAGGAGTTTAAGAGGATTCCACTGATGAAAGCCTGCTAAAAATTTGGTCCACAAAAGACTGTAAAAGAGGTATCTGTATTTCTGAAATCCACCCAAAAAAAAAAACAAAACAAATTGGTTAAAACAATTATGATATTTTATTCATTATTAATTAATCTACTATTCCTATTCACTCTTAATACTGCAGATGACAGTGCTTTTAAAACAAAAATCTTGGGCTAAATTTACTTAGCCGTTAGAACAAAAAATTCTGCCATAAGGCAGACAGCCTCAGAAACTGGATGAATCTATCAAGCACAGGGCAATTGCAAGCCACCAGCATGATGGAGTCAGAAGCAAATTTTGACAGGAACTTAGAAAGCTCTTGCTATCAGAGTCATCAGGCTTTGAAAACAACCTTTCAACAAGAAGAGTGGGAGCAAGTAATCTAATGACTTTCAGATCCCATGGGGATGCCTCCATGATGCTATTGCCTGCATTTTGTCAGGAATTAGTACCTCAGATCTCTTCCTGGTTTGTGTTTATAGATAGACTGACAGTGCTTGCTTAATCCGTCAAATAGTTATTAGCAATTTATATGAATGGAATTGAAAACCAAGGAAAATGTTGGTTTGCTATTCAACAAAGAACGTAATCTACAAACTCATAACATAGTAAAAACTGAAACAACTTAATACCTCTTTTGCATTAGCCTTTACTAAAAGATCAACTGCAAGCAGACCCAATTAATACCAGCATAAAGGGATAAGATCTCACTATGTAATAGGAAGAGGAAAGGTTACACAGTGCTTAAATAACATAGATATTCTCAGATCATCTGTGCTGATAAACTTCATTCGTCTTAGGGGACTTGGAGAGCTGATTAAAATAGGCTCAGAAGGCTTAGTGGTCTTTGAAAAATTATGGAGGACAGATGAGATGCTGGAAGACTGAAAAAGAGCAAATGGA
Source organism: Heteronetta atricapilla (assembly GCA_011075105.1). Classification (NCBI taxonomy): domain Eukaryota; kingdom Metazoa; phylum Chordata; class Aves; order Anseriformes; family Anatidae; genus Heteronetta; species Heteronetta atricapilla. The sequence goes on along the minus strand of CM021734.1, from coordinate 38,982,948 downwards.
TTGCTATTTTTAAAAGGGGAGAAAAGAATAGTCCAGTCTACTTAGTTTCAATCTCTCTATCCTAAGTCCAACACCGTTCAATAATGGAAAAGAGATTGTGCTCATTGAATTTGCAGACACCACAAAGCTGGAGAGACTGTAAATATCTTGGGGAGCAGGATTAAAATCCAGTTATGTGTTTTACAGACTGAAGTGTGGTCTAGAAAAAATAGGCTGGTTGCATCAAGGACAGGCAAAAAGTATTATAGACAAGCAAGTATACCCCACTGCATAAATAAGGATGGAGATCAATTAATATGTAGTAATTATTCACAGAAGGACTTCAGGGCTAAAGTGGAAAGTGATGAGTTAGCAATGAATATGCCAGCAACCTCTATTGTGAAAAAGCAAATGACAGTACTGGAATATATGAACAACAGTAGGACAGGTAGGATACTGGGTATCGTTACTTCTGTTCTTTTCAGGGTAAGTGACGGCTCCAGTAAGGTAGTGTGTTAAGATTTGAGTGCCACACGCCAAGCACAGGAATCTGGTTGGACATATTTCAGAATACCAAGACTGATCAAGAAAATATGATCTATGAGGAAAGACTGAAAAGAAAAAAGGGAAGGCTGAAGTGGGGTTTTCCAAATAGAAAAGACCTTTGCTAACAGGAGGAAAAACAAAAACAAACAAACAAACAAAACTATTCTTCATTTAATAGAATGAATAGAGCCAGAGATAATACAGTTAAATTGCAGTAAGAAAGGTTTTGCTCTGGCATTAGGAAAAAGAAATTCTATTGGAAAGGATTAGGAACAGACTGCATGGGAAGATTAGGGAGCTTGCTGTACTGCAGGTCAGCTATGAAGATGTCTATCAGGAGTGACAAAGATATAGCTGACTTTTTTGGACAACAGGGTTGAACTAGATGACTTCCCGAGGTCCCTTTCAGATCTGTCCTTCTGTGCTTAATAACAAAAGATGCTGAATATGGGTTGAGTAATTTACACTGTCATGCTTTAAGAATTAAAAGATTAGAAAAGCAGTTTGTTATTTTTATTTTTTTCCATCCATAGAGTACAACCAAATCTGCAGAGCATTTTTCTTCCCTATGTCATACAAAGAAAATATTTCAAAATATTTACCAATAATTACACTAAATATATAAAAGTACCAATATTCCCATTGTAGCTGAAGAAAAGATTATTTGGTCAGGAAGAATCATTGGGTCTCATTTAGTGGGGACAGAAAAGCTGATGCAAGTACGAATTTGGAAGAAGAGAAATTCAGTCTGTACAGTTTTAAGTTTGAATATCAGGTCTTTATTTTGGCTAGCCTACAGAAACTGCTGATTTTAAAATAAATAAATGGACTCACTACGTAGAACAGTTAAAATAGTATTTTAGGCTGCCTACACTCTTCCTTACATTTTTTTTCCAGAACATACTGTTTACAAATAAATAAATAGGTTCTTAATATCCTGACATGAAAACACTTACACAAACTTAAAGGTTATGCATTACTCCACTTCTGTAGAAGTCGGCCAGTTCCACATCTGAGGAGACCTTCAGTGATCTGGAGTCTCTGAGAGGCAGAACAGATACCAGGTTTGTCTACACAGGGAAGTTTGTGTTAGAAACGTACAGTGCAAATGCACGGTGCATTAGGTTCTCTGAAGTATTCCCATGTGGACACTCCTCAGTATTAAGTGCAAGGGACCATTTCCTACTTTGGGGCTAGACTGGCAGATAGGCAGACACTGCGGGTACAGATGCATCCCTTTTCATTAGGTAGCCAATCTAAAAACCAAGTGGAAGGGAAGTACGGTGACTGGATTTCTAGTTGCTGGCAATCAAGGGCAATGTGCATTGAACAGGAACAATCTCGCTCAAAAATATTTCTTTTTTTCTGGTGTTAAAAGATTTAATGAAGTCCTGATTAGTGTCAGTCCTAGTTAAATCAATAAGGAAAATACTGAATCACTTTATCACAGCTCACTTGTATTAGTAATTTGTGCAGTCAAGTATTCACAGACTAGTGATGAAACACTAAAGGGATCATTTGGGACTTGTTTATAAGCCAAATTTAATGCATCTATAGTCAGCAATGTTCAGTTACTTTTAAAAACATTTTTCCTATTTCCCATAAAAGAAAAGAACCTCATGAATAGTACTTTTTGCTTCCTAACAAACAAACTCCAATCTCATATTCACTGGCTTCCACAGAAGCAGTGTCTAACGAGAATTTTAGATATTAAAGGACCAGATATTAGCAAAGCTAATCACCCCATTTAAATTCAACATGGATATTAATGCATTTCCAATAAATGCGTTACGCCATGTAGCTTCACTTAACCGAACACAGGTTTTTTTTTCCTTTGATGGCATATTAGGTTACAGCCACAAATGGCTGTTACAGGCTTTCAGATATCACGAAGGAGAATTATCATAGCAGGAAAGCTGTAAAACCGTAAATTGCTAGAAGTTAGCACACAGCGCTGCTTCTGCAGGTTGGGCGCGATGCCCAATGAGGCTGAGTGGCACTGAAATCTACTGCCTCTGATACCTGCTGGCAGTTGAGTTATGAGGGGCTTTTGCATGAAGCAAGGGGGAAGGGTAGCACAGACCAGCTGAGGGCATTGACACAGAGTGTGTAATGAGTTACAGACACTTCCCAGCTCCTTCTCGTGATGTCTGTCTTACCGCCCGCTTCCTCCTTATGCTGCCCCTTCACTTTCTCCTGCCACAGCAGAAATTCACACTTGCCCCACAGAACATCCTGCTTCTCTCCGATTCCTTGGAGAAACCTGTTCCTGCCACACATGCACTCTTCCAGAGTCTGTTTCTTTAAACTCCCGTTAGAATTTGTAAGTTCTGTAATCAGCAAAATCTGCTTCAAACTGCCAACTTTCCTAGATTACATCCAGATTTTGCCATTTCTTGATAGATACAGTCTATTTAATAGAGCTTTTGGCTCCTTTCTGATCATGCCAAGACTCCTTCAAACCAGCCTCAGCATCTCACCCCTTCTGTACCACACTCTCCCAGGCAATTATTCTTCCTCACTCGTTTTCAAGTTCCCCCTTTTCCAACTGGCAAAGCTCATTATCCTTCATGAACAAAATACCTTTTCTTCCTCCCATCAGCATCAGTGGGTAGCCCTTTCTAATATTATAAATAAATATTTCTAATATTATAAATAAATATTTCAGATCTTCCCATTTTCAATTAAATGAAACAAATACTAGTGCTAATAATACTCCCTGAAAGTTCAGAAATGATCAGGCATGTATTTGCAGGCTCTCATGTTACCTGCAGATAAACAGATAGATATGCCATGAAAGAAGCTTAAGACCCATCTTGGCCATGCTCATGACACACTTTTGTACCTTCATGGTTTCTTGCTTTTAGATTCTAGAAAAATGTGAGAAACTTTTCTGACTTCAACTGATAAACCTTAAGTTTAGGAAAACATGTATTCAGAAATTTGAGTGTGTCACAGTTTCCACATGTACATCATTTTCTTATATCCATGTCCTCAGTGGTCCCTTCTTCATGGGTAGTTTTCATTAAATAAACATATTTCAGATTCTTTTCTACATTTCCAATATTCCACTTTTCTATACGATTGTCTTAGTAATGATAAATCACTACTATAATGGAATGAACAATGTTTTTGTTAGAAATGCATTGCTTCCACCTCTATAAAGAAATTTCATATTCTAAAAAATGTGAATAGACCTATAAAAAGACATTTAAAATACCATTACAAACGTAGAACTTGAAGTAGAGAAAGAGAATTCAACCTTTCTTTTCTTTCTGAAAAATGAATGCATTTAATCAAAGGTTTAATTCTTTCTAAAGCCTCAATTTTCCCAACTTTTCAGAACGCAGTGCTAGGGCTGAAATGCTGTGAGCTAGCGCTTTGCAAAATTCCACTGCCAAAGCAGCCAGTTAAAATAATGTCCTTTCACTTAACCACATTTAACTGAGATAAAGCAACACAAGATGTAATAGCTTCCAGCAGGGCATGGTGATGGAGTGGCTAGCCCAGGCTGCAACAGAAGGTCACAGGTTCATTCAAAGGGCATGGTGCACAGAAACCCTCTCGCACAGTAACAGGCCAAAAGCAGATTTGATTTGACTAGATGCAACTACACTGGAGTTACGGTTGATTATATCAGCCCTGGATTTAGCTGAGAGCTAGAATAACAGGAAAAGACCATGTATGAGCTACTCTAACTGTTTGCAGCAATCCTGCTTTAGTCCATGAATCAAGACCGGAATACAGTAGACATTAGCAATATTCTTCTTCCAGAGACACACTGCAACACACAGCTATTTAGCAAAAGATAATTACAAGTGGAAACTATTTTAAAAGCTTGTAACTAGAAAAAAATGTCAGCATGATTTCCTTCAGAGGTACTTCAGCATCGTGTCCAAAGCTACAGAAATAATAAGGTAAAAGATGTAGGGTCACAATGTTAACTACTATCACTGATTGGCAAGATACATTGGGTAACCAAATATTGTGACTAGTCACAATCTTCACCTTTCTAGGGCTAAGGATGAGGAGGTAAGAACAAATGGGTAAGTAATTATTATGGGGCTCAGCAATTCCTTACACTGCTCAGATTTTTGTCCATGTGATGAATATTTCAGATACATCCTGCGATCTTTACATTCTTCACTGACAAGGAGACAAGATGCATTTTGCATCTGCTAAAGACTTCTGATTGGCACATATGTTGAAAGACTGGCCCAAGATTGAAAGACAGAGTGTTCTTCAAAAGCTGTAGCCATGAAATATTTATTCTTTTCTCTTTCATAGAAATGTACTTGATGACTGTATGACATAAAGTGCCACTAATAGCTCTGGACAAAATTACATGGCTCTAAAGACTATTAAACTATTATTCTTGGAGAGTGGAAAAGGTTCAATTTGACACATACGATCACAATAGTATTAGTCAGGCTTTGTTTACAACCTACACTGAAAAAAATACGGTACATTATCAAGTGCTTTTTGCACTGGCAAATTCAAATCTGACAATCAAAAAAGACAACAATGATATTTGTGATATATTTAGTTGGTACTTTATCTAACGATCTTTTGAATGGGCTGTTTATTATTTTTTAAAATCTTTAAGTATTCCACTAACGGCAAGTGAATACTAATGAGAAGGTTCAAAACATATTTTGTTTCCATCTAAGGCTATATATTTTATAGAGTAACTCATAGGTAGATGAATCCCCAAATGTTATTTAAATCTCTGAAGTCAGCTGAAAAGCAAAGACACTCATACATACATAATCTGTAGCATGACAACCTGAAAATTACGTAAAAACAAAAAGGCTCCTTTGTAAAAGTCTAACTAAAACTTTCTGATAAGCAGACCCAGAAGGTGTTGTTGCATCAGAGAAATCATTTTATTATGAATTCTACATGGAAGTTTGCAGGACCCTTTTATACCTGCAAACCTTATAAAATACTAAAAACCTTATAAAAACTTAGAAGCCTTATAAAATACCGCCAGGCTAAATGAATAGAGCTATCATCTAGTAAAACACATTATCTCAATACCCATTTACAATCATATGCATTTCAGAAACCTGCTACTGCAAATCCCTCAGTTGTATTTGCTGTTGAATTGCCTGTTTCTCATTGTCAGCATCTGAGGAAATGCTGTGTAGTCATGCAACATGTGGACTGAAAACACATTCCTGAGAATTCAGTTTATTTTTCCCTTCCAAAGGGCTAGCTACTGTGTTAAATACTTTTGCTAGAGAAAGGATGAAGCCAGAAGAAAGGTGAAAAAAAATCAAGCCAAAGTAAATTAAGCATTGGCATCATGCCCAAATCAATCACAGACATTACCTTTAGACAGTGACTTGAAGCTGGCAGACTGTAGTTTAATAGTCACATGAAGAAATTTTGTTTTGCAAAGTCACTTTGCTTAAAAGAGCTTTTAATATATACTACAGATGGCCATTCAAACCTTGCCATGTTGCGTGTAGCATACTGGTAATTATGCATGTATGCACCCACTTGAAAAAAAAAAAAAGAGAGAGCAGCATGAGTCCACAGTTTTAAAATGGCATGTACCCAACCAAGCTCTGCTGCAACACGAAATGATAGCAAATATTGCTTTCTCTGGATTCAGATGTCCTCAGCTATCTTCAAAGAAAGGTTGCTAAATTTGCTGTGAATAGTTTGTGATAGGGACAACACTCATTACTGGAATTTGGCATATACTTCCCTCTTTTCAGAATACCAGGTATTAGTTTTAGGTTATTAAAGTATCAGTCTAATGATTCTTACATCATTTAAAATTCATATTTGAGCATTAAAACTTGAATTGTTATTTGGTTCTATATGCTAGAAATATGTTTTGCTGAACAGTATAACCATAAAGTTTGACACATGTATCTTAAGTTGCTTCACTAACCCAATGTAAACTGAATACAGAGTTTTTTGATCACTGTGGTTTTTAGGCAGAAAATTAAACCAGCTATTTTCATCTTACATTATAAAAAAATACAAAGGAAGAGTAAGATCTACTATGAGGAAGTATGCTTTCTTACCTCTTCATTAAAGAGAGGCGTGGAAAACAAATAAAACTAAGTCTGAAACATTCTGTTTACTAGTAGCTCTTTGTCAAAATGGGTATTTCTATGAAAAATCATAGAATCACAAAATATCTGAATTGAAAAGGACCCACAAGGATCATCAAGTCCACCTCCTGGGTCTCCAAAGGACCACTTGTAAATAAATAAATAAATCAGATCATGTGTCTGAGAGGGTAAAGAAGGAAGAATATCATGAAGGCCTTGCTTGTAACATTGTGCAAGTATCTTGAACAACTAATGATGTTTAAGTACCTTGAATGACTACAGCTTAGAGTGCCTGAGGGGGCAGCTTGCAACACTGGAAGGCAAAACACATGGTGAAAAGGGTGGGCAGAAAAGTCGTTTAAGAAGTCCCCTGTGAGTGAGTGGTAGGGAATGCATCAGTCCTTATGCTTATTTACCTCTTTTTTATTATTTTTATTTACCTTTTAAGAGCTAACAGGAACTAACAGAATCTGTTCACAAAAGCTAAAACATTGCGGCTAGCTGGATCAGCAGCAGCTTGGCTAAGGCCTCCCTACCCAGCTGGATAGGGGACCAAGCCATGAAACTGGAGAACTGCAAACTGTGAGTGAGGTTTTACTGCAGGAGGCAGGAAGTGGCCAGCTGGCCTAGCACTTGCTTCACCAAGAAACCAAACAGAGGAGTAAACAGTTATGGTTCCATGGTGGGGACGGAGTAATTAGATATTGTATGTTGCAGGGTTTCCCTGCTGTTCTTTTTGTTTCTCCTTTCAATAAAGTAGTCTTGGCTAAGCCATCTGATTTGTATTTTCAAGGAGAGAAAACAAGCTGACTGAGCAACAGAAAGACTATTTTTATTTCCCCAATTTTCTGTGTGGGAGTTTGAGTCTCTCTTTATTGCTCCTGAAATGTGAGCCTGGCTGTTGGGGCTGCTCATCAAGCAGCTAAGTGGGTGACGGGGCTGGTCAGGATGCTGGCCACGAATGACTGCTCATAACCAACCAGGTGACATTCAGATAGCTGTATCCCCTGAAAAAGTAGGTGTGTACCTGACAATATCTGTGTAACAAGTAATGGCCATTGAGGATGGTAAGCTGCAGCATGCCCCTGATGGCTGTTTCCTTTTTTACACAAAAACACATGCTATATTGCCTCACTGGAGAATGATCTCAAGGAGTTTAAGATATGTATATTATGCCACATTTTCAGTGCCATCTATTATTCACTTCTTTTACCAAATAGAATTCTTTGGCAATTACCAATGTTTGTAAGCCTCTGTAATATTCCTAGATCCACTTGTATCCCTAGCTAGCTACAATTTGTTTAATTGGTCACTGGTTTGGCATGTCATAGAAGTTACATAAGAAAAAAAAAAAGTGAGCCTTTGTTACAACACTCTGTATTACAAAAATCTAAATAAGTATAAAAGTGTGGTAATATAAAACATAATGAATATACATAATATTGCATTGATACTATGATATGTAGTATATAACTAGCTCACATCACTTTTTGGATGTCTGGGTGCATGATCAGCACTTCACCTTTTTCATGTAATTTCTCCAAATGCTTCAGTTCTATTTATATTGGCAGAGAAACAAGGTAAGTGACATTGCAAGGACTCCAAAGTCAATGGAACATTTTCACTCACATTGTGGTAACTAATCCAACATTGTGACATTGCACTGATAATTCTTTATGTGATAACTTCAGGATTCTGACATGGCAGCAGAACTACAGTACTGATGAACACATCTGTATTAAACAAAAAAGTAAAATAAAATTCTACTTCACTGTGCTATGTTTTAGGCTTATAGCAAACGGAATCAAAATTTCTACCCAAATTTTCCTCACTTTTACAAAACTACTCTTTATCTTAGATAGGGAACATTCTGCTTCATGCTCCTGGGGAACATGCCGTTCTTTACTTGATTCACACACTGTTCTTTTCTAGACATCTTTCCTGATGTTTGTTTTGGACTGCATAATGGATAAAAGCCACATGGCAGAAACCTGATCCAGGGAAGTAGACGTTGTGCTCGCTGATGTAGGAGGCACTTTGTAGCAGCCAAAGAAATCTATTAGTGTATTCAGCTGCTCTCAAAGGCTACATGTATCTTCAGCAATCAAGGCAGCCCAGTAGAAGGAAAACTGAGAAATCAAACTGTTGGTGCTCAGGACCTACTGTCTGTGTAAGGAAGAGGCAGTTCTCAGGAATACTTGGAGACTGGTTCCACGGACTGAACATCGATTCCAGTAGGGGTGCCTCAGATGCATCTTCCAGATTAGTTTTAATCCAGTTTAAGCATTCTGAATAGCTCCTGAATAAGAACCAAATCTGAACAGCAGGTGGGACTAATGAGGAGATTTAATTCAAAGGCACACTCCTGATCTAAACAAAAGCAGTAATAAAGAGGCCCTTAGCAAAGACCCCCAATTTTCACTGCTTTTGCACACCCCACTTGCAAGGATACGATATATATGTATGTACATATTTACCCTCTATATAGCAATGTCATTATGTGTAAAGATCTCCTTATATTCTGCTTGAATCGTTTCCTGGTGGGATTCATTTTTCAAGACTTAGTTCACATTCCATTCAGGTCAACAAGAGGTCTATAGCAAGACTTAACTAGGTATATTTAATTATAAATAAATGTTCATTTTTTCACCAAATTCACCTCTTCAGCTCACCTAAATCACTGGAACAAACTCTGTAGGAGAGGATTTCCAACGTTGTTTTCTGCATACACCATTTGATATGCCAGAACAGCCCATCTGCTCCAGAGCTCATTCTTGGGTGTCCTCTTTCCAGAGGTCGTCTAACCACAGGCAACAAGAGAACCATGTGTTTTTCACAGCCATCTAACATTTCCTTTCTCATTAGTTAAAAAAATGGACATTCACAACAGAATTGTCCTATAACATGTGCACACCAGACCACACAATGGCAAAGGACAGGATTTTGACTCTAAGCAAAGGTTGAGAAGTACTTGACCACTAGAAGACCATCACAGAATAGGAAGGTAAAGCCCTTCTGGTAAGTCATGGTGGAGTCTTGACACCTAAAACTCTACTTTTGAGTCATAGTAGTCATATTTACATGAAGATTGTGAGGTTCATTGTTTCTTTTGCCGTCTGTGCTTATGAAGCCAGAAACACCATGCCAGTAGCCAAATTTTTGTCTCCTCCTCTGTGACAGAGGACTTTCTTCTTTCACTTCATTATTTTTCCTCTTTCCTTTCTTCTCTTTTTTAATGACAGTAAATAATACACTATCAGCCCTGAGAATGGCATATGCAAATTAAAAGGGATTCATGATTATATATATATATTTTTTTTCTTTGGGAAAACACTATTATTGCTTCTTTTGTAAAGGACATTCTCTTTGTAATATCTGATTATCATTTTTCCCCTTTTTGCAGAAGAATAATAGCCTGTAATTTAAGCCTCGGTCCATATTCATTGTGACTGTTACTATATTAGTGATAAAATCAGTAAATCATCTCTTTTAGTGAGCTACCCTCACTGAAATATTTGAGTTCCTTCTACATGAAATGAATAGTGACAACCAAGTCCCTAGTGGATTGTTAAGAACTTCCAGAATTTCCTACAGTCCCTTAAAGACCTCTTATTTTTCTTTGCTTTTTGGCAGGGATTTATTAGGTGAAAGGAGCTGTCATGATATCACAACAGTGTTTATGATGGAAATGTCTTTTCAAAGAAGATGTTCGTAAAGCTTTAGATATGTTGACTGTTACCCAGATTTTTGCTCTTTCTATGGACCCATTATTCTCACTTTGGATTTAATAATCTGTTTTGTCTTACAGGAGAGCAACAAGAATGGGGTTATGTACATCAAAATTCATTCTCATAATTTAGCTAAAAATTAATCCATTAATTGTTTTGAAGATTACTTTGAAGATCAAAGCCTCAGAATAGCATTGGAAGCCTAATGAGAGCCTGTAGAGGACATAAGCATGGGCCTTATGTCTGTAGATGCAATGGAGAAAGTGCTTAAATATCTTCTTTATCTGATGATGCCTATACACTGAGCTTCTGAAACAGTGCGACTTAGAATCTGAGGATAACAGATACTCAGAAAGGCTATCCTTCTTCATCCAGCAGGAGGAGGCATGTTTTCTAACAAGGTAGAAGCTACAGGAACCTTTTTTAGAGACTTCATTAGAGAACATCATTGTTAAGGTGTAGTAGAAGTCCAATTAGACCTTGAAATAAAGAGACATTTTATCCAAGTCCTAAAGCATTTTCCTTTCTGATCAGCATTACTCTTCTTATTCTCCAAGTTCAATGTGTACTAGTGAATCTTTATGTAACAGCTGACTTTCTCCTAAGAAAAACGGTATATTGGGTTCCCCCCTCCCCCCCCCCCCCAAAATGAGTTCCAGATAAAAATAAAAAACAAACAACAACAACAACAAAATATAATTACAAATTTTCACTCCATAGTTCATTTTCAGATCTTTTCTCACATGTTCTCATATACCTCCAAAGAGGCAAAGCTTGGAATTGTATATATATAATTTTTGATGATTATAGATTTTCTGTTCCCAATGTAATGATGCAGATAGCATATGACTATACTGCTGAACACTATAATGAACTGTTTCCACTGTCTTTCTTCTGAACTGTCAGATGGCAGGTTAGCCGTGCAGTTGAAGAAGGGTTCACAAAAGGGTGAGGGGCACATATGGAGAACAGAATTTTGATTTTCTCCTCAATTTATTCTTATGTTCCAACCCTCTTTATACACAGAAACATTATACTGAACTTTTCAGAATAAAATTTCAGGTTTCCAAATAAGATATTTCAATTAAATTTTTTACTTTATTTATATAGGGAAATTTGAAGACATCATTTAAATAAAGAAATAATAAGTCCAAAATTTCCCTGTCATCTCAATAAAAAGCTCTAGGTCTAGCTATAGCTAGACCTAAAGCTATAAAAAGCTTTAGGTCTAGCTATATAGACCTAAACTGAAGAGATGTATGAAATGAAAATGAACTTATTTAAGAAAAAAACACAAAAATGTTGTAGGGAAAGCAGATGGATAAGCTCCTTATAGATCTTTGCTCTAAGAAAACTTTTTTTTTTTTTTTTAAATTTTTTTGGTTGGTATGAAGAAAATTTGTAATAAAGCATTTTTTTCAATTTTCTTAATTTTTAATAAATTAGTAATTAGTATTATTAAATAAAATTTAAATAAATCCTTCAAATTATTTTTGATTTATAATAAACACAAAGCATATAAAAGCACTGACTGGGAAATAATTTGTCAATAAGATCAACATTCAGGAAAACTATAAATTACTCATATTTCCACCAATGGACTTATGACACCTTTTTTAAAAAAATTGTTGTTGTTGTTCTTTGATTCCACAGTATATATGTTTCTCCTTATTAGTTCATTCTTTTGCCCACTTGTTTTCTGCTGTTTCTATCTTATAGTAAGTATATAGGAAAGATGTCATGTGTTGCTATGCAGTTGGACAAGTTCCCACCAGAGTAGCAACTTTATCACTTCCATGTTTTCTGGATTTCTTTTGTACATTTGTATTAATATATGCTGCTAAATAAAAAGGAATTTTCATAATAGTTAAAGTGATGTGGCATCTTCTTCCTTAAAATAACAAGTTTTCTCCAAAGCTAATTCTGAAGATCAGCTGGAGAGGGTCCAGAGCAGCTGAACTCAAGTATTACTCAGCGACAAATAAGAAAAAAAATAAATAAATGAGCCCTTTAGTCTCCCCTACCTCCATTTAAAATAAAATCTTTACATCAGGTATTTATTCATAGCTTCATATGTAGATAATCCTTTGCAAATGGTAAAGAACTAGGAATTAGAAAAATAGTAAGCAATAAACCACTGGGAGTCATTCACTTGGGTTTCACTTACCTAAAATTACTACAATTATTAAATGTGTTGGAAAGAAATAATGAAACACTACATCATCTCTGCAAAAATGTACAAATTATATTTCCTACTACAGAAATTATTTTAGAGAGATAAAAGACCATTATGTCATGATTCAGCAACAATTCACTTGCAATTCAATAGTAAATTAGATTCATACACTCATACAATCATTTATTGCCAATTGGATAGGAAAAAAAAGAAAAAGAGATCATCTGTGTCTAGAAAGAGATTTTGCATTTGGCACATTTTGTTGGCTCTTAAATTAATGTGCTTTGCCGATACTTCTCCTGTGAGTACGTGGTAACCCAATGATCTTCTAACTACTCTGGACTGCCTAAGGCCACACAACATGGTTTTTCAGGTCTTTCATTCATGCCCTGCTGTTGATGCTCAACAAGGCTGCAATATTTTAGGAAGAAGTTTTCTAGGAAGTGCCGTGTCATACCAAAGAGCTTTTGATAAAACTTCAATTTCTGTTGCAAACTGTGGACACTGATTTGAAATAAATTGTGACTGATGATCAGTTGATGACCATTTCCATAATCATCATGCCATCAGTAATTTATCAATGTAGTGTTCCTGATGTCACACAGCCTGGTTAACCGAGGGACAGAAGCACAAGCTGTGACTTAAAAATGTATTTCTAAGAACATTTAAAAATATTTCCTACAGTTAAATAATCAATAAGATAGTTCTAAGAAAATAAATATCAGCCAGGACTGTAATACAGCACTTTTTACAAAGATTTTCCCCAGAAAAAGGTGACAATTTTATTCCTTGAACATTTAAATGAAAATTTCCTTATCAGATGGTTCAGCATAATTTGCCAGTACACTCTGGAACAAAATAACTTGCTGGGTAAAGCAATCTGTCAAAGAAACTCTTATTAACTCTACTAGACCCTTTAAAAACATGTATTTTTCTGTCTTCCTACATTATTAAATATCAACAGTAGCTCAGTGGTTTTTGGCTTGCTTCTTATTCTGTTAGCACAGTGGAAAGACACCATATTTAAAAGTGTATTGTGTTTGAAAAATGTGCTCTAATGACATGCCTTTTTCTATACACAAAACGTTAATGACAAAATGAACTCCAAATTGACACAGCTACCTTTATGTCACGCATAAGTAAAAGGCTAAAACATATCCATATACAACATGGATATGAACTAAGTCACAAAGTACTCTTTTTGGTATTCACACCATCTAATTTATGCACTTAACTTTAGGTTGCTAAATCCAGAGCCAAGTTGTGCAGGCAGCCAGTGGAAAGAGACAGGCTGTGCCGCGGTACCGCGCAAAGCATGAGCACTTCAAGCAGCTCCTAGAGAAGCTCCCTCTCTCCACTGTGGAGAGAGCTTAGCGAAACTAACTTACACATACACCTTAAATTAGATACCTAAAACAGATGGACTGAACACCTGCCTTTGTTTTCTGCAGAATTTTTATGGCATTTGGCTTTAATGAAGGTCTTTTGCAATAGGAAAGGGCTCTCCTGACTTGAAGGAAGTACTAAAAAGATTGTAACAATAGCCAGATAGACCTAAGCTCATCACCAGAATTCTCTTTCCCTCTTTTTCATATTCAATTTTCAAAGGGCAGTTTCATATTTCAGATAAGGAAGAACATCTTCCTTTGATCTGTAGTTTCTGAGCTGTCCTGTTTCCACAAAATTTACAGCATTCTGTGGGCTCAATTCCAATTCACTATTTCAATAACTTTGGCATAAAATCTAGATTACAGAGACACAAACCCTTCTTCTGGCCCTAAAGCAGTAGGAAAATAGACACGACAAAGCACCTTCATTGAATGTTTTCTGGCTAAAACAGGAACAAGATTTTTCTACATTTTCACTTAAGAGTATGAGAGTTTTAAACAACTATTTACTTACATTTATAACTATGATTTAATTGTTAAAACTCCTTGCCGGATTAGATAATACATGTATAAACATGTAGAAAAACAGACTCACAATACAACCTGTTGTCAAGTCTTACTCTTATTGCATACATTCAAGTAAATTTTGCTGTCTTACTGTACAAGTACATTCTGGACATTAAGATAAGGCAACCGGTCCTTTGGAAGGGAGAGAACTCGTATGTAGAGATGCAACGGCTTTACAATATGAAGTTACAATACTTTGTTGTCTCTGTCTCTGGAAGCCAGAAGGCGTAACTGGGTCTCAGTTCTGATCTCTTTTTGGGAGAAGTACGTGTGTCACCCTGCTGGTGCTGGCCAGCAGTGCTGAGCTTCACGTACAGGAGTGCATGTAGCAATCCTCCCAAACCTGCATTCCAAGAATTGAATTTAGCTGCATAAAAGCATACTTTTTATCATCTTAATTCTGTAGGGGATTCTTGCATGCATTCTACAGAATACAGAGAAAAAAAATCACTGGTTAGAAGAGTGAAGCAGCCACCACACAGTATGGAGACTTGTCATTTGGAAGGCATTTTGGCGGTGGAGCACTCAACATTCAGGGTGACAGGGGCAGAAAGGGTCAACTGCATTTCCTGCAGGGGGAAGTGGGACAGAGTTTAATGAGAATACAAAGGTGAGCTCTCCTAGCAATTAATAGGAAATTTCCAAATTGCTGTAATAAAAATAAACAGTCCTCTGTGAGAAGGACACAAAGCTGCTCAATACTGTTAATAGTAGCATCAATCTTAGCTGATTTTTTAAAAGTTATTTTCAAGAGAAATACAAATGATTTCTTTCATATTTTTATAAAATGAGAGGAGTTGCAATGAGTGTTCAGTGCTGCCAATGGTGCAGTGTTTTTCATTGAATATTCTAGAGTATATTAATTCCAGAAGTATTAGTGTACCTCACTTTTTAAAGATCTTACAGGGTGAGCTCTATCCTAGAGTGCCAGGTAATGAACTGTGTAACCAAAAGGTCCTAAATGACCCAAGCAACCTGCTTCTCTACGGTAAGGGTTTGCTTCATACAGCCATTCCTTCTACTTACTTGTTTCAGTTAGCCTTGAGATTACTCAACCCCCTCTGGGATGAAGTTATTGATAATGAAATTTAACATTGTCTTTTCCTACAGAGACTTTTTAACTAACTTTCATTGTTTCTCTGTCTACAATTTGCTTAGGGTTGCTTAGGAATGAACGAGACATTCACTGCTGACTATTAAAGTAAACAAGCTTATGAGTTAATAAATGCAAAATAAATGTCTTTCTCTTTTTTATGACAGAACAAAAATTCTTGTCTAACATCTTGTGATCTAGGCTGGAAACAAATTTCTGTGACAAATGCACACTCATTATCTGCAGAGATTAGAGACCTACTTAAAACAAATCAAAAACACTCAATGTCTATGCGCTGGTTTTACATACCAGTGTGTTGACCTCTCTAAGAGATTGAAAGGTTTTGAACTTCAGCACTGCCACTTGAACAATAATTTAAGATTCCAATAATGTCAGGCATATCAGATGAACAGGAAAAGCGCGAATGCAAGCCCTTGGGTAAGGTGAATAATACAGACACAAAACTGTTGAAGGAGAAACGCTTCAAGCCACATCAAGAACAGAGAAACAAAGGGGTCTTTGCTGGGAATAGTCAGCTTCTTGGGACAAATACTTTTACACACAGTTCAGCCAAGCCCGATGGAGAAGTTTGAAAAAGACCAGATTAAAATATAGATGCTAAGTCATCTTGCGTTATTCAGTGATAAATACAATAAATCTCCACACAAGTGTAAACACAATACTGTATTTGTCAACTCTTTAACTTCATCTTTAAAAATTTTCTTGTACCTCATGTTTCTTATGTGGTTTTACTTAAGAGAAGATGTATGAGAAGATACTTAAAACTGATCTCCAAACACTTTTACTTTTTTCAAAGATATTTTATCCTGATAAACTGAAACCCCACCATAAAAACAAAAAAAGTTTTTCTGTATCTTTTTTTTTAACATCATAAAATTGTACTGTACTGGCTACATAATATACATGTGAAATGCCTAAAGTCCTTTGATTTTCTTTGAGAAAACGCAAGTGCTATTAAAATGATGAGATAAACAAGAACTTTTATATATAGAACCCAAAATAACTGAGGGTACTTTCCTAAAAAATCATGTTTAGAAGTTTATTTTACAAGCCACGCACAAATAATCCTTTACATCTATCAACAGATCTGATTAATCTACTTGAAAAATTTCAATAATCATTCACAGAAAATTCAGACAATATCTGTATAATGTAAGGGCCAGAAGAATAGAGAATAAATCACTTTCAAGGATGACACCATGTTCCATTAGCCTGAGTTTGGCCTGACTTTTTAAGTGGCTTTTAAAAATATTTTTGAATTTTTAAACACATTAGAGAAACACCACAATGCTTTTCAGATTGTAAGTATGTAAAGTACATTTTTCTGTAGCATAATTGAAACCTAATTAATCTTTTCCCCTGGAGATCTTTTAGAGTTGAGGATAGTGACTATCATAGGAAGAGGACTCAGTAACAAGAGGCAATTCCATTTACAAGTATTTCCTCTGGAACATCAAATGAATGTTTGGAAATACGTCGCAACAATCTGACTTGTATGCTTTGACTATTCATTACGCATGCCATTTAACCTTGTTGGACCTCATTTCCACATATATCAGGAAAGGAAAATAATATTTACTCAATATACTCACATGTTTTTTGCAGAAACATATTAATTTGTATTTGAGCTATACTTGAGAAGTATTATGTGGTATCTCAACTGAAATTTCATGAAATCCTGAACACTGTCCTGGGAAATAATAGATTTATTTATTTATTTATTTATTTTCCATTGGCCCTTAATAAAATGGCACATTCATATGAAAACAATATATGAAGATATTTTATTGGGGAGACAGGAACTGAAGCAGCTTTTTATTTTTCTCTAGCTCTTAATATTATAGATTTATATGAGAACAATATATGAAGACATTTTATTGGAGAGTAGAAATTAAAGAATGAAAGTATCTTTCAGAGAATGAATGAAAAAATGTATTTGTCTGACAGCAATAACTGTAGCACATGCATAGAAAAAGCATATATTTAAATGCTACTAATGCATTTAGTCTGCTAGTAGTTCATTCAGGTTATTCATTGTAAACTAAAATAGTAACAGAGACTAAACTCTTCTAGTTAATTCTTTTCTAAACTGCTTCAGTAAGTTCTGTGCTATATTTGATTTTTTTTTGTAGTCACACGGAAGAGGACTAAGAAATCTCCCTCAGCCTTGTTTTTGGAAATGTTATATAAAAATCCAGCATGGGTGCTCGGAACATCTTTCAGTCAAGCCCAGAAAGGCTCTGCTTTTAGACTCTAAAAATAGATTTCTATCAGAAGGGGAAAGGAGGTTATCCAACTGCCTTCCTTTATGGCATACACACATGCAGACCAGTATGTGCTCTATACATCTGTACCTGTGAACGCAGACAGAATTTTACCCCTATAATACAAGCATGGAAGGCTGTATCCGTCAAGCATTCTGTCAGATTATCACTTAAACTTTTGGAGATAACCCAGTGAATCTGAACATGGAATGATGCAATACATCATAGCTCTTACAGTATGTTTTTTTTTTTTCTAACAGCATGTACAATGTATAATAATAACGAAGGTTGGGTCAGTGTTGTGAAAATAGAAAAAGTGCATTTCTGACTCAGAAAATAACATATTTTAGAAACCTCAAATTGCTTTCTACATGTTAGTATTTTTTCTAATTTACCTTTCAAAATTCTAAATTTCTGTGATAACAGGACCTTTGAAGTTTAGCAATTCATTCTGGACTGTTAAATGATTCCTTTTCCTTCACTCCTCGTAATTTTGACATTATGATAATACTTCCAAGTATTATTTATGGCCTACTTTTTCCTACTTTAATATTTTCCACCACATTTTCCTTTTTTTTTTTTTTTTTTTTCAATGATAAATAAAAATGGCAAGTGACCATTGTGTTTAAAGAAGTGGCTGAAAGTGGTTTTATTTTTTTTTTCTCAGTCTCTTTTGAGCCACAAGAAAGCATTTGTAACACTCAGATTTTGTTCTTCAAACAGAAAAGAAAACCAGCAAAATTTTCTTAATATCTGCTTGTGTACCCCTATTAACTGAAGGGCAATGTTCAATAACGCTGGCCCATATAAGCAGTTACATGTATTTTAAATAACAATAGCAACTCATAAAACACATTATATTGCACATAGTCTTATTAAGACATGCATCTACCTACTTTAGCGTGGCAAGTAACAACCTCACACTTGTTAAGTCACAGCTACTTAATTTTCACATCTCTCTAGGTACTCAAGAACACCAAATTATCAAAATGACTCTTCTCACATCACGTACAACAGTTCCTGCCTCAGTGCTTCCAATTGGTAGGCATCTGCTCTTGGGTAACACTCAAGTAGTAGAGTCTGGTTGGCAGAGCAATACTGTATGTCTCAGAGGCTTTTTTTTTTTTTTTTTCCCCCAATGGTTTTTACTTCTCTCTGTCTTCAACAGTCCTCTGAACTTGCTCAACATGCCAGCATTTACTGGTGATTCACTTGCTTATCTTAATCACTACAGTTTTTAATATCTATTCACATCAAAATATTACCTCAATAATTAAAAAAGAAATGATTATAGAATTGTTCCCAAGGATGAGATGGCTATGTGGAAAAAAGAAAAATTATGGGTACTTAAATTTGTAGGTCATCTCATTACAGGTCCTATTCAATTCACAGTGAAGTCAATAGAAGGCTTCTGAATAAATTCTGAAAAATGTGAATGGCCTTTGATATGGACATTTTTTTTTTTTTTTCCAAAGATACTCAAATATCTGCATATTTCTCCCTGAACAAGGTACTTAGATTAGAACACTTAATTACAGGGCTCCACTCTTCCATTCACATCTTATGTAACTCTCTGTTTTGCATAATATAGTAAAGCTTTTTTTATGTATAGCTTTGTATGGAATATGTAGTTAAAGATACAAGAACTGATGAGACTGCCTAGGACTGACAGGTGAGTTCTGGGAAAACTGATTTAGTCTTTTATCTACTTGAGATGGCTAACCAGAAATATTAGGCACTTCGCTGCATTTTTTCCCCTTTTCTTTGTCCCCTCCCCTCCCTTTTCTTTTCCCTTTTCAGATGCCATCCTGAAATAAACATGCCAAAACTCTGCTTTGCTGACTGCGTCATCAGAGCTTGCAAATGCTATCACTTCTCTGACAGGCATTGTGAATCACAGTTATTTTTTCTCCCAGTGTCTACGAGGTCTGCCACCTGAACTGGCATAGTTTGTAAGTGCCATCAACTTCTCCTCAGGGCTTACAAGCTATACTTGCTCTTTCAGAAGAATCTGAAAATGTTGTGAACCATAACTATGTTTCTGAGAGAACTTACAAGTTCTGCCATCTGTGCCTGCAGTGCTTTAGAGCATCATAATATGGATATGGAGATATTTTCATCATGGGGTTTATGATCTCCACCAGCTGCATCAGCAGAGATTGTTAGTGCTGCGAACCACAACCATTTATCTCTCAGCACAGACGCCTGCATTACTTTTTCATTCTTAATAGTCTGTATCTGCTTGACCCACTGTTATACATACGTGTATATTTTTCAGCAAAAGAGAAAGCAAAAAAACCAAAACAAAGTAATCCTTCAAAGCAGATCTTTAATCACTGCAGATCTGCACAGATCTCCAAATATTTACACAAGTTTAACTATGCCCTGTCTACACTGAGAATTTATTGCAAATACAATTACTGTGATAGCCATAGCAGTTGTAACCCTTTACGTAGCCTAACAGAGCCCCAGATCTTGCTGCTAGAGTGATTCTTAGATTTTGAGAAAGCATTAAAATAGGATTGTAAATAGGAAGGATTGTAAATAGGAACTTTATTTAAATGACGCTGTTCTGACATCTTTGGATTATGTCCAGTTTAAACAATACCATGAAAAAACTGCACTTATCATAGAATCGTAGAATCATAGATGCAGTTTATGCAATCCTTTGGAAGGTTTTGGAACTTGGCAATACCGAAACAGGTACATTAGGTGGAAGTTTCTTCACATCCCTAGTCTCCATACATTGGCCCTGGGAAGAAAATGTGCTGGGTGTCTATGAGGAATCACTGCAAATCCAGATGGGTAAAATGTGGGCTCTGCGTGTCAGAGAGGGGAGTTTAGAAAGGAGCTCTATCTTCTCCATATGTTGACAGAGAAAGAAGCCACTGGCATGCCAAAAAGCTCTAACTGGCTATCTCAAATGAAAGACAAAGGAAAAAACAAAAGTAGTCAGAGATTTTACAACTGATGTCATCATATGTCTACTGGACTCCTATATATAAGTATTGGAAATGTATGGAACTGGAAAGTGAACCAGTAAAAAAAGTTAACAACTAAACAATATGTTTTCACATTACAGCTGAGGAGATACCGGGCTTTTGTATCTCTAGCTGTGTCTGTGTGAGCGCGCGTGTTTGTGTGTGCATGTGTATACACGGCTGACCTGAGACAATTAAACACTATTTTGTTTGAATATGATGACATGCCAAAACAGAAATATTCTGTGGATACATGCGGTTTTTGGTTAACTTGTTAACTGAACCACGAGGGAAAGGCCTTGTTTCCTATCAGCTACATGGAAATTTGCCTGATACTTCTGATTCTGCAGACCTTGCTTCTGGGGCTGTCTGGCTGAGTAGATTGTTCGCAGCTGGTGACACAAATGACCCCAGAGCCCCCAGCCAGCCAAATTCAGGCATATGGTGATTCCAGAAAGAAACTAAATCCGCATCCTGCAAGTCCTGGGCTTCAGACCAAGTGACATTTTCCTTTGTAAGATGGCTTTTGGACATCAATACACAGAAGTGATTTTGGTTGAAGGTATGTTCAAGGTATCTTTAATTTCCGTTATAAATGTAGAGATTATAAACAAGAAAATATTCAAGAGAGTTTTCATGATTTTTAAAATTTCATCCAAAAATCACACATAGGTTATGCAGATGATAAATTGTTAGTCAAATGAAAAGTTTCTATTTGAAATTAGGCTTTTACTTATTTCTTTGCTGACGATGAATAAAAATCCACCGATGAATTTTTAGTAGTGGAACTGTAATATTTAAGCCTTGAAAAGCAGTAGAACCTTGTGAGGTTACCTAGCGCTAATCAATTAATACCTATCTTGTCTTTTCCAAAATTTCTTATATCTTTGGTTCAGTGTAGAAAAACTACATATGCTAATTTTCATATGAAAGACAAGTGTTCAAAAAGATAACAGAGCTATCAAGGCTCTATAACTCTCTCAAAACCTAATTCTACCATAGTTTACTGAGCTGTCATTAGAGCCTCGATCCACATCGTCAAGAGAATTCCAAATTTTAGTCTTATTCCTTATTTGCAATGAACCAACAGGATGCTTAACCTTGTTCCTTGTTTGCCTTAATGTTTTCGCTATTCTGACACAAGTATGTTTGCAGACATATTTTACAAATCACTTTATTAATATGCTCAGAAGTCTCTTTTTGGAGCACTTTTGCTTTCTAAACATCTTTATTTTAAGAAAAGGGATTCTACATGGTATGAAGTCAATTAATTTAAACATTTTAATGCTGATTTTTTAGGGCTTTTCTACCAGACAGCAACTGACCACGCAAAGTTTAAGTTTATACATCCTTCCAGGAAAGAAGGATTACCTTTTCCTAAGACTAATATAAAACAAAAAGAAATGCTTAACTGCACATGCTTCTTGGAAATAGTTGATACTGAAGTTGAATTTCATCTTGATATTTATTACACAGAAATAGCAAACTGGGAAGGAATCCACATTAACATTGTTCAGGTATCTACAATTATGGGACCATTACCAAAATAAATTATTTTCATGAATAAGTGCATCTGCCATTATGTCATTGTTTGGAAACCTGCAGTGAAGTTTGCAGAGAAATTGGAGCGAAAACTGAAAATCCCTAAAAATTTAACTTGGTCCTAATCAGACGTGCCTTGGGCTGTCTGTGTGATTTCCCTGCATGATTTTTATGAATATGAATATGCAAACATTTAGAGGGCTTATTGATCCCCAATACTTAACTGTTAGGTCATATGAATAGTAAATGAAATATGATATAAAATATGCAAAATAATAGTACATTAGCCTAAACAACACTAATAAATTGCAAAGCTTAGCATGAAATTGAAAATCACTAATGGAGCACTGTGCAGTTTGTTGAAGCAATGAGCAGTCAAAGAATCATACATAATGTAACAGTACAATTGCTAACAGCAGGCTCATAGAAGACAATTTAAACTTATTTTTTATGGACAAGAGGAATTGATCTTTGAAGCGGTTCCTAAGGAGATTCCACTTAGCCCGAACAGCATCTTGGGAGTGAGTTCTGGTCTATCCCTTCCATCAAATACATATTTATGAACTTCCAGAAAAGACTGATTTAAATTACACATGAAGTTATGGTTTATGAACTTAAACTAGAAGAGGTAAAAGTACTAGACATGTGGAACTAATACCTGAAACTGGTATTGAATTCAGTGGTTATGACATTTTTGCAGGTTCCATTGAAAGATGTGTCATACGTAACAAGCTCCACTTCTTAAAATCCTTGGGAGTTACAAATAAGTGAAACTACGAACACAAAGCATGTATAGCTCTCAAAATAAGAATGTGGTACATAATGTCCTATCTTTTCAAGGTCCTCTACATGAAAAAAACAACTTACATTTAATATAGTTAGTATCAAGAGTTCTGACATTTGGGAACATTCACAGGAAAATTTATAATTAATGTCAAATTATTTTTTCTTTGAGCAAAATTTTCCTAACAAAACATTAAATTTTAAGTAATAATTGCATGTAATTTCACAAGGGCTTACCTAATTTAGTGGTAGCATAAAATGTGATATATTTTATGCACACTAAGATTAAGAACTGAAAAGACAAACCTTAAATTACTACAATAGGAGACCACATGCAAAAACTCTTACTCTCCTAAATGGTATAGTAATTGTAGCACATTAATTGTTCACTTTCCTTTTATGTTTAGGCAGCAAATATTTTCTCTGATGAGCATGACATGCTTTTTTTTTTTTTTTTTTTTTTTTTTTTTTTTTT
>CM021734.1:38839895-38959234 GCA_011075105.1 Heteronetta atricapilla | reverse complement strand
TTATTTAATTTTTTTTTTTTTTTTTTTTTTTTTTTTTTTTTTTTTCCAACTGATTTCAAATTCATATGGACATATGCCTATCTAATTCTGTTATTTTGCACTCACTGGTTGTCTAAGCCCAAACTCTGACCTCATTAGTATAACTTTCTGTCGCTTAAAAAAATCTGCAGAAAAATTACATATATGTAAAATGGAAAGGTGGCACAGATGGGTCTTTTTTGTTATTGTTGAAATACAATGTGTTAAATGACATGGGTTTTATTGTATTACTAAAATTTCATGGCTAGATTGCTACTACTTTTGTCTAGTTAATAAAACTAAAGCCACGATCAACAGCAAGTCAGTTGCAACAGTTCCTGTGTTCACCGTGCAAAACACCATAGGTTGCATGGGTCGGGATCTCTGCTTTGGCTTGACGATGTAGCAAAGACACAGCTGTAGGATAGAAAATCCATCATCCTGGGGCAGCCGATGCTGTAAAGGTGAGCTGACTGAGGGAGCACAGGGTTGTTGTCAGGTGATACTCTTTGATTGCTCCTAAAACTGAAAATGCCATATCCGAAGTACTACCCAGAGGAAACAGTCCCAAATTTATATGGATAATGTTTCTTTTTCTTCTGAACATCCTGGAGGTGCCTCACTGGAGGTTTAGTCCATTAAAGTTTTATGCTACAACTCAGCAAGTAGCATGAGACTTCAGGGAAGGAAATGCAGAATTACAACCTTGTAGTCATATCCCTGTTCAGGTCAGAGGCTCCAACTCAAACAAAACAAATTTCTTATCACAGTAGTCCAGGTGACTGTGTTTCTCTGTACTGTTGATACTGCCAAAATGAGATATAGTGTATGCAACTAATACTTTTGAACATATAGATAAATACCTAAACAACCTATACATCAAAAAGTGTGGTAATAATTTAACACAGATATTATACAAGTTTAATGTTTGCTTTGTTTGGCTGTGAGCTCTCTACCAGTCAAAATTAACTGATTTTTTATAGCCTCACTGTAAGCAGCATTTGTGCTCCTCAAACTGTGGAGTACTAGAACTGTACTGTCAGATAGCTATTAATGTACTCAGCAGCAGTAAGACTATTGTTTTAAAATGTTTCTTATTTTTAGCTGATCCAATTCTTTTTACAACCTTAGTTTTCATTTATTTATTTATTTATTTATTTTTTAAAGGGCCCATTTTCTTCCTGGGAATCAGAAAAAAAAAAAAAAATTCAATTTCCTTGCTCCTAGACTTTGCATTAAACAACTGTTGTGTTTCTCTCTGATGCTAGTATTCAGCTGTTCATCCTCTGGGATGAACTTCCTATCATACTGTGCAATATTACATGTGTAGCAAGGATGCTAACATTTTCATAAGAGGCTACATCAAAAATTGGCACCTTAGTTAATGATATTTGAATGATAAAACACCTCCCCGTAGACCTGCAAAAAATAATACGTTCTCTAGTCCTCTCATCAAATAAAATAACTACATAAAAATGAGAGAGCTGACACTGAGACTGGAATAGAGCAGTTGGAAAGTGAAAGTAAGTGGAATGCTGCTGGGCTGAAGGGGTCTGATAAACTGGAATTAGAAAGTGAGGAGCCAAAATTATTTGGGTATGCAGCATGATGATCTTGGTGGTTGTGTGGGAGGATACTGGGGGAGAAGAAACTGGAATGATCTTGGTGGGTAAGGCATTGCTTTACCCTGGGCAATCCTACTTGTCCCTACTCATTAAAGGAGTGAGTTAGCAATGATTTGACACAGCCATTTCAGACCTTTTCCTCCCTCACTACACACCAGGAAAAAAAATGTGGAGAAGCAAAGTGGCAACAAGAAAAGCTAAGGATATGGCTTGGCAGAGCTGCTTTACTCAGGAAGAGCACGGCACCACCACCATGGCATGTGTCCCAAGTCGTCAGAGAGCATTAAGAATCCAATTGAGACCAACAAGCCTCAGCAGTGAGGAGCACTGATATATCAGCTTTTTCAATATCCTGATTTCATTCTCACTTAAAATGAAAATGAGAGAGACTAAACTAGAGATAATCCTGATTTTCCAACACATTGCCTCTCCCTGCCACAAACCTCACAGGCAGTCATCAATAGGTGTACCATTAAGGTCAACTTCAAGACACAAAATGTGGCAAATAGTTTTTTTTTTTTTTTTTTTTTTTTTTTTTTTTTTAATGGCAAATGAATGTATCTGTAAACAAGGACCATCCTCTGTATTCAGAGGAAGTGCATGAGAGTTCATTCCATCATCCACAGTGTTCAAAAATCATCATTTCTGAGAGCTAAGCAAAAAAAATTAACTCTGATCTGCTAGATTTCATGGGAAGAGCATGTTTACTAGATCCTACACTGCAACCCAGAATATCTGTAATAGCAAACTGGAAGATCTGTATCTCCAGTTCTTGTTATCTCTAGGATATGAGGTAGACACCAAAAGGACCAGTAAGGTCAGATATGTATTACTTTACATTTTCTGCATGTTTTAGTACAATTTCATGACATGCTGCAAATGTCCAATACCAGTGCCTAAATAACAAATTTTGTGACGTAGTCATCTCTATTAGTAGTTGGCTTTTTTCCCTTTGCAGTATGCTTTCATCGTAAAGACACAAGTCATCAGTAGTTACAGATTTGGCATTGATCTAAACATATGGTTTTGGAATAAGTCAGTGAAGTAGTAAATAAAATCAGTACGGTAGTACTGTATGGAAAAAAAATATCTGAATCTACGTATAGA
The DNA here is from genome assembly GCA_011075105.1 of Heteronetta atricapilla. NCBI lineage: Eukaryota > Metazoa > Chordata > Aves > Anseriformes > Anatidae > Heteronetta > Heteronetta atricapilla. The sequence goes on along the minus strand of CM021734.1, from coordinate 38,956,484 downwards.
GCTCAATTTGTTGTTTAGGGAGGACAGGAATCCTGAGGCTATCTTAAATGTGAAAGAGTTTCTCCCTTTGCTCCCCCTCCTGGGTTCTGATCAAAATTGTCAGGCTCCCCCAGTGACAATAATTGCTAGCATATGAAAAATCTCACTCCTGTGTATCTGCTTTGTTTATTCACTCTGTAATGGTGCTATATAACCCTACTGATACAGTGATATAATTCCCCACTTAATTAAATGAGAGATCCCCAAATTGGGATTACATTTTATTATATAAAATATTCTGCTGTAGCTAAAGTGCATATAAATTAGTACAAGTAATTAGTACAAGAAATAAGTATTTTCTCTTATTTCACATATCAATATACGTAATAATAATAAATGTATGTTATATTACATAATGCTCTGAAGCCCTTTTGACCACTGGGAAAGCTTGGAAGATGATACACACAGATAAGAATGTTATCTCTTTGAGAACTCAAATATAATTTGGGTATATTTTCTCAGTACATCCAAACATGTGGTGATTAACTATGACAAATCACACTTCTAATAAGTTTTTTTGAATTCTTCTAACCTACTTAGTTCCTGTGAAAGGCACCAAATGGAAAGCCCTCAAAACCTGAGCCTTGCATTGTTCATGTTAGAAGAAAGCTACCCCAATTTCCCACCAGCATATATAATTGCTGCCATTGAACTATTTGTTATGGCAAGACAACAGGATAGTCTGTATACCCCATTCAGCCCTCCCTGTTTCTACCAATAGTACAAACTAGAGAGCCAATTGTGGCATTAGCTTTTGTGGATATAACAACCTGTCAATTAGGAAGGGAATTAACCAGTTCACTACACAATAATCATCACATAGTAACTCTCAGTTCCAGCTAAGCTGAGCTATTTTCAGACAGGCAAATCAGAGGCAATCTGCCTGGTTTCTAGAGCTATGTGCCATGCAGATGCCCTGATTTTGTTCATTTGATCACACCTTTCTACTTTCCTGCAGTGTTAAAGTAGAACTTATTTAGATGTTGTTATTCTTTTTACCATTTCACTGTTGTGACAATGATAATGAACAAACACAACATGCAAGAAGGGCAATGATCAAGACATCACTTTTCTTCATTAAATAACCTTGGCAATTGATCATTAAGCATATTAATAGAATATTAATAGATAGAATGGTTTGGGTTGGAAGGGACCTTCAAGCCCACCCAGTTCCAACCCCCTGCCATGTGCAGGGACACCTCCCACCAGCCCATGCTGCCCGAAGCCCCATCCAGTCTGGCCCTGAGCACCTTCAGGGATGGGGCATCCACAGCTTCTCTGGGAAGCCTGTGCCAGTGCCTCACCACCCTCAGAATGAAGAATTTCTTCCTTATAACTGAAATAACTTCCTTACAACTTGCCAATTTCAGCTGGTTATAAAATATACATGTTTCAGGACAAAATCTTTTAAACTTGTAACAGGCAACCTGGCACTGACTGTTTTGGTTATTAGAAGCAGCTGATTCTGACTATCCTTTGAGCAGCTTTGCAATGGTATGCTGGAGCCACACACACACCAACAACTACTGCAATCATCAGGGCAGTAATGATTCTGCTGAAATCTAAATGTGTGAAATTAAGCTACTAAAAAGTGTAAACACGTCCAGCAATGAAGTCAATGAAAGGTCATTACAATATGTACAACTCAATTCATAGAAATCTAGCAAGGATATTGTATTCAGATGATGCACAGCTGGAAGATTTGTATTGTGTCTGTATTCTGGTTTCTTTGTCAATTTCATGAAAAATGAGTGATCATAATACTGCATCATACAAAATGTTCTCTGGTTCTCAGGTAATGTATGGGAAAAAGAAAACAAAACAAAACAAAAAACAACACACCACTTTTTACTCACATTCAAACCATTAAGCTAATTCACTCTTACAATCAAACCTGAAATTAGGGACTGTTTGGTAAATCAATCTGGGATGACAAGTGGGGAATTTACATATCCCTATATGTAAATTTAATCCACATGGATCCTCACATACAATCAACACAGGATATTTCGTTAAAACGTCAGCACTTCCAAAATGAATAAAAATAAACTCTGAAGGCAGTAAGGCACTCTGAAGATATTGATGTACATTGGATGCAATTTTGCATTTGGTTCCAAATAAATCTAAAGTAAAAATAATAATAAAATGTATTACAGAAGAAGAAGAAATAGTTTTATAAGCATGATATACTTTTCAGGGGGAAGTATAAATCTAAATCTACAGAGAATGCCTCAACTGTTTTTTGTTACACCTTTATCGTCTTTCCTTTAGGAGAGACAGGGCAATAGATACAGAATATATTTTATTAAACATAAAATACTGGAAGTCAGAATGTGCTTTACAAGCATAAATGACTAGATTCTCCTGACCATAACACTTACAAATCTTATTAGACAAAGACAGCATACTGAAGAGCTTAAATTTGAGATGTTGGTGAGACCATCCTGACAAAGGTTGAAAAAAGAGAGAGATTTAAAGGAGAAGCCCTGGCAGAATAAAAATGCTGTATGAACATGGCTGGATATAAGGCTCGAATGTAAGGAAAATACATACAAAAAAAGATCTGCAAGGAATTAGCAAGGAAAATGTTTTTTTGTTGTTGTTGTTTGTTTGTTTTTTTTAATTCTTTTTATTTTATTGTATTATATTTTGAGGGTTTAAATATCCCGAATACCAGAACAACTTAGAAAATAATAAGAATGACAGAAACAAGGCAAACAAACATTATTGAAGCCAGCCAAGGTTCAGCATGAACAACACTATATGGGATTTTATGAAGCTGGCAAGACCATAGTTTATTCCTGCAGTATTTGGCAGTCTCTGTACCATGCTCCTTGAACCAAACCAACTTGTGTGGGTTTTTGGGGAGCAAAACATTTATGTCCCTGTGATGGTGTGTCTGCACTTAATAAGCTCCACTGATCCTGAGCCAGCTGTGCAAGGAAACAACTTTTTTGCTTCTGATATGGTCAATCTGCCACTCAGATAAATAATTGGGAGTTGACTGAACTTCCATGTCAAAGATAAGAAGACTCAACAGATATAAACAAGTAAGAAACTAGTGAAGCATACGAAAGAGAAAGGCGATAGAAAGGGAAAAGCAAGAGAAACTACTGACAAAAACAACACTTTGGGCAGACTGAAGGAGATAATCTGATGGAATTTTTAAATATTTATGTACCATCCAGAATATGTTACTAAGCTTATAATGAATGAGGGTTGAATTCATATTTTCATATAAAAATTTATATACCAGAAGTGTCTAAATGCTGCAGTTCTATTTGAACCTTCTTTTTGCAATACTTTACTTTTAAGCAAATAACTTAGGGTGATGGCCTAACCATTTAACAGGCTGAACAGAAAGAAAGCCTCCTGCACTGAGATATGCTGCAACATTGAACGGTCTACTGAAGGCAATGATGATCTCTTAGACTGAAAATTTTCAAATCAGATGACAAAACCATTATAGAAGCGTACAATTAAAAATAATGGTGTAAAAGCAATCAATCTGCATAATCCAGAATTCAACAGTAAATAAATAAATTTTAAAAGGTATTTTCCTAGGATGCTAAGCCTTCTTCACTCCAAATCTGAACATATATTAAGATGCATTCATTCCATTCTATAGCAGAGGTTATACAAGCAGGGGTGCATTTCCTTTCATCCATAAAACAGTCTTGTGGTTGGTTTTCTGTTTTTTGTTCTATTTCTCTGATTCCTGACAGTGAGAGTTCTCAAAATGTAAGTGAATGGTATCCCAAACACCGGGGATATACAAGGTTTCACACAGAAGTATTGAAATCTTGTGCCCATGACCTTTGCTCCCAGTATCATATAATGACACAGGAATCTCTGGGGTTATTGTTAATAAATAAATAAAAATATATCAGTCCTCACTACAGCAATAAGACTTTGAGGAAAAAAACAAACAAACAAACAAAAAAACCAGAAATGTAACTGAAACAAAACAACAACAACAACAAAAAACAGAAATGTAACTGATATAAATAGAAGTGATGCTGGAGGGCTGGATAGGAATAACTCTTACTACCAAAACTCTTACTCAACATGTTTATACATCTTACTGTGTTACCCTTACTATAATTTTCAGAATTAAATGTCACATTTGTCTTAATGATTTTTTTTTTTCTTTAAAAAGGAAGGCGTCTGCTGATATTGCAGTGGGTGACACCTATTCCTGGTTCAACCTTGCTGCTGTCACAGCATTACAAATTCCACTAAAGATGCAACCCTGCACTTAAGTAGGTTGGGGCTGAGTCTTCCTCCTGGAGGGATTCCAGTTCACTTGATTATACATGAGCACACAGTTTTAAAGCCAAGTCTCAACTGAGACAAATAGGGTTGTAACTATGGTCTCCAGTCTCCAATATGGAAGAATCTTTCTTCTTTCATTTCAAACATGAGAAAGACATATCACACAGCCCATCAACAGTCTCGGTTGATTTTAGAGAGGATTAAATGGAAGTTTGAAAAATTTAAGGGAAGGTGAAAAGGAAAGTAAAACAACACAAATCTCTTAGGGATGGGAAGGAAAAAAAAGTAATTACCATCTCTGAACCCTTAATGACTTGCCCTGGTTTCTCCAATACCTTTAATAAAGTGGATACTGCAACCAAGAAATAATTGTCATTGACAGTTGCTCACTGCTTATTCTGTCTTATTTTTCTGTCTGGCAGTTTAATTTTTACCATTGTCAGCTCTGATACTGAACAGTAATTAGCAAAATTCGCTTTGATTTGACCTCTAGTGAGGGAGAATGTAACCAGTTCTCCTCAGTAGCAGGGGACATGGACTCATAGATAAGCTGGTGAACAGTCAGTAGTACTAGAATGGACACTGCATTTTGACTTATCTTCTGAGATTTGGAATTATTCTAATGATACGAGCAAGGAGATTATTTCAGCTGTAGGTGAAGTTTTTTGAAAATTAGAAGGATGTCAGAGAAGGAGAAGAATATCCAAGCACTGGAGAGCTGGAAATCTAATTGCAAATCCCATAAAACTGCATATTTAAATTTTAACTAAAGGCTAATTGTAGCTAAGGCTATTGCAGCCACGCAGAAGAGTGTTAGGCTAGTCTTCCTTTATATTTATCTGCAGCAAAGATTCTTGCAGATAAAGATATATATGAAAAAAGAATGGAAAACACTACAGCCTTGATATCTCTATGTAGACTGAGGAGTGGCTGAAGAAGGTACAAACAAAGCTGTGGCTTCATCTACCCCTAGTGCACAAATTAGTAGCAAGGGGATAGGTAGTACCAGGAGAAAATATGTAAAAGGGCTGCATGTGGTATAGGCCATAATACCTTGTTGATTCCAGAAAGAAGGACAATTTAGGAAGACCTGAGACATGTCTCATGGTTCCTCGCTACATAAACTTTCTGAAGAGAAACAAACATGTTTAAAGGCATTTTAGGGCAAAAGGCTATGAGGTGGAATTGAATAAAGCAAAAGCAAAACTATGTAAATGACATTCTTTGATTGTTGCTTGTGTGGACAGCAGCACCTCATCCTACCTCTGCTAGACTCGAGGCTGGTCACAGAACAAAGTACTACACTACACTGAGGTGAGAGTTTTTCTCCAATGAGATTATGCTACAACATCTGAGTCATTTAAACTAGACTAGACTAAACATTTAAGGCACATTATGGAATTTTGATATAGCAGAAAGCAGACAACGTAATACAATTTTTCCGTAATGATTTACTATGCATAATGCAAAGCTTCAGATGCTAAGTGCATTACATGTAAATATTAGCAACTCAAGCTGGTAGATTTATGGAGAGAAATTAATCTAACTGATGGCTAATCATATTGCATATTATTTTCTTAGGGACTACATATATCACCCACCAGACAATGGAAAGAGCATTGCGTAAACTTAACTCCCAAGAAGTAGCAGTGAAGAACCCCTTCTTTTCTTGTGTGATCTATATTGTAACTATCTAGGGGTATGTACCACCTAAGTTATAAGTATCTATTTTCTTTTTATCTGTCTATCTGTCAGCAGGATTTTTGATCAAAACAGAGTGAAGAACAAAAACTTTTAAAAAATGTTTTAACATTAAACTTCTCTTACGGAAAGTATTCTGCCTATATCATTTGCAAGTTGTTGAACATAGACCCAGTCTCCATGTAACTGTCATCTACACCAATATACTTCGGTTGTTTTAAGTCTCTACTTTTGTGCTAAGGATCTCCAAATCTGATTGAGAATCAATTTGGTTAGAATAAGATGGTCTTTATAAGCAATGTATGTGCTTTTGTAAAACAGCAAAGACTCATACTATCATACCAAAGACGTAACCTAATCTTTGCCCCTATATGACCCAGGAAATAAGTAGATAGTTCCCAGTAGGATTTCATTGTGGAAATACAGGTCTTATTGCAATACCTTTATTTTAAAATGCCTCAATAAATCAGTTTTTAAAACACATCTTTCTTCAGAAACACACAAAACCCATCACTTCAAAAGCATCTGATTAATCTAAGCACAATCAAGGACATGTGAGATAGCTGCCATTTAGTTCAGCCAAAGCAATCCATGCCAACTGCAATAAACCCATCAAACTGTCATAGAGTCAAGCTGTGAGAAAAAGACTATGGTGATTACATGCAATAGTTTCCTTCAGTGATTTTATAATTTCAATTTTTGTAACATTTCAAGATTTCCAATACTTATAGTAGCAATTCTTCAGTACAGAATATTTTCTCTGGGAGTTACTATCAACAACTTAGCCTATTGTTTTTTTTTTTTTTTTTTTCCCATCATTGAATCAAGCATATAAGCTTATCAGACAAGAAATATTGTGATTACAGTAATATATAAATTATTTAAAGAAATTCAGCCAATCAAAACAGATATTTAAGTACCTATTTTCTTTGATGTGTGCATATAGCTCCCATTAAAAGGACACGGTCACAGTTGAGAAGCCTGAAATTGAACTTACACCTAAAATTAAAATTTATCCTTCCTTTTACATTTTTTCCTTCACCCTGAAAACATTCTGTCCTTCAGCAATGACCCTCTGGACTAAAACAAACAAACAAACAAACAAAAACAACAACAAAAAAACACAAAATATAAAATAATAATAATAATAAAGAATGATGTGTTCATTGCAATGATCAAGAAGTAGAGAGAAGAATGACATCTAACATTAAGGAAATTTAAGACAAACTATTTAAATTGTCCTTTCAGAAACACTGCATTATTTATGAGAATGCTTCAGGCAGATGGAATGTTGAAACCTCAAGGTGTGTTTTCCTCTCCACAGCTATATTTTATGCAGCACAAATGCTATTGGGAACTTCATCATCACACTACGGAGTACAGTGAGTAGCAGGGGACAGAGGGGCCCAACTTAGTGATTCTCTGCTCTAAACAGCTCTTGCTTGGTTAAGGAATATGCTGAAACAAAAGCCACTGTCAGATTTCATAGCAATAAAATGAGAGTAAGGATGAGAGAGTTTGTAAGCTTTGTCTACATTGCAACTTGATAGGATTATTCAGCTGACTAAAATACTTGCTGTCTTAGATAAGACCAGCAGTTATGCCAGATCACCGATCTATGTTCTCCATGTTGGCACATCTATGTTAACTTAAAAATGCCAGATATCCTTATTTCCTACTAATGTGACTTTTTTCACAGAAATAATATTTTTTAATGAGTGTGAGGAAAAATAGAAAGATTTATAAACTTTAGGATTGTGTGGCCCTAATGAAAACAGACTGCTCCAACTGACCATTTCATTCTGTTGAGCAATACTGTACTGGTGAGGGATATGGTGGAAGGACATCTTTCAAAATGGGGAGAGTAGATAAAAATTACCCAAAAGTATCACTGGGGTAAGGATAGTTATACTCATTAGGCACTCCAGTGCCCATTTAATTCTATTGGTTTCAAACACTGCTAAACAGTAGTTGCAGAGAAAGAAAGTAATTGTTCCAAGTGTAGTTCTGTTTGGGCAGGAGGTGAACTTACTATTTCAAAAGGCCAGACATGATTGTAGAAAAGAGAGTCTAAGCCAAAACAACATTCACAATGAGCAGTGGTATTATTTCATGAAAGCAGTAACTTCTCAGAATCATATAACATTACTGCAAGATCAACAATTAGCTGAAAACACAGCAAGTACCATACAGATGTTACTAACATTGTGAAAAAGGGTGAGAAAGAAGAAAGAAGGTACTACACATAACCAAGTATTTCTATATCAGCAGACTCCATATGTAAGAATTGGTAATTTCAATGTAAGAATTACCTGCCTCCTTCTGGACTTCAGTAAATACTGCATCAAGGCTTTGCTTTTGCTTATATCATGTCTTTCTTTTTATTTTTATTTTTTATTTTCTTGTTCCTTGCTATTATTTTCCTTGCTTATAAAAGCATAACCAGAATATGATATTTGTGCTAGGATTCAGAATGTGTTTGTAATGTGTGAAACATTACAAAAAGAACCTGTGAGTTAATTCTTTTTGTGTGGGATGAGGAATGTGATACAGTTCCTTAAAAATATGCTTTAAATTGACCTTTGAATCTTGTTCAAGTTTCTGTCTTGTATTTTTAATTTGTGATAACTGTTTTCTCTTTTCCTATTTATCAGCTTTCTTAAGGGTTTCACACATTCCAAACATTAATCTCTCTGATTATGCTATTGCTGTGATCATTTTGCAGAGTGTCATTACACAATATTGTTTAACATTTACATTGATTGAAGAAAAACACTGCAATAATTTAAAGAAGAGCATTTAGAATTTGTATGTTCTTTCTCTTGTCTTTCCCTTTTCCATTATATTCTATTCTAGTGAAAATTTCTGATCAGCTACTTTGGGAATGTCTCTTTCTACAAGTTAATGCAAAAATTATAAATACTGACATTATTTGCCAAAGGGTAAATAAAATAACAAAGAGCCAAATAATGTGGGTTTAAAAGCTGACGTCTGGGTCTTTTTATTATTTGATAAATAAGCTTTGATGAGAAGAATTCTGTACTATGAAGATACAACTTTTTCTAGTTTGTTAACTTTTTAAACTCAAGATTGACTCAGTGTTAAAACATTTATTTTAATCTATATTAATCACAATTTAAGGGGAAGAAATTAAAAAGTGATTTTTACCCCATTATAGAAGTATAATTTGACAAAGTAGCATCCCTTCTTGCTTTTTCATCTTAACAGCTATTTTAGTTGTCATTGCTTTAAATTCTACATAGGATTTTTTTAATTATATTCTCAATATTTTTCAAAAAAAGCATATTCTTCTTATATATTTTGAAAAAAAAAACAAAAAAACACAACAAAACACAAAAACATCACTTGACATTTACAGAAAAGAGGTGTAGATATCCTTTACAGATAAGTGTTCTTATTAACTGTGTTGTAAAAACTAACAAGAATACCTATTTTTCATTTTGTAATATATAAACTCTGGAATCTTAAAGTACAAAAATACCCCATGAAGACTGGCTAATGGGCATAACACATTCATGTATTAGATATGTAATTATATAATAATAATAATATACAATACTTTATGTATCATACTACAGTATCAGCTTTGTCAAGTTACTATGCCTATGTTAATGCTTTGGAGTTTTCATTTCAGTGTGAAAGCTTACTTCATTTCATACAGAGAAAACAACAAAGATGAAGGAAAAATGAAAGTCTAGGATTTGAAAAGACTAAAATACCTGAAATGAAAGCTTCTTAACTCACAAAAATGCTCCGGGGCATTAGTTTAATATAGCTAAAGAATATAATGCATTTGTTGTGTCTGTTCAGTGCCTCCTTATGTATATATTTCATCATAAGAGTAGTTATTTGTATGGGAGTATTTGCATAAAATAGGCATTCTGTTATCATCTCATGAAGACATTTTTAAAATAAAAAAAACAGTTTTTCAGGAACACTAAGTGTAAGAATTTTTCAAAAGCTATTTTTAAATAATACACATATACAGATATACTAAATTCTACTTATGGAATACATGATGATGTCAAGAAATCCCTTGCAGTTTGGTATCCCCACTTCACTGATTAAAATTCTCACTGATTCACACACTCATTTGCTTTAGTGAATTTCCACACTTACTGCTCAGAAATTCCCAACAAAAATTCATATTGAGAAATACAAAGCATAATTTTCCAACTTCTTCGACATTCTTTAGTTGTTCAACTTTGCACTAAGCAAATTAAAATGGGGTGCTTTTTAACAAATCATATATATCAAGCTCTTAATAGGAGTGCATTTAGATCTTCACATGGTATCTGGATGACGACAAGCAGTGGAAGGAAGCGAACGGTGAGGCCACTGGCCACATAGGAATGGGGCTGGCAGCATGCAAACAGTTCTAATTCTTCCTGATAAATATTTCTATAAGTTCAATTTCATAGAATAGATTCATTTAGCTGATTTTTTTTTTTTTTTTTTTTTTTTTACAGTCATGTAAGAAAAAAAAAAAGCCATGCCCTATTGCAGATAATTATATAGCAAAAACTACTGAATTCCTCCATATGAACTGCAGGTTACTGCTACACCTACCAAACCATCAAGGAGATCTATCCCTTACATATTTTCTTGACATTTGCTGGAAATGTAGCACAAACAGTTTTCTAGAGTTCATTGGATGAGTATTAAGAGCAATGCTGGTGTTGTCTTACTAGGAAAAGCATACTATGCATAGTGTTATGTGTGGGGCTGCTGCAAGTGCTTCTGCTGGGGGTGGCCACAGAGGGCAGTGTTGGCTAACTTCCCCATGCCTGGCTGGGAAGGCACAGATAGAGCACTTTTACTCCTGGCTGTTCCAATCGAGGATGGCACTGGAGCAGAACTGACCTCAGAACCAGAGATCTGTGACCAGCTGTCCGTCCCAATGAAAGGGATTATGTGACATAGATGCTTGTGATAGCAGAGGACCGGGCGAAATGGCAGAAAGCTCAAAATCTGGCCACCCAACAGGGCATGTGTCTGCCTGTCTTCGGGCAGCAAGGAAAGGCTATCTAAAGCACATCCATGAAAATGCTTTGCATAAGCCCAGTACGATTACACGTTCTAAAAATGATTATAGCTGTTATCCTGCAATGATATGCATGGAGACAGGTCTCTGTGCAATTTTTGCCTATTAAAAGCTCTCTATCAAAGTCATTTTGGGCCCCAAGCACAAGTCTGTAAAACTTTGACAATGCTGTCTTGAGTGCCTTTTTAAAATTAGTTAGCTAAAATTAAAACACGTAAAAATGATTTTTACTATAATGAGCATGCCATATTCGTTAACTACCTTTAATTGAAGATGTACTCCTTCATTAACATATGTGAAAACCTGTGGTCTGAATTATGTCTGATTGAACTTCACTGAACACATATAGGAATATATTTGCTACCGTGCATACATGTAAGAAATCATGAGCGACAGTGGTTTTAAGAAAACAAACAAACAAAAACACACAGAAAATATGGATCATCTTGTTAAATTTGTTGATAGCACCACTGGAATATGAGCAAAGCAAACACAACTATATTTAACATAATTGTGCAACCTGGAACATGCATTATAGAACAGTAAGAAGGGTAAAACACTATCTACATTTCTATTGCCAAATACATGCACATTTTCTTTCCCTCTACCTCACATTGCCACACAGAGTGTGGAAATAGAGGGAAATTTGTCTACTGCAGGCAGCTTAGGGGGGATGTCAGCCTGTCAATAATAAAAAGCCTTGACTGAAGTTTAAGTGGATCCTCTCCAATGCAACCTTCATGAAGCACAGTGATAAAAACCTGCCCCTGCTTTGTGTAAGCTGAAGTTGCCTTTAAGCACAGCAGGCTTACTAGGATTAGTACTAGTACTAGCCAAAATAGACGGGTGTTGTATTCAGAGAGTTAAAAATCACATAGGTCTGAAAGATACAAAATTTCTTCTCTGCATTAAGGAATAATCAGTAAATACCATGTTTTCTTTTTCATTAGCTTCTGTAAAGAAAGTGGTTTGGATACACGAGCAGAGAACAAAAGAATAGGTGCACACACATCTGAATATATTGTCCTCCAAAGGCACACCAACTGTACTGCCACAATGCTTAGCCAAAAATGAAATAGAGTTTGGGAGCTTCACTGCCTCTGCAAGCTTTTCCTAACACACCAATTTTTTATCTCCCATCTCTTCCGGTTCAGTATTACAGAGCAAAACAGGCTTTCATCCACAGTATTATTTACCAGTAATATCTCTCTCCTAACAAGAGTGTAGAGTACGGATAACATTCCTTCTTGTTAACCTACATTTAACACAATAGCTTTCATTGCCTAAAATTTTAATCCAACAGAAAAATAGCCCCAAATAACTAAAACAAACCTCATATAACTGCATGCAACAGAAAAAAATAAATCTAGCAAAGAAATTAGTGAGAGAAATCATGAAAAAAATAATCAAATTTTTAGTGAAGTTTTGTTTCACGAATTTGTTTACTGGAGCTTAGGTTTTCTAAAGTCAGTTGTTATTGCTAAAAAATTAAATATGTGTTTGTTTAAAACAGGATTGAGACTTGCTTCTTTCTTTTAATGTCCTTTGTATTTCAATGAAAATTATTTTAATGGTAATCTAGTAAGAAAAAAAATCCAGTTTAAATATTTTTCTGTTTGTTTGCTTTTTGGCAAAAACTCATGCTATAAAACAGTTTACTGTATCATAAAACTAAAAATGCACGCAGATGTTCAGTTATAGAACAAACCTCCTTTAATGAAAGGACTCAGCAGTGTATATACCTTGCATTTTGTCAATGATTCAGTTTCAAGGATGCGTGGGAATTATGATTATGTGGGCTTTGCCCGTGTAAAGAACAACATTTTAGATCACATATACAGCCATCATCCACTTCCAGAGAGAATTGGTAATGCTAATTACGGATTCTCAGTGACCACAATAAACAAAAACTTCCTTGGTTTTGGTCCAACCAAGGAACCTTTCATTTCTTCTTGTTACATCTAGGAAAGACTTTTAGAAAGTATAATGAACTATTAGAGGACAAATATAAGATGGATGATTCCAAATGTGTATATTATTTTGTAGGAGAAAAGATTTAACAAAATTTAATACTAATGAATACACAGTGAATACTAAAACCCCTGTGCAGGTATTTTTCTGTTACTTATAATAAACAGAGGAAAGCTATGTGACTTTCCACAGCTACGTTAAACATAAATTTGAATTAAATTAACAGTTTTCTGCCTTCTGGAGCTATTCATTTAAAGTAATAAAACTGGTGTAATATATGTTTGTTTCATACTTAAAGCAGTATATTAAGTTTTTTTTTTAATATTGTTTCAAGTAACTTTTGAGGTGTTTTGATTTTGGTGAATAATTATCTTTGACCTGTAGTATTGCAAAATCTTTAGGAAAAAAAAATGAACTTTTTTTTTTTTTTTTTTTTTTTTTTTTTTAAGAGAACACAGTTAAAAATGTGTTTCTCCAGATGGCAGATATCAAAGATCCATTCACAATATTAAAAAGTTTCAGAAACACATTTAAAACATCATATGGTATGTATTTCCATTGCCACATTTAAGAGTATTTGTCCTCAAATGTCTGGAGGAATGGAAAAATGCTTTACATTTAAACTGAGTGTCTGTATGTACCATCAACCTCTGGAACTCACAGCAGCAAAAAAACATCGACATGAGTCTGGTCTACTTGGTTAAAAAACAAAAACAAAACAAAAACAAACAAACAAAAACCCTGCTATTTCTGTGGCTGGTAACATAAACTACAGAAATGATTTCTGAGTCACTAAAAACTACAGATCAGAACATGAAGCAATTCTTGAGGGTGGCTATAGGCTCCTTTCACCCGTACTGTCCCTACCTGTTCACAGTACCCTCCTGCCGCTCCTCCCCTGCTGCAGCAGCGCCAGCTATCCTGCACGATGCTGAACAGACTAATGATCTGATATGTACCCGTAAATTAACTCGGCAGCATGACTTACAGTCAGAAAATGGAAAGGTTCTTAGGTTATACCTTGATTTTAAGGGCTTGAATTGGTTGAGGTTTTAAATACTGACTGACTGATCGATCAATCGATCAATTGATCTATCAGCAACAAATGACATTATTAAATTCTTATGCTCCTTTAGCCAGGTGACTTTCTTCAGTTGTTTACTAGAAACATGGAAAACAACCACAACTTCATGCTGCATCTCCAAATTCATACAGTTCATCATTTCTTTTCCTCTGTACCTGATACGGTGTGCAGGTCCTTCAGGTTCCCTCATTGTTAGATTCTACAGAGAAAGTAATCATTTGAGCCACTCATGTGATAAACCAGCACTTGAAAGACTCAAATGTCAAGTTGTTTTCATCACATCGACAGCAGGTCTTAGACTTAATCTTTCCTTGGTTTATGCCACTACTTTGCTTTTGCTTTGCTGCAAAATGTGGAATTGCCTTGTATATGCTAATGTGAACTGCCTTGCCCATTAGTTCTCCAATTTCATCTGTATTACCCTTCACCTGTTAGTGAACAAGGCAATGGCGCATATTATTCTCCCCTCGATGCACATCCCATTAGACTTCAGTGGAGAATACACCCCCCTTGTGTGTAACCAAGATGAGATTCATAGAGATTTCAATTTGTGTTTACAAGAGCATTGTTTCCTTTCTATACAATCCATGTTTTTTATATTCATATATGACCCACACACCCAGAGCTTGGATCTCATCCCAGCTTCTACTATGCTCAAAGACATGCACACCCAGAGTTCTGGCTATCTTCCACCAGCAAGGCACCTCCACAATATCCAGCATTCCTTCTGGTGACACATAAGAATTTGCAAGTAATACCAAGTGGCATTTTGCTCCAAAATACCACAAGGATTTTGCTCCAAATCTATGCTGGGTGATCACATGCTTGTAACAGTCAATAGACTTCCAAACACATGCTTTTATACAAGATTTCCTGAAACATAGAAATTCCCTTGTCGATACTTAGAACATAAATATTATATATAAATATACATTTATATATATGTATTTTCATTTATATGAATGTACGTGAACTTTTGATTTCAATTAGTTAGCACTCTGATGAGTTCAATTACAGCTGATGAATCTGCCCTATACTCTAAATACTGCTGTGAATTCACACTACATGCTTTCCAAAATACCTTAATGTTATATAATCAGAAAAACAATTACACAGCAAAACGGATACACATTCAGCAATGACATTATATTTAAGTTCTGTTCTTCCATGATAGAAGGTACTATAAATAAGTATAATCTGCTCTATATTTACGTGCATGAAAGTCAGTGCTATGAAGAGATGCACTTGTAATTTTACTATGTATGGCCATTAAAATACAAGTGCCTATTAAAACACCTTACATTTTCAATGTTATGCTGAGACTTAGAAATAAAAATTGCTATCTACAAACCTCTGAAACCAACAGAATTGTAATCAATTTTTTATCTGTGGTTGGACACCAGAAGTCATGGTAGATTTTCTGTCCTCTTTCTACAATTCTCTTGTTAAAATATTTAGGTGGGTCCTAGGGGAAATGCTATACTATGGATAATTTGAACCTGTTTACATTAGTAAGTAAAAGAACGCTCTTTGTATCCTGTTAGTCACAAACATTTCCTAGTCTCATCCTGTCACTTTCCCATGGGGGTTCCTGGTGCCATTCTTGAATGTACGATACCTAGCTCTGTTGAATGGCTACAGGGACTGCTTGTTTCATCCTTTTCCATATTTGATTGAAGTCTGAATATAGAAAACATTTTTACATGCTATAAAGTTGCAGGTCTAGAGGGACTATATCAATCTGGAAGGTAATCTATATTCTCAGTTTAATGTTCAGAAAATGCAGCCATGAAGCTGCCCTGCATAAATAAAAGCATATCAATAACAGTACTATAAAATTGCTATGTAGCCCAGAATGTGTTTGTAACTTGGATTTATAATCCATTTTCCTGAAAACTGACTTCCCAATCTGTGGTCAATATTAATGCAATTAACTAGTCAAACCTTATAGACGGTCTTATAAATTGATAAAACTCCAGGGAAAATGTTAATGAACAATCTAAGAGTGTACTACTTTGAGTTGCCGTGCTCTAGCCTGAATCCTTCTAAAAATGTTGTAAGCTGAGGATTTTATTTTTTAGTAAAGCCATAAACATTCTGGCTAGACATTTTCTGCAGATTTAAAGATAAACAGATGTGTAATGAAAAACAACAACAAAGTACATGCCACTTGGATGAAGCTTACAGATTGCTTCTCAGCATTTGGATAGAATACTTTCTTCAGGCTTACAAGTATTAGGAATTTGCAAACACAGTTCTGAAATACCTAATGAGGTCTCAGTGACCTAGAAAATGCCCTGTATGGAAAGCGGCTTGAAATACCAGGGTCTGTTTAGAGTAGCAATTAGCAGTACTCACAGATCGATAAGCTTGGATATATTTTTGTGTGTGAAAGAACGGAACACCTGCTCTTTAAATTAACATTATTTGAATAAAGTTGATAAGAATTAGGAATGCAAGGTGAAAAAATGAGTCTCACAACAGTTATTATATTTGTAAATTCCCAGTACTCTTTTTAGAGTGATTAAGTGAGATTGAGAATTGAATGCTTCATTTAAAAAAAATCAGCCTGATCTTCAAAAAGAGGAAAAGAAAGATAATAGAGGATAGAGGAGAGACAAGCTCAGGGCATATCTGCACACATGTATGAAGACAGACCATGGGTACACATGACCTGAAGATCAAGCTGGCTGGATGTGAGAAAACACTGAGAAAGTCCATAATAATGTAGTGCAAAGCTCTAGGCTCGTAAGACCAATTGAGATGGTATTTTAAAAGTTACAGAAGTTATTTTTGGCTACACCCATTTTTCTATTCATGCAGTTTGAATAGAAAACTGTATAGCATTCCCAAATGAGAAAGCATGTTAATTTTTTCATTTGTTTTTCTGGACTATGACCAAGGAGTTTTTCAGAGATCATGTAATTTAGTTTATGTAAATAGTGAACTGGTTAAGAAGAAAACTGTAGACAAATTGACTAACACAGCTGGAAAAAAGGACTGAATTTAGACTACTGACAGAGGACCAATATCCTTTAATGTCTGCTTTTGAGACATTAATTATTAGCTGCTAGATTTCCTAGTGTTACCCATATTACTCATTCCTGAGATAAAGGGCTTTATTCAACTGTCTAAAAAGAAGAGGAAGATCCACTGCTTGACTTAGCAAAGCAAATGCTAGATCTCAACAAGCTCACACTGGAACTTTAAGCAGGACTTTAGCTCCAGTCAGTTCATTGAAGACATACTCCAACGGGAGTATGACTGCTAGAGGTTAGCTACTTTCCTATTTGGACCAGAATTAAATTCTGTACCTTCCAAATAGGATTAAGCAAAGCCAAGATAATGGATATAACCTTCTCTGGCAGAATGAACTGAGAGTGTTTATGGCTATATATGCTTATATTCCGCTTGGTAATATTGGGGAATTAAAAGTAAATCATATAGGCAGCACAAGAAAAACTACATTGCAGAAACATTGAAATATATAACAGTGCTTGGAAACATAAAAATTTAGACAACTGATGGTAACTATTTAGCTGTTAGAATTTTGTATTTGTAAATTTTACATTTTGTCCTGAAGTTTCACAAGCAAGACTACACTACTGGTTCTCCTAGCCAATTATCCTGTCTTTGGCAGTGCTCCAGGCAGATAGAAAGGTGTAAGAATAGCTCTGTTAGGGAATCTGTCTTTTTCATGAAATATTGTGTATCACTAGCAAGGGCTGTACTTTTCATCACAAACCACTCTTCTTTTTTAATGAGTTACATCCTGAATTTTATTAGTACCAATGTTTACGTGGAACACCTGTAAGCAGATAACAAGTGACATAAAAAATGAAAAAGTCATCAGATTGCCTATAGTTTGTAAAATCATACTGAAATATAGTAGACAGTACTAGCTGGAGCAGAAGGAGCAGAAGTAGCTGCTCTGTGAAACAGTTTTCTGAAACTCGCAGTTCCCCAGAACTCTGTATCAGCATACAGTTTAAATATATGATGTATTAAATATCTAAGATGATAAACCACACAAAATAGGTATCTACACACAAAAGTATACTAAATGAATTTCAGTTTTGCAGGCAGAAAGCACACAACCAAGGAATCATACCTAAGAAAGCGTAACAGTGGAAAAAAGCCACTTAGCTCTTGATATCAAACTATCAGAGGATGATTATTTCATGTTATAAACTCAAGAAGTCTGATGCAAAATGTCTCCTCACATATTCTGCCTCTTGAAATTAACTGTCAACCAAACAGTAGTGGTGCAAAGAGGCAATCTTTTAAAAAATGGTATACTTTTATAGTCTGCGTGGAACGAGGAAAGCAGCACATACTTTACATCTTGGGGGTTCACATAAATCTGTCGACAATAGTCAAAGGGCCACAGATATTTATGCATCTTGTCCACCTTCAGCAGAGCCTCCGAGTCCACCTCGCAGGAACACAATGACCATAATAGTACCCATCACAGAAGCTATTCTCCTCAATTGTACAGGCACAGTGAAACCATGGGGCCAAAGCTGAGCCTTGAAATGGCTGTAAAATTGCAATCGATAAGAGATGTTTGTGCCATAATTTAACAACCAAGGAAGGAATGGCTGCCCTGGTGTCAAGACAGCATGTATACACTATTAAAACTGAAACATCTCACCTGGAAAACTGAAATGCTTTCTTTGTTAGACAACAGGCTGCATGAACTATTCTGATACTTTTCTGTCATTGGAGATCTTTTACTGAAGTAACAGATCAAACTTTAAAACTTTATAATGAAGGTCAAAACAGGGAATATATATATATATATATAATATATGTATATATATATATATATAATATATATATATATATATACATATATATATATATATATAGTGAGAAATAATTTTATTCTGGTACATGCTGAAATATTTCTCCTGTTAGAGAATTGAAAAATAAAAATAGCATTGTTATTATAACTGCAGTCAGCATAAATTATGGAAAATGATGTTTCAATACATCCAATATATGCTTCCTGCTGTGAGACAGTATTCTTCTTAATCTTGAAGATTTCAGGAACCATGTTTTCCAGGTATTTCAAGAATAAATATGAAGACATTTATTGAAAAGAAGCTTCAGAGGGCAACTCAGAGAAGCAAATCTTTACCGACGGTTTGGAAATTATGGTATGGAAATTATTTAAAGATACTATACTAAAAAAACAAAAAAATCAGAAAGGGTTAAGAAAGTTACTACAAAGAAGGAAGTACTTGAAATAGAAAGAACAATGAATGTTGACTGATTAAATGTAAAAGCATCACCAAAAATCTAAAAAGGGAGCTTGAAGAGCAAGTAGTGGAAGAAATAAGTTAAT
Source organism: Heteronetta atricapilla (assembly GCA_011075105.1). Lineage (NCBI taxonomy): Eukaryota > Metazoa > Chordata > Aves > Anseriformes > Anatidae > Heteronetta > Heteronetta atricapilla. The sequence goes on along the minus strand of CM021734.1, from coordinate 38,936,999 downwards.
AAAAACAAACCTTCTTTCAAATTTATCAGGAGAAAGACATTTGCTAGAGATTCTATCACATCAGTCGATGAGGAGGGTACCTAAGAAGTGCTCAGACAATTTCCTTGCATTACTGTGGAAGAAACTCAAAACAACCCCTTTCCAGTCCCTAGCAGCAAACCATCAGAGGATGTGACCCTAAAGGGCCTGTAGAACTTATTATGGAACACATTGACAAAAATGAATGGCAACAAATACCTAGGGCCAGACTGTATTCAAACAGGGTATCTGAAAGAATTCAGAGATGAAGTGCCTGTACTATTAGTGATGGTATAAAACCTCTTCCTTAAATCTGCCTTAGTAATAGAGGATAGGAGGGAAGGGAGGGAAAATCTGAGGAACTGCAGACCTCTAAGCCCAGCATCCATGCCAGGCAAATAAAGATTCTGATTAATGGTCACATGATGGGGTCATGGTCACAATGGTCCGGGGGGGGGAATTAATAAATAAATATTTGGGAGGCATTGTTTTTGCAAGGGCAAATTGTGCCTTTAAAATGCACTGACACTCTTTGAGAGAATCATGAAGCATATGAATGATCCAGTTATGGTACAGGGAGGTGCAGTTGAGGTAATGACCTTTGATTTCCAAATGGCTTTCAACAAAAATCCATTACCAAAGGCTAAGTCAAGATAAGGTACAGTAGCAGTCAGAAAGTAAGCCAAGTATCAGGAATAGACAACAGTGGAACACAGTGAATATCATTATACTATTTACATTGTACCCCAAATTTATTGCTCTGCCATAACTTGAATACTCTATCCCCAATCTCAAAAATTACAAAAAAGCTTCAGAAGAGTGCTATAACAGTGGTCAAAAGTACAGGAGCACTATTTTAAGAGGAAGAACAGCAGAGGCTAAGGGCTATCCATCTGTTAAGAGAGGTATTTGTGTGGATTTCAGAAGTCTACAAAATGAAAAGAAACACTGAGATGGTGGATAGGGACTGGTCATTCTCTTTTACAATACCAGAGCTGAGAACCTAGTTGAAACTAAAATTCAAAAAAAAAAAAAAAAAAAAAAAAAAAAAGGAGGGATATTTGTGGAAGTTTTTGCTGGGGAAAGCTATTAATATTCAGTCTGCATGGGTTCAAGAGCAGACTGGGAAACGAAGAAGAATGATCCATGACTAACCAAGTGCCTAGACCCATACCTAGACCCATTCCCTTTGACTCTAACCTTAGAACAGTTGGTAACTGGGAGAATATCAGAGGAGGTATCATATGCCTGCATAGCTCTCCCGTGTGTGTGTGTATGCATGCATGGGAATCTCAGTGACAGACTGATAGGTTAGGTGGAGCTGCTGTCTGAACCACTACAGCCAGTGCTGCATTCTCCAGAGCTACAGCACTTTCAATAATTTGCCATACTGTAAAGGAAACTACCTGTTTTATTTATCCAATGCAATTTCAGTGGCTACCAGTTTCACCATTTCTTCTAAGTTGATTCTCCAATTTGAGATGTCAAATATCAATCTCTGTTTTCTTTTACATGCAAGTAGTTCTATTTAACAGTAAGTAATTTATTTAGTTAGGCCATGTATTGCAATGATAAATGCTTCTTGGTTCTTTACTCCCTTGGACAGCTGTGTAAGCTTTCCAACTGCTGGCACAGCTCAGTTATTACAATTATACAAATATTATCTATTTGATTTTATGGAAGTTTTTAAAAGTAATTGTCAAACAATGATCATGCTTTGATTAAATAAATATTGCTACTGTGACACTAGTTAGGACATAATTTAAATTTGCTATGAATAATTTGTTACCGTATCTGTCATCCTAACTCTGATTAACACTGGAGATATATTTGTTGAAAAGATACCCTATTTCGCAAATTTGACATCATTAAGCTGTTTCATGAGAGTATTTGACATTATTTCTAACATTATTTTATGCCAATCACATTTACTCTAAACTGCTTATTACTTTATTGCTGTAAATGGCACCATGTATTTATTTGGCTTTTTGCTTTAGAATCAGCAGGCTATCACTTGCTTTGTTAATCAGATCCAACCTTGAGGATTATAGCCACCAGTTTCAGGTTTATTTAATTGACACTACTCAGAAAATGAGAACTTGGTAATGCAGTTACATTTACATCTTTGATGAGTTGCTTTTTTATGAACTTCTTTATGTTTGGAAAGAACAGTATTTTTGGTCCTTTCTCACTGCATGTAATATATTTAACATTATTCTAAATCTTTTTGAAATGTTAGTTGTTACATACATACTAAGTGCAAAAAGGAAGTATCAGCCTTAGGACTTAACAACAAAACATTCAGTGGCTGAAAAAATTCAGGAAACTTGCTAAAGCATCTCTAACTTAAAAGTCAAAGCTAAACATTTCCTTCTCAGCTTGGAAGAATGGCTACTGGTACGAAAGTACAAAAAAAGAGAAAAGAGATGCGTTTCTTCAGACATTTTTTCTATTGGGTACTGAGAGAACCATCAAGGGCACTTTTATTTTCTCACAGGTTCCCTGCAGTGTATGGAGATTGTTACTACGTCACCAATAAACAAAACTACGTGAAACAGAAGAAACTATGGCTGTGTCTCATAGTAGCATGGCCCCTTGAGAGTAGATTTGTAAAGTGCACCTGTGGGTATTGAGGTCCCCCATCCACCCCATTTATTTCAGACTGTGCTATGGATTATCTCTAGCCATGGTCCCACAGACAAAATATCAGGGGTTTGGAACAGATTAGGTATACTGATAGGATCACATCTTCCAATCCTGTTTTAACCAAGAGATACCCAGTTCATGGGCTGTGAGATTGCTGTGCAATAAAAGGCAAAGCATTTTATGACTTGTATGAATGAGATAACCTGAGAGTCCCAAGCAGAACCACAGACTGAGCTTATGCACATGGTAAAAATATTTTTCTTCCTACTAAAGCTGATTCCTCAGTGCTAGTTATGTATTTTGCAAGAAAGCAGGATGTACTGCAAAGAACTATAGCATCTTCTGATCCTCCAGTTCCAAAAGAACACTACACCTAGGGCTTGCATGTATCATGGGGATGTCCTTTAGTATTTCCTTCAATACTTCCTTATTAGCCTTGAGTTTATCAGTCTGATGTAACAGCAAGTTTTCTATGACTGACCAATACCTGAATGAATGATATTTTTTCCCCAAGTTTATGCAATGCTTATACAATACTTATATACATGCAATCATCCATGTGTTTTGCTGCCCACCTCATTAAGATCAGTGTATTGAAGAAATTAACAGCTCTCTGCCAAAACTTTCCCCAGAATGGGAAAGTCTTAGAGACAAAATTCCAAGCAGAAAGTTGTAAAGAAAAAATTACAAAATTTCTGAATTCTCATCCTCTCCCCCATCTTATGGTCAACCAAAAAATCCTTGAGCTAAGCTGCTATTTCTTTGCATTATGCATGGAAGATCTCTCCCTCTAATCTATTAGTTCAGCAAATAGGAAAAGGGAGATGGGTAGAAACTGTTTTTACGTTCACTAATAGCAGAGATCATGTGAGAATGCTGCAAGCTGCAAGTCTCTAATATATGCTTGAATATGGAGTAGCATAGATCTTAATTTTCCCAGATCTCAGCACTACAAAGGAAATGAAAAGTAAAGTGAAAAGCATTAGGCAGGACTTTATAATGGAAGGAATTGAGGCAGCAGTACTATTCATTGCTAAGCTCTTGGTTATTTTTAAAGGAAGGGCTTATATCTTCTGAGACCTGAAAGCAGCCTGCAGCCTGCTGGAAAGAATGAATGGAGATAACAAAGTCCAGACAGGATACTCTGATTGACAGCATGCAGACTGGTCCATTGGTACTGAAATCACAACCAATATTTCCTATAAAGCTGTTTGGAGAAATACTAGACTTGTCTGCATATATTTTAAGAGTCTGTAAATGTTAAGAACAAACATGGTTTTTAATCATTGTGGGTATTTGCTCTACTTAATAGGATGCTGCTGGATGAAGGGGATGAAGGACACCCCTGTCAAGTTTTCATGACGTCAGTTGCTCTACCCCTTAAATCTCAGTGATGAAGTATTTTGTCTGATTTGCTTTGGGGTTATGAGCTAACACAGTCAATTCCAACATGAAAATATTTACAGTGATGCAAAATATCTTCAGAAGCAGAAGAGATGTTTTATCTTTTTTTAAGATAATCAAGAAGGGGAAAAGATGTTGGACTCAAGTTTATGCTCCGTTAGGCCCTGTCTAGACCAGAATTAATACCATTCATATAAACTGAGAGTTAACAAACCACATTAACAGATGCAAATGTAATACAATTCTCCACAGGCAGTTCTATGATACTGCAGTGGGAATGAATCTTTAGCCTGTTGCCATATTTTCACTCCCACAAAATATCTCAGGGTAATTTCTTCCTGAATGATCTGGTTTTGTTCAGGTAATTGTAGACGTCTATGCATACCTGCATGTTTTAAGTTCACATAGCTTGCTATTTTTCCACTTACAGTTCCACACTGTACTTTGGACAGCTTTTGCCCCATACTATACTTGGGCTTTTATACTAGGATAAAAAGCCTCCAGACACATTAATGAAAAAGTCGATGGAAAATAAGGATAATGGAAATTCTGCCTGTTCAGTTAATATATATATGTGTGTGTGTATATATATATATTCACATATATATATATATATATGCATTTTGTGACCTCTAAGTATCACAGTCAGATTTTTTTTTTTTTTTTGTCTTGTGAAGCCAGAGGCATAGGCTCACCACAGTTTCTTGGCTACACAAGAAAATCTGCACTTCAAAAATGGAAAAAGATACATGTTAGCCAAAGCACAATTATCATGTGTATTGGAAATGCCCTCTTCCTATAAATCCTTTGAGAATCTATAGGGGGGAATAAGTTTTCCAACTGCATGTTACACATGAAAGCACAATCACTGAGGGGAACACAGGCTACAAATTACTGGATTTTCTGCAACAAAATGGGCTTCTTAGTTATCTCCCCAAGTAAGCTTATAGAAAGGCATGGCTGCCAGTTTGCCAACTTACAAAGGGATGAAATAAGTCTCCAGTATCATTATTATATGTCAATGGAATATAAGCCAAAAGCAACACAGTATTTAGGAAATGGATGTTGATAATAAAAGAGCCACTCTAATTTCCTGTGGAGTTCTTAAATTAGCTCATCCCATATGCAGACTGGTTCAAACTGATAATTCTGCAAGATAGGCGCTTTTACATACCTCGTTGGTAAGTAACTGATTTTGTCCTACAGAACAAAACCTGTATTGAGTTGATATTATAGTTGTTGATATCATAGTTGTTGATTTATGCTACCAGGAAGTCCAGCTACTTGCTTTTGTATCTATCTTTGCTGATTCTTAGAGGAACTAAGCAGCAGCATTTCAACAGCCATGTTTTATTAAGATCACAAATACACTTATTAGCATGAAATGGAAAGCACACTTTATTCTTAATACATGTTTATAATTCCTATTAATTCTGAGGACAAAATGCGTGTGCAATGCAAGAAAACTTAGCCATGTTTCTATCCAGAAAAAATAATAGTTTGCAGATCAGAGAGGCAGTTAAATATAGAGAGCTGCATTAGTATACTTTTTAAAAAATTCTCTTTTCCTGCAACTGAAAGATATTCATTGCCTTCTGTTGCCAAAACTTGGGTCAGGCAAAACATTAAAAAGAAATATACACAGCAGTAAAGCATTTGTAGCACTTATTTAAAAACAAATAATGTTTGCAAGACAGATCAGACTGCAGTATTCACACCGCTGCTAGTAACCACTAGCATCACATCACATACTTTACACAAAATTATTCAGAGAAGAAATTCTACAATATCTTTAGGCAACAAAGAACATTTCTGGTCATCGTGTGAATTCTGTGTGACTCAAACCCAGGATTTTCTTCTTTGTACTAAGTATGGGAAAGCCTGCTCCTTTGAGAGTTAGAATAGCTTTCGAAGACTTCTGATTTAAATTTCAAACTCTTGATCATAGTCAGGGAGTAAATGTTTTTATCCTGGAATTGAAAATTGGGTTCTTTAGCTCTATACCAAGTGAAAATATTAAGCATTTTGTTGTATCCACTCTGTGAGCCAAGTTCCCCACTGTGCCTTCAAATCCACAGTGAATGAACCATATTTGGATCTGCTTATCAGAAGGAGACATTTAGAAAGACAATGAGCCTGTCCTGCTAGATGGAGACTCCTGATGCTTTTAGATAGGCCTGTGGTGAACTGCAAAATGGGCCCTAAAATCAGGCTGACATGGTCGCTTAACAAGCTGTGGTATTAGCTGTTGGCTCAGAGAATTTCTAGTGTCACCCACAGGGCTGACGATGGCAGCCATCATAATTAGAATGCATGAATCAAAAACACCAGGTGAAGATTTTGCCTTGGAAGAAAGAAAAGACAGAAGGAGGGAATTACCATGCCCTTTGACTATTAAGCTGCTGCATGCAGCTGGATCAGTGACCAACAGTGACTGGTCGGATTATGCTACGGAGATGCTTGCTATAGCCTTATACTTCCCACACCCAGTGGCTGTCAAAGCAAACACTGTCAACGACTTCAAAGAAAGTGATGCAAGAGGCTACATGGGGGAGAAAGGTAACCCCATTAAAGAAAGAGGGAAAAAGAAAAGACTGCAGGCTTTTCTCTGAGTTTAGCAAACAATTTCATTTAGGAATTGGTTTATTTTATTAATTCTAGCCCTCCAAATGAGTCCCTAGAAATGCTGAAGTCTAATGTGTGCTGAAGCAGAAAATCTACGTAATCTTAACTGATATGACCTTGAAAGGGATTTGCTGAACTTTTGTATGATTGGATTTTTTCCCAACCTTTGTAGACTCTTGATTTTAAAATCTGCCTAACAAAAGCTCTGCCAGGAAAGCTGTTATTACAAAGATGCTTCTCAATAGGGAGAAGTGGGCTAATTGCAAGCTCTTCAGTGAAATAAAGGAAGGTTTTGCAAACAACTACAGAATTGACAAAATGCACCACATTGCTGTTAACAGAAACTATGGGGGAGAAACATCAGAAATGGCAAAGATGTCTAATATAAATAGATGCTATAAGACTAGCTAGAAGAGGCTATACAAGATTTCAGATAATTCATAAACAGTAATTGCTCGTCTGACCTTGATGTGACTACAGAAATTCCATTAACTCACAAATCTTGACATTTAATTACATACTAAAAAATATTCTCCCATTTATTTTGACAGGGTCTACAATAATCCTGCATTCGACTTTTATCCATGTTTTCAGCTGCTTTTCCCACACTGTAATTTATTCCCAAAGTCACAAATAAAGAGCAGAATATCTGACTATTACCTAGAATGTTCTTTACTTCTCTCCAAAATTGGAACCAGAATCCTGTGAAAAGGTGAGGTTTGCAATGACATGATGCCCTTCACCTGTTTTCTTACACAGTTGAACTGAACCTCCCTGCTTTCTACCTGAGACAGCAAAAATTTACTGGGGATGACTGCAGTAAATTATTTCATGGAACAGTTCTAAACTAGCCAAACGATAGCTAGCATTAGAGTCATAGATATTAAAAAACAAGGAAAAAAAGCTTCCCCTATCTGGAAATGCTATTGTAGCATTTGTAAGTCACTATTCATCTATAACACTTAATTTAAAAAAAAAAGGGGGGGGGGGAATATAATCCAGATATAGCAGACAAGCTGACAATTGGTGTGATGAAACATACACAGTTTTAAGTGCTAATGAAGAAGGTTTTGGTTTTTTTGTTCATGTGCTCTAAATGAAGTAGACTCTAGGGAGGTAAAAAAATCAGAATACTGCATATTAATTGAATAAATATATTCTAGAATTACTGAATTTCAGCAACACTTAAAAGTTGTTTTTACTTCCTTTCATGCAAATACCAACCAAAGTAGATTTGTTTCTTTACACTTTAAGCTTCATTTTGAAGCAATTGGCTATTCTGTTTTAGTTGCTTTCTTTGTATCCACCTTCTCTTTGCCTCATCAATTCAGAATCGTGACATACAACCTTTTAATTTAAGTACTGTACATTTCTCTTCCTGCCTCAGAACAAAAAATAATGTTGTTGATAACAAATTCTTGAATTTAAGCAGTGATTTCACACCATCATTTGTTTTGAAAAAAATATAAGAAAAAGAAAAAGAAATAATTTATCATCTCATATAGACTGGAGAATATCATGATTTTCAAAAACAGTTTGATTATATATACTTACAATCCTAGTCCAACTATGATGTATGATGTTTATAACGAGAAAAAAATTACACATAGCTTTTTTTGGGTGTGTATGTGTGTGTGTGTGTTTGCACCCAGCAATCTGGCAGGAGCAAAACAGTTTCTAGTAGTTCCTTACTAGAAAAAAGCACAATACAGAATCCTACAGGATTCACACAAATGCTATTGTTCAAGAGCCTGGAACTAGATCAAACGTTATACTTGCAAAATGCATTAAGGACATAATATTCTACTTAAAATATCCATAATACTACATGCATGTACATATACACACTAACAGACTGATCTGCAAATGTAGTATTTCTATGGTTTACATTTTTTTGTGCTCTATCACTGTTCCTCAGAAGAAACAAAGAAAACATTTACATTGAAAGCATCTATCTTGCACCTCCATATATAAGGATACAAACATTAGTAGACAATTCTTTGTGTTAACCATGTGGCTAAATATATAAATATATATATATATAGGCATTTCTAAAACTGTAATCCTTCCTTTTCTTCTCTTTCTTGGTTCTCCTTTTTGAATTGTTTTCCCCTCTTCTAATTTCTGCTAGGAGCTACATCTCAAGTTTAGTTTTTCCTTGATTCTATTTCTTTATAACATTCCTAAGATAGACCTCCTCCTTTCTGAAATCATTGAGACAAGAATTCTAGACTTCTGCATTCGCTTCTTGCGATTCCCTCCCTCCAGCCTAGCTGATATAATTCTTGGCTCACATCTGTTTCAAATGCATCTCCATAGTGCCTTGTTTTCTCCCACTGTCACAAGCTGAGTCTTCTCTTCATTTGTGAAAGATCTCTTTCAAACCGTAGACCCCTGTCACACTCTTCCCAGTCTTGGTGCTTGCTTTTTCCTACTTAGGCAGCACCACTGAGTGAATAAAAAAGCACGTCTTTGCCTGCATGCAAAAGTTACTTTTCCTTAGCTTATTAAAACATTGCATTATCAGCAATGCTTTATCTTTCTTCTGACCAATTCATAACAGCTCTATTAACTTCAATTAAGCAAGCCAAGTTCTCACCAGGTTTTTAATATTAAATATCAGACCTATGAAAAAGAAGATAGTGTAAAGAAAATTTCCTTTTCTCACCACCAGTCATGTTCTCAAGAGCTTTTCCATTTATACTTTCCTAACACTACGGTTTTCACTCCAGGTTCACTGTCATTCCAGCCTCTGATCCAAACAAACGCTAAATGTGTTTTGCATATAAGATCAAGACCTTTAATTTTACACTTTGGGGCAAAACTAGTAAGCTTTCTTATTAATTTGCCATTTTCTGAACTCTTCAGCACCGCAGCGTATACAAAGCTATTTGCTGCACAGCATTTTGCATGTATAATTAGTTTACGTTTTTAAACACCTAGTTTTTCCAAGTAATTTTCTCAGAATATGGTTCCTTATATTTCACTGGCCCTTGGAACTTGGCCCCCAAGTGAAAACAAGGGGATAGGCATCAAGTAGATGAGATTAAATAGATAAAATATAAAGAGTCATATGACTGTTTCATTGATTTTGACATATCATGACAGGGATGGTTCACATTACAACTCTCCTTTTTTTCTCCTACAGTGGTCTTGGCACCTCTTCAAGGAACTATTCAAGGCTTCCTTCCATCCTCTTTTCAATGTGTTGGTATAAGTGTCCTCCTGAAATCTAGTTCTTTACTGACTTTTACAATCAGCACATCCTTAGGAACATATTGATGCCCCTCCTACTTCCCTGTTCAGAAGAAAAAAAATAGGAAGGAAATACTGCCTTGCAGATGCTCTTCTCTCTGTCTGAGACCGTGAGGGAGAGAGAAAGAGCTGAACGTAGTTCAGTGAATTTCCTTCCTTTTCTCAGCAGGGAGGCTTGCACGTGGTTGGGTATAGCAAGAAACATGATTTCCACAGGGCCTCAGGCAGCAGACAAATTTCGCAGCAGGGGATGAATCCATGGCCACTTCTGAGGCTGCAGAGCTGCACATAACACAGGGCTCTCATTATAAGGTTGGACAACCCTCTGGAGACTTTCTGCTGTTTCTATATTAACAAGAAATGAGTGGTTTGTGTATGTCACAGGAGCTCTGTGTTAAATATTGCTGCCTTCTATTATGCAGAGTAGTGTGTGTGCATTTCTTTTCTGATAATGCATGGAGAAACCAAGGGGAGAACAAGGATTTACCATACAGGGCTTGCAGCCCCATATGCAAGAGCAACACAGCCTGTGACAGGCACAATGACATCACAGAACTGTGAAATAAATGGCAGCTTGAGGTTTAGCTTATTTTTTAGCTTTATCTTACATGTTACAGAAGTTTCTCCTACCACTTTCATGTAATTCTTTAGTAGATTTCTATCACATAGTCACTTTTAATATATTTGAATTTTTTTGATCTTCAATAAACTCTACTCTGTTCCTTTGAGAAAAATCTTGGTTACTTTGAAGATATTTCTCTGCTTGCCTGCAGTATGTGAAATTCTTACTAAAACAATAAAAGTTCCAAGAATAAAGTAGTCTCCTAAAACTGACCTCATAGATAGATAAATCATTCACCATGCCACGTAAGTTATAAAGCACAGACTGCATGACTACTGATTGCTAGACTATTTCATTTTCACATGCTAAATGTGAAGTCCAAATGAGAAAAATACATCTTTGAGTTCCTAGGAACAAGCATTCATGAAGTTGAAGCCTGTTAGACAAGCATGCTAAGAAAATGAATTTAAACCGAAACCGACACTGGTAGTAATAATTACGAAAAAGCAATAATTAAATTAAAAAGCAGGAGTTATAAAAAAGATATAAGGAAAAGTTACGAGGAAAATACCTATGGCTATCAGACTTAAACATAACCAATAAAAATGTGAGAATTATTCAATAAATAGTTTCATTCTGTATTTAGGTTGAAAGCACATGATATACATATTGATGGTAATGAAATCTCTTCACTGTCAACAGCAACTAGAGATAATGTTTAACACTGTTTTAAACCCATCATTTTAAAATCAGAATGTCAGATAAAATAGAAGAGTTTTGAAAGAATTAAATGAAGAGTTTTATGGATGAAAATAACAATTTTATTTGCAATATGTGTTGGAATTTACTGGGCTGAACTTTTTAGAGTCCACAGTCAATCAGTTTTTGTGCCAAGTAAAATAATCAGATGGATATATTTTTTTTTTTAAGTATGGGCCTGCAACCTGTCAACTGCAGCAGGTAAAGCACTTAAGTTCTACAGGGTAGAACTTCACAGAGTAGAAGGAAGATAACATAGCTGGCATTTGTCACAATGTTTTTTATCAGAACTAACTCATCAGTTTTTGATACCCTTGCATATTCAATTGGTAAGAGTTGCACTGTGAATCTAAGAGTTTTTAACTTCAGTGAGGCATCTTACTTGATTGTGTAGAGAATCTTGGTTATTCAGATTAAGACCATATACACTAATTTCCACACACATTTAATAGCTAAAATACTGACTGAATGTATTTTAGAATGAGAAAAAGGGTGTCATTATCATGTAAATGGTGTCCAAACTTCTCTTTGTCTCCTTACCTATATTTATTATTTCATAGCAGTGTATAATGGAAAAAGAGACCGATTTAAATATCAACAAAGTTATGTAACTGATCTAATAATTCTTGACCAATTTTTATAGAGTACCCATAAAATACTTTAGAAATGAGACTGCAATGGCTTTATCTTTTGTTCTCAATTAAACTGTAATCCTACTTGTAATTCCTGATATTTAAGAACTACTGCAGTTGCAGTAATCAAAAGCTATCTAATGACCAACCAATGCCATTTTAAGTTAATTCACTATCTAAAAGATGAAAGTTAGCCAGCCAGTCAAGAGCATACCTCAGTCCTCCAACATTTTTCTGATATTCCTTAAGCTTGGAAACCTGTGACTGTTTTCTTTACATACTTCATCAGAAAGCTCATTCCCTTACCTCCTGCCATTTCAACATTAAGTGCCATAAAAATTAAATAACTCAGAGTACGATAATGTTTTAAGGAAGAAATTTTGCAAAATGTTATTTTATATTGCAAAAATATACATTTTTCAGAACAATACACTTTATCTTAGCCTTCTTATTAACATTTGTACATGAAAAGGAGTATTTTTTGTTAGAAGTTTGTAATGAACCTTAGGAACTAGATCATACTTAGATTTCATTCTTTTTTTTTAATATTTCTTTAAGGCTGAGTTGTAGTATTTTTTCCAAAGGAGATGATGACAGAGTAAAAGCACCTCTTTAAAACCCTTTAGAAACAAAAACATGAAAGTAAGAAAAAAACAATCAAACAATAATGACCATCGTATGCAGAATAACTAAATTAAATGTAAAATCAGTTTCATGAGAACATATGAAATAGATTAGGATGAATCAAGAAATGTTTGTGTTTGATGAATATCAACATTTGTAACTCTATAAAGTTGGAGGAAGAAAATGAAACAACAACAACAACAACAACAAAAGGAACAACAACCAGAAATAAAGAAAAACAAGAGAAATAGAAAAATGGGTCCCGGGCCTTTTCATCTTTTTACGGCTTTAATATTTAATTGCCTAGATAATTGTGACTGTATTTCCCACTATAAATATCTTCTCTCGTTCTATCACATCACAGTAAATCATTTGATAATGTTTGTCCTTTGTTCAAGCAGCCATTTTGATAACTAATGTGCATTTCTACCCGTCGTAAAGTCTTCATTCTACATGAGTGAGATGTGTGCACATTGTCCTAACCAGCTCACATTACTGTTAGCTAATGCTATTATAATGCTTTGAAATCATATTTGGAAAAATGTTCTACAGGACCATTTGACTACTGGGTTTGTCTTTTAGTCCGTTCTGAACTGACAAGGATCAGCCATCACAATCTGTAAAGTATTCCCACTCAGCATACGGAGTGAATTCTAGGTAAGTATCCTCAAGAGTTAATCTCCTCCAGCTTCCACCTCTTAAAAAGCTTTTCTTGCAAATAGAAAACACGTATCTAAGCTTTACTTGAGCAAAGGTTTCCCAGAACACTGGCGGTTTCTTACATACCGTGGGATATTTAATTACTACCTTTTTTTTTTTTTTTTTTTTTTTCCTTCAGTGAAACCTGCATAATGTCTTGAATTCAGGAAAAGAGGAAATAATGGACATAGCATTTGAGTTGAACAGTAGAAAATCATAGTGGATTATTTAGGAAAAATACCTAACTCTCCTCTCTGGCTTAAACCACACAGGAACACTGCATTTCTAGGACACAATAGAAAATGACACCATATTTTAAAACATTAACTTTCTCAGTTTTATCTGTAGTTTTCTAACAGTATTAAATGTTCAATTCTTATTCCCAGATGTGTTTAATTAAACACTCTATCACAAATCTTAAATTGAAAGAAATAAAAGGTGGTTCATGCTAAAAACAAAACATATATTTCATAGAAATACATGTCTCTAGTTGATCTCTTTATTAATATAGAACAAAAGGAAACATCTAGGTGAGATTTTGATTACTATTCAGATGTTGTATTTCCTTCTACTTAGCTTCTTTCTAAACTGGAGGAAAATATACATATGCCCTTGTTTAACCTTCACATTTCCACTCTATATCATTTTCACAGAAGAGTTGACCAAAATGGAATTTAACAGTCAAGGTAGGGATGTACATCCATTTATATAACATAATATTTTCCATAATATTCCCTACTCAGCCTGAATATTATTCACTTTTTTGACCTCTGATACATTTTAAGCAGATGTCTTCATTGAGCTGTCTACAGCGATGCCTAGATCTTTGTCCTGAGAGGCTCCATCTGATCAGAATCCCCTGGTACATGATGGAGACTTTAATTCATTCACTGCAGTGTGTGCTGTTTCTCACTAAGGGAGGACAAATTTCATCAGCCACCATTGAACTTATTTTTTCTGGATGTACTAGGTTCTTTTGGTCTTCCCAACAACTCTCCTTAGCCTTTACTAGTCCATGTAAGCTTTAATTATTGGCAAATATTTCCTTATCAGTAAACGGATCCCTCCTGTAGTTTTTTAGTAGCAACAGTTCTAGTGCTTATTCTGGAAAAAAATGCAATTATTAGCTTTCTTCCAGACTTTTCTTTCTTTTGTCATATTCACTAAGCTTCTGCACATAAGATAGGCAAACTAAGAGATTTCCTTTGCATATTTATGTAATTACCCCAAAAAGATTTTTCAAATCCTCTGCAAAGACTGAGTGATCCATGCTGAAACTTCATAGTCAAGACTACATATTAATAGGGATTTCATTACATATTCTACAAAATTGGCATATATTTTAGTTCTAATCTTCTTATCCCTCATTTTTCGTCTGTAAATCTCTTTGCATTGGGAATTCCATACTGCTCCTGTGCTTGGAGAACACCCGAGCATTCTGAGGACAGTACTAGAATGCAAAAACAAGTTATGGGTATTTTGTGGCCTCTTAGGTTGAACAAAAACTAATCAAAGAAAGAATATCTGTAGAAAAACCTGTCATTTTTATTATATTTCCTTAAATTACATTTTCTGAGGTTCACTTTCTAATGGCCACATATGGACATAGGTTTTGTAATTTTCCTTACTAGTAAAGGCATGGGAAGCACTGACTTGACAGCACAGAAGAAAAATATTTGCAAATCTTTGAGAGAATTTTGGTATTTAGCTGCAAGACAACCTTTTGAGAAACATACCAAACTATAACACCCCTCTTACAGTTGAAGTTAGTACAAACTACATGTGCTCCATACGTTCTCATATCAGACAATTAATTTAACCAGGTTTTTGAACCTTCTGGATCATTTAGACAATAGATTCTGATATTCTGTATGCAAAATTAACTGGTAATAATAGATCTCTGGCAAACTTTGTAAGGTTTCTGTGTTTTTCTTCTTTTGTTTCCTTTTGTTTTTCAGGCTATAAAATGACTGCTTGTCTGAGGTTTTTGTTCAGCTGTGCTAGTTCAGACTTCATGTACAAACTTCTTCGCAGTTAAAGATTGGGAATTAATCTGACACTGGAAATTATTGAAGAAACATTCCTTTTAATGTCATCTTGGTGATTGTATTACATTCAATGCAGCAGGTTGTTTTTTTTTTTTTTCAATTTTTTTTTTTTTTTTTGGTGAGCTCTTGATGTGATACCTAAGGCAACTTTGCAGCAAAATCAGTCTGTCCAGTAGTTAGTCACAAGTCAAACCCTGTGTCTGCCTTCTGATGTTTGTTGTTGATTTGCGTGCTAAAGTTCCAGTAAAATCTACAAACACAATGCGCAGGGTAGCACTGAGAGAATACTCATAGTAGCTGACAAAAAAAAAAAAAAAAAGTAAAAAAAAATACTCAGTAAAACTTGTCACAGGGAACACCAACACAGTCTATCTATATGAGACCTTCAAGCTCCCCCATATCAGTTTAGGAAACTGATTTTATGACTACTGGCATGTTAGCACACGGGGTCTGAATTAATGGCCTGTTGTTTGGTCTTTTACACAGTTTCGTTATTACTTCTCCTAATTTATATCTCTAGTGAGCCCAGGGTCATAGGAAACTTCAACAGAAATAAATTTATGATTGAAAATCTGCTTTATATGTTTAAATTGAAGATTAGAAAGCATAGTTCTGTATGATTGACACAGTACTACTCTCGCAGATGGGGATTTGTTTAGGCTGCTAAGAGGCAATGTAAGTGCATGAAAGCTTTTTTATTAGATTAGAATACCAAATCTGGATTGTCAAAATGGCTGTATATTCCTATTTTAAAATTAATGTATTGTCACTTGAAATAGGATTCATTCATTGATCCCACGCTGTCCAGTTCTGCAATGAATTAAACTACAGGGGGGAACGGAGAAGATGAGGAGGGCTGAATACAGGTAGCTGGTGATTTTACAGCTAGACTGACTGGGCAAGAGACACAGCTCTTTTATAACGAAGGGACCTCAGCCCTTCTGTTTTAAAAGAAGGATCCCCTTGGACAGCTATTCTGCAGGTGACCACATCTACGCTGAATAAACAGTTTCACAAATAAGAGAAAGATTTCTGTTGAATAGCAGCTTTGCTACTGTAGCTTGTTTAAATCTAATTTAAACCACCTACATGTGAGACTGCACATCCTCTGGGAGTTTGAGTAATAGCAAAGGTAATCAGATTGCTGTAACTCATGAAGTTTTATGTTGATGTGAATCCTTCATACCTAAGTAGCCTATAATGTGTAAAAGTACATTACAGACTTAAAGGCCAGTAATTAGAATTAATTGTTTCACTCCTGATGAAAACTTAAGCCAAACAATTGCAGGACAAACTATATCTTTTGTGGAGCTTTTTGTTATTGAAGACAGAAGTTCTCAGAAAACAAGAAGCTTCATTCCTCCATCAACAAGAAGCCTCATCTCTGTCAAAATCACTAAAACTCGTGCTGCATGTGCTTTACTGATCTTGTTATTAGTATTTATCAATCGCTCTTTATACATTGAAATCACAGTAAACAGCTATTTAATTCTGAACTTTCTTCTTCTTATTATTTTATCCTTAAATATAAAGAAGCAGTGGTCACTACATGCTTTGTACTAAAAGTTTGAGAGAGAATCCATTGTGTTTGGATTGGAATAGGAATACATTTGATTGAAAAAGGAATACATTCCTTTTCTCTAGTTTTTAACTATCAATAACTATGTCAACTAAAATATTTGGGAAATTACTAATGACGACACTTTCTTAAATTATCTTGGTAAAATTCATAGTGAAATTCAAAATAAATCAACATACTGCTGTGAATAACTGATGTGAAAGCTTAGCCAATCTCCACATTCTAAAGGAACTCAACGTTTGGACAGCTCTACTGATGGCAAGTAGCTTATTATTGTAGGTAATGGCCGTCATCTAGATATTATCTGAAATAGCTAAACCACAGTTTATGTCTTTAGGAAGGATACTTAAACTATGTGAATGAGCACAATGCTGTTTGTTCAAATCGGTATTTATTTAGGCAGCCAAGAGGCAATGCAAGAGGATGAAATGTTCTCTATTAGATTAGAATACCTAGGGAGAATGTCAAAATGGCTTTCCTTACTGAATGTATGTGCCTGTTATTGATTTCAGGTATTGCTGTGCTGGGTTACGCTCATTAATTTCATACTGTCCAACACCATAAAAATTGGTAAGCTAGAATGACTTGTGTTAGAAGATTTTTTTCTTTTGAGTTTGGTTGTGATTGGAGCCTTTGGGAAAGGAACTTCATTGCAACTCTTGACTTCTTACCCCCACAAAATATATACAAAGTCCTTTACGTTCCTAGTAGAAAAAAACAGGCTTATATGGCTACACTAGGTTTTAATGCATCTTATCTTTTATTTATTTATTTTTTACTTTCAGAAAAGTTCTGAAAGTAAACAGTTCTTCTGAACATATCTCTTTTCTGGATTAACAGAAGGCAAATTATTCATCCAATATATGCATAAAAAATTAACTGTAGATTTTAATGTATGAAATTATCTGAATTTCCAAGCAAGATTTTATGTCTCTTTATGAAGAAATTTATTTTCTACAAGCTGTCAGTGCCAATGCAGGCCTGAAATTTGCTCATACTGTCTGTTATTTTTGTATTTACTAAGAAATAGGAAAAAAAAACACACCACAAATAAAGTGAGGAGTTTTAAAAGACCTATATTACTCTACTACATATAATTAAGGAAAAAATCCTTTGGGTCAGATATAAGGCACGTGTAGCCTTATGAACTGAAAAAAAGATTTAATTTAAACACTAGACACTACTCTTCCATTATGAAAAATACCACAATGTTCCATGTCAATAATACAAATGCCAGGAAATCCATTGTGATGTTGTTGTGTTTATCCAGTGAAGTAAAATAGCAGTGCAGCATTTATTTATGTACATAAACACAAACAAATACATTTAAAAAGTATTAGAAGTTAGCATTGTTGAATGCCTGCATGTGTGTGTGAGCTCTGTGTGTATGCACACAAATGCACCAGGTATGTGTAAAGGGAAGATGTGGCGTTTAAAAGAGCCTAACATCTCATTTCAAGATGAAATGCTAACATTCATGTGCAAACTCTGATTTAAGAAAAATGACATCAGATAAGTATATGGGCATATTCACAAGTCTGCATTTAGATAGAAGCCAGGGTCTAGTTAAATTAGAACTGATTTACTTATTACATCTGCTCTGCTAAGTACAATTAGATATTAAACAAGTCATTATAACATTTCTTCAAAATGTGCTAGCAGCAGGTCAGAAGACGTTCATAAATTTCTTACAGATAAAGCCATTCCATGCTGCCTTCACTGTGTCGAAGAGTGAATAGAAACGTTCTTAAGTTGCACAGATAATGAAGAAAGCACCCTTTATTTCTCCTCCCTCACTTCACTCCAGTGAAGGCAATTCTCGATATGAATAACATAAAACGATGAATAATAAAAGGCAGTAATACTTTAATTTTTAGATGACCACAGTTGTACAGATCTCAATGAAATGTAGAGAACCAAAAACTACCATGCTAATGCCATTTATTCTTCTTGTTTACTCAATGTATTGGACAATGGTGTCACGTCATGCTAAACAAATGCAATATATTTTCACTTATTTTTTTCAAAATTGTCTGTTGTGGCATTCTGAAGAACACTTGAAGCCTGAGCTAGAGAGTGGTAGTTAAAAACAGCAACTGGCTGTCAGTGGTATAGTTTGTCATTGTTCCACAGACAAAAGGCAGACTGTCACAATAAACAGCATTTATTCATTTCAGATTTGTGGCTTGGGGCTGAGGAAGGGGAGGTGTCATTCGTAGTAATTGTAAAACACATAAATGATAATAGTAGTCTGCAAATCATATATCAAAGAAAACAGTGGGAGTTGGCAGTGATGGAGGCAAGAAAATGGATGCTTCCATCACAATCTAATTTACAGCTCTTTAAAAAATATATATATTTTCTTTCATAACAGTGAAATAGAATGTTTTGTATTAACTGCTTGTGTGGTGGGTAGGCAAGCCTGGACATCTAAATCATGACTTTAATGACTTATTTCAAACAAACCGCTGAGTAGCTTTCTAAACATCATTACTCTGTACTCAACCGTTGTCACTTTTATTAACTTAATTTCACTAATTAAAAACCAATTAATACTGATATTGACATCACCTCCTCTAGACCTTTTGTTTAAAAGCTGCAGCTTTTTAAAGAAATTACACTGCTTTGTGAAAAGACTCTGTACTGTTCTGTTCGTATCAGATGCTCCCTTTAATCAAATGCTTCTATCTGTTTTCTCAGAATGGCTCTCCAATGCCTAGTCTTATATCTTAGATAATAAATTCCTGTATAGAATTTATAAAGCAGATGTTTGAGGGAACCATTACCCTCTTTCTTGTAAACCCATCTTGATTTACAGGGTGGATGTGCTAGCTCAGTGACACATATTAACCACGTTATGCCATCCACTGACCAACACTTCTGGGTTCTGCAAAAAGCTGGAAATAGATGTGAGAGGAAAAGACACCAGCATTTGACATGGTGTCCTAAAAGGCGACATGTAATTTACTAGTGCTTGGTGAAAGTCCCACTTTGTCTCATAACCACCCCCAATGCTGTCCAGAACACGGGCAACATTTATTAGAGAGCAACCTCTTCTGACATACCCAGAAAAGACAGATGGATGTGAGTTTTTCTCTGGCGAACCGCACAATGTTCACCAGATGGAAACAACGCTCCCCATATAGTTTTTCTCAGGCATTTTTGCCTACAAATCCTTTCCTCCCAGCATGTCTCAACTCCTGTCAGGAACAAGGGCATTAAAGGGCTGAAGAAAGGACAGGTATGTCAGGAAACTGAACTCGTATTTCAGCATGGATCGCTCTTGTATTGAAAGAGTAGAGTGTTGTATCAGTATTTCAACTAGCAAATGTTTTCACAGCTACTACTGCTTTTGGTATAATGGAGAAGCACAATTCAGGGGCTGCCAGGGGGCAACATGCCCAGCAGTGTGAGGGAAGAACACTGAGGAAAGGAAGCACCTGACCAGATCCGAGACAAGCTTTGGTGATTCTTGCCTTAATGAGACAGGAATTTTCTTAATTCATTTTAAAATTCAAACAGAGGTCCCTGTCTGGGTAGTCATGACATGTGAATGTACATGAAAGTGGGATGACGCATGTAAAGTGTTACAGGTCTAATATTTCTGCTAGAGGTAGCAGAAATACTAGAAAAAAAGTGTGCCCCCCACCCCAAAATCTTTAAACACTCATAGCTAACCATATTTTTAAGGAGGACTGATACAATTAAAAAAAATAAGTATTTTATGGTTAAAATAAGCTCTGAACAGAAATGGCAAAACTGAGGGCTAATTTTAAATGAAGAAGTATGAAAGGAGTTAGTCTTGCTGAAAGAGACATTTTCAATGCAACCTCAGCTATGTTGCTGTAACCTTTAATTCTTTAACCATCCACGACTAAGTGAGACAATTCCACCCAATCTTATTACTAGTAGCGACACACTGCAACTTGAGAATTTCAAGGCAGAGTTTGTTCAAAATTACTTATTACTTACTTAGGTTTGTGAGAGCTGTGAGAAACGTAAGTATAACTCTCATTTAGTTAAAAGGGAAGTACATTAGAATAATAAAAACATTGCTACCTATATTCATCTCACAGAGGTTCTTTTGAATTCTTTTCCAGGCCCCTTCTACCTGTTTTTATTGGTTTCAATACAAACATACGTAGGTTCACACTACTGCTCTTCTTTTGTGTTTGGAACACTGTTGAAATTCAGTTTAAAATATAAGGAAAAAAAAACATAGAATGCCACTCCATTATGCAGACTACTAAGATATTTAGATTTCTTCTTCTGTAAAATCTTCCTGTCCTGCTGTGTTACAAAAGCCTGGAATGCTATACTTGAAAAGAATGAATTTTGTGGCGCATCTTCTTGGTTAGCTTTTGCCTTCTAAGGAATCTGCTCAAAATTGTAAGTTTGCTGTTTTGAAGTCTCCAAAGAGTCCCTTTCATTCAGGAATTAAAACTTGTATGATACATCTGAATATATGTGATTTTATCCTGGGCTCAGTCGAGCACAAGATTTTCATAGCATCCTGTAAGTAGTCATTTGGAGTGACAAAAGCATGCAGTCCCTAAAAAGCAGTGACAGCCTCCATTCTCATTGAGAATGCCAGCATTCTCAAAACTGGCCAGATTTTACATAACAGGAAGAGTGAAGCATAAATGTAAATAGATCAACAGCATCGCTTATAAACTATGCTCATGGCCAGCGCAAGGCATTGGACAGTCACTCATTTAACAACACAATCATCGCAGTTAATGCATGTTGCTACTTACTTGAGGGGAAATTTTTTAAACTAAAATTTGCATGGTCTATTTGAAACTTCCCTGAGTTGAATATCTAGCATTTAGCTTTCGAGCAGGAGTTCTGACAGTAGCAGTGCTCGCAGCAAACTGCCGCTGTCGTTTGTTCTGCTTCAGTGCTGTTTGACTGTCACAGCCTGTCATGTGGGAAGAAAGCACCACATCTAACCCCCTGTGACAACGTTTAATCACCCCTATTACTCCTACTGGCTGTTCAGGCCACCTTGAGGTGTACAGCACACAGTCAGAGATGTAAAAAACACTTGCTTTATAAATGAAAAGGCTAAAATGTGGCTTGATCTGATCAATTGTCTGAAACATGGTTAAAAGGAACTAGAAATATTAGCTAAATAATACAAATGCAATTCCTGAGATCACTTTTAAACTGTCAGATCTTTTGCATCGTTAAGAATATTTAAAAAAATAATAATTTTCTCCAAGATTACACTACTATGGATTCCAGGTACCAATATGTATTCACATTTTGAATTTTTTGTTATTTCTTTCTAAAAATCTTTGGTATAATATGGACACATATGCAAAATAGTCATGTTTGGGGTCCATTTGTTTACACCAAGATCAAGTGACAGAAGTAAATGCTGTATCACACGGTATACCTGCCCACATGTTAATGCCAGCTCAAAGGGTAAGGGGAGGAACGCTTAAAAAAAAAGCCATGTACGAAGAGAATGTCAAACTTGAGCCTTTCTGCTACGAATCAACACCAAATAAATAAAACTACACCTGTATCTGATCCATACAATGAAACTGTGTATGAAATTAGTAACTTTGCTGTTCCATATGGGAACCTGTGTCTTCATGCTACTTTTAGCATGCTGGCTTCATGCTGTATTTTTTGAAACTGCTGTTCATGTTCTACTTAAAGTCTGAAGGGCACGATTCAACTCTTAAGAGTCCTTTTGCTTACAGCTAGTTACACATCCTTTTTAGGAGCCCAGACAGAACACAAACAAATCACATCTTGCACATTAACAAATTGGTTTGCTTGAGCTGGTCCTATTAAGTCCAAGGCCTGGTCACTAGGACAAAAAATTGATTTCAATATGAAAACAACCCACTGAGTTTAGCTTCAGCACAATAATCTAGTATTATTGTTTTAATTACTCCAGCAGGCTAATCTTAAGCATTGATAAAAGATGTTAGCATGAAACTTGACAATGAGAGATTTTCTTGTGCTTGTGAATATCACTAACACCAGTGCCATTTAAAATGATATGTATTTGTAAATATCAATTCTGCTTTGCACGGACTAGGCAGAATGCAAGTGTATCCTGACAGCAGATAGCTTTGTGGATTCTTGTATTGCAAGAATTTATATCCTTATACTACTATTCGAGCTCAGTTCTGAAAACATCTACAAAGATCTCCATCCTGTAGAACCAGCACTTGATATGACACTAAGTGGTCTGTATGATAATGCAGGGCCCAGAACTTAATAAAAAAACATCCTGCTTCCATCATGTGTCTGAAAAGGTTCCTGCAAAATATAGGTGATTTTTTTTTTTTTTTTTTTTTTTTAAGAAATGGAAAACAACACTGCTATCAATACTCCTCTATATTTTGATTAAAATGAACTATTTCATTTTCTTTTCTAACAAGTGATTTCAGGTGAAATAAAACATAATCTTGCAACAGAGCATTTTAAAACTTGCAAAAAGCATGCAAGTATGTGTGAATGGGTGGAAAGTACATTACAGAAGGGTTTTAATTTTTCATGAAGATTTAATCTAACAGGAAGCTAGATCAGTTGTACATTTTCAGATATAAACACACTTATCTGTGTTTCTTCTGGCCAGCTTACAAAAGAGAAAACAAAACAAAACAAAACCACAAGCAACAATGGTTGAAGTTCCAGTTCTCCATCAAAATTGTTTCTGAATGACCAAATGCAAAAGACCCTTTTCTTGTAGCAAGGTTTTTTAGAACTTATGGCAGTTTGTACCGCTCACCCATGTCCAATTCTAACTTATGTTCTTATGAAGAGAAGCTTTGCCATCTGATACTCTAATTTAGATGAACGTTAGCAGGAGCGTTACAGATTTTCTATTATTAAAGAAAAAAGAAATAATGTCTTCTTAAGCCTATCAAACAATTGTGAGATCTCATCTAGAAATACCCAATTATAGTTATCTAACTAGGTATAGACTTTTACATGTGAGTTGTTGCAGATAACTTATTGCTAGAACACAGTGTGTGTCAGTACTAATTTACGGTGGAATGGAAGGCCAGTTTGTCAGCTAAAGGTTACACCACACATTCTCCTTCACACCTTCTGTCCACATAATTTGACAGGATGGTCTGCCTTCCCCCAGTTTGCTTATCAGGTCTGTATGGCAATAAAGGACAACCTGAAATAATACTGTCCTGTCACCCCGAAAACAAGTTCATGGAATTTGAATACTGGACCACCTATACAGGAAATCTGTTTTATTGAGTTGCCCAGTTATGTAGAACAGTTTTGATAATTTTTGTAAATCACAAGGAAAGAATACATTTGGTCATTTTTTATTTTTATTTTTTCAAACCAAGGTGTGATATCTACAATAAGACAGATAATAATCCAAAACTTTTGGCTTCACTTTATCTTTTTTAAATAACCCTGCACAATATTCTAGGCAAGGATATTGATATGAATCTTTGGATATGAATCATAATAGCAGATTTTCACATCAGGTATTTGATTCCATCTCTGAACTCTGAAGCTTCTGCAGTGTGAGTGGCAGCAGGAAATGGCTTTCAAACTCTTCCTAACAGATGGAATAAAATCTGCCAGGTTATTAAATTACTACACAACTATTTTTAGTTTCCATTTCTAAATCCTTTTTCTTCTTTTGTCGCATAATATGTCATTGCTAATCAAATCTCCAAAGCACTTCTATTTTGAAAAACTGAGAAGTCTCAACTGGCAGTTTATTATCCTTTGCCCTGAACATTTTTTATTACTGCTTTATTTTTCTGCAAAAGTTATGGAGTATTTACACAAATGTGTGTATTAGAAAAATGGAGAAAGTTAGTGAAAACATCAAAGAGTTTGTAGGAGTTACAGGCATTAAAAATGTTTTACTGATGAATAATCTAGTGTGAACACATATCTAGACTGCAGTCTCAGATTAAAGACAACTGTTTGCTCAAAGCTAACTAGTAGAAATGCCCTCCTAATCACTATGAAATCGAACGCAAATTCATCAGCTGACTGTAGCAAACCATATCAGAAGCACAATACATTTTATTTTAGATGAATTGTGCCTAGAAAGAAGAGGAAGCTACTTAACCCTTGTGAAAATTAAACCAATTGTTTCCTCCTGTGAACTCTGTCATTGTGACAGACATTCTTAGGGTACAAAGAATCCTTTGAAGACAAATTTGCTTCAAGTGTTATGGAAAAAAATGTCTCTTTTCATGTACCGACCTAAAGGCTAACTTTCTTTTTACGCAAGATCTACTGCTACAGCTACACTACTGTACAGAAGAGATTATATAAGAAAGTATTAAACAATATTTGCTAGTATAACCACAGTAAAAATTGCAGCACTGAAAGGAAGTATATTACTTGTTGTGTGATTAAGTCAACTGGCAAATTATGATTTTACTTAAGGATAAAAAACTTCAAACAACTAAGGAGTGAAAAAGCAACTTGCAAATTTGATCCTGTATCTGATTTCCAGTAGTGAATTAGACAATAGTCATCTTAGATTGAAGAGGAAGATGCAACTGAAAAATAAGACTGTGGAATGCAGGGTGAGATTTAGATTGGAGTTGTACTGTATTGTAGAGCTGGGGCTTCTGGAAGCTGTATTGCTTTTGTGGCAGTGATGTAAATCAACGGTAACTAGTGAAAAAACCCTCGTTTTGATACAGTTCTGTTGAATCTCACAATGGAGAATAAAGTTTTTTGAGACCACTAACTTGAAGTTTTCAATTCCTCTCAAAAATCAACTTGTACACACATCTCAATTAAGGCACGGAATCCATTGAACCTTTTCCAGTCAGACATGTTAACTGTGAAATAACTTTGCAAAACGGACAATATTGTATGATGTCTTAGTAGAGGTAAAAATGTATTAGAAAAGTCAACTATATGCATTTTGATACCCAAATATATATAATACATACATATGATTCTGTGATTCCAGATATTAGATGTGCATGTATATTATATATAATATACAGCAAGGAAAAGGAAGAAAAATATCAGAACTCATACCTTTTTTCAACATTTCCCACTAGTTGTGGTATCTATGACTATATGCTTTGTAGCAGAGAATATAATATATATTATATATAGGAACTCTCACATTCCTGTGTTTTTGTCCTCCTCCTATTGACTTCTCCTCTGATGTTCAGGAGAAAAAAACCCATAGAAAAATGCAGTACGTATTTTTAACAGTTAGTCTGAGAGATGAATTGAAGGGCTTTATAAATGAGGTGCCAATAAGGAAGAATGGGAAGAAGAAAAATTATGCTTTCAAAGGTAAAGAGATAATAACAAAGCCTCCACTAAATGCAAACCTTCCAGGAAAGAGGAGTTTCACAATGCTCTGACTTTAATTACTGTACATTAGTTCTGTCCAGTGAAAAGAAACATAGAGAACATTTGTTCCCGATTCCTCAGGGCTGTGTCTCTTCCGTTTATTTTAGGAAAGATGATAGCATAATAGCATCCTTCAGATCTCAGAAACAGTACTTTTTGGAGTTAAATTGTCATCTAAATACAATAACATATAGAAAATTTTCTCTCTTCCATAATAGCACTAGCAACAAAATAGTTAACTATGTATAGAAAATTTATAATTTGTGATTGTTTATAGTTTAAAATGTAATATATTACAATGATTGCAAGATGATATTGTATTGTTTAAATTAGAGCATAATAATTCATTCCTGCAGCATTCAGTGGCACTAGTCCTTTGGCCTCTTGCCTAACAATACACTAGACAAGAATTATTACATTGTAATTCACACCCTGTCATGCCTTATTGCTTAATTAAAGCATAACCCTTCATGACACGACAAGCAATTTGACTGTTACCATAATAGATTATTATCCCACCTAACATATTTTAGTTTTACAACACATTCTTTTTTTTAACATGCACTGAAAACTATCAGAACAAATGCACATATGCTTCCTTCTTTATCTGTGAAGTGTGAAGAATGCATACAGGACAAGTAGGTAAGAACACAAAGTTGCATTTTTTGTTAGAGTTATAGAGTTATTCCGTTAATAAACTGTTAGGTTTTTTTTTTTTTTTTTTTTTTTTACTTCATTTAGCTTCAGCAATTAATCCTTGAAAAGATACTAGGATTCAGATCTCTGAATCTCTACATATTTGTTATACTGCTTGACTACCTAATTGGTAAATTTATATATAAAATGTATATACAATGAGATATAGATTAGAGTGTCTTTAAAATTCAGGACAAGGTAGCTGGCAGTTTATTTTTGTTGCAATATAGCAAAATTACTATTCTGTATTCAACATTAACTACTTCATGAAACATACTTTTCCACGAATAACTCCTTGAATTTCTTTCTGTGATGTTTCTCATACTGAAACCTGATAATATAGAAAAGGTTATCAATTGGTATTAGAACATATTTGATTATTAGGTGATATTCCAGTTCTGTAATAGTTAATAGAAAAACTTACTGACCTAAGTGAAAAACTCATCCGCCAGGTGAAACAGAAAATGTGTTACTAGCTATGAAAACATGCTTCGACATTACAGCTTACAATATAATTATTTCAATTAATATTCATTATTTTATTAATTACTTCACACTGCCTGAAAGTGTGAGTTACAACACAGCCATTTGGCTATTAATAATCCTTCACTTTTGGCAACTACCAATTCAAAATTAAAATATGCAGCCATGGAACTCTGAAATTTTGTGTAAACAAAAGCCTGGACTTCTTGAGAAGACAAAGGCAAAGCATACACACACACAAAATTAATACGGAAGTTATATGTATCATACCTGATAGATGTGCTACAAGTTTCATATAATATGAAACTTGTACAATACAATTTAATGAGGTTGCACTGAACTCTATATGTCTGCAAGGTGACTGGGTTGTCCCTGGAACTCTCTGCTGTAACTATAAAACGTCTATGATGTGACTGTGATATAACTGAAACAGCTGCAGTCTTTGATCATATGCTGGCAGCTTTTGTACAGATGCAGAATGTGTAATAAGGGCACACTTTATTAACTTGACTGATGTGCTGTTATTTTACTGGTTCCAAAAGCCAAAGGAGACTAGGCTCTACCATGTTGTCCTGAGAATAATTTATTGTTGCAACTATTCAAAATGAAATACCTATCATTAATGTCTAATTCATTATCATAAGAAAGAGATATACATTGTTCTCGGTTGATTTGACATTTGCTATGATCTTTAAAGCTGGTGCTATAGCTAGAATTATTCTTTTGAATTAGCACAAAATACATTTTAACTACCATTTAAAACACTTGCCAACAGTCTGAATGTATGTTTATGTTTCCTGGTAATAAATATTTCGGCAGATACAGTCTAGTGAAACTCAGAGTGAGCTATTGCAATTTGGTTAAGTATAAAAATACATGAATTCTGATGGCATGATAATGAAGCTGATCCCTGCCAGATTAGGGTCTGTATTACACTGTAGAGAAGCACAGAGCAGGACACCTCCAATTTTGTGACACCATGCCCAAGTTTCATCTAGGCTTTCCTTCAGAAGTTCACAGATTTTGTTCCTAACGAACAGTTCAGGTTTTATACAACTCAACTTTCTCAAAGCAGTGAATTAGAGTGCATATTATTTCTAACTGATTAGCGATAAAGAGAAAAGTGTAGTGAAAACATAGGTGTTACGCCTCCATACATGTGATATGGAAATTACAATTACAACACTGCTTACAGGTAAATACAAAAAATTGTAGTGTGTTATTTTGTCCAAAGAGTTATGTCACAAAGAAGATGAAATAAACTTTTCTTTTCAGAGGTGTTAACTTAAAGATGTTCTGTGGAGTTGGGATTACATAGAAATTAGTGACAGTGTTGAAATTCTCAAAAAAGATCTGCTTCTATCTCTGTACTCTTAACTCTATATTTAAATTTTGTTTCATTTTTACCTCACATTTTTTACAGGAAAAAGTATAAACCCCTGAACTCTAGGTCACTATGCTATCATATTTCCAGTTTGTTTTCTTCTGCAGTCTTTCATAGGAAATATACATTTTTATAGACTTGTTGGAGACAAGGGGGATGTTACAAAAATCAATGTACTCCTTTAATAGGACTTCTCTCTGTCCAGCACCTGCCCTATTCAATCCTGGGTTTAGTTTTTCCTTTCAGTTTCTTTCTCTATAACCTTTGTGCTGCAGCAGGGGAGTAAATAGCTGTAACTACAACAAAAAGGGGGAAACTGATGCCTAGTGTAACAATGCCTCAATGCTTTTTTTTTTTTGTTTTGTTTTTACTTGAAGACCAAACAACCTTTCCTTCTTTTCTCAACTCCAGCATGTGCATTTTAGAGAATCCCAGCAATACTTGGTTTCATCCCAACCTCTCGACACAAAAGCAAAGAGATCCAGCAGACTTTGCTGGGCTCCATTATTCACTAGGGTACTGTTTAGACTGAAGGGTATAAAGAGGTGTTTCAGCTTTGTTTGTCTCCAGTGTAGTGTATATTACTGCTGATTATGTTCTTTAAGAAGGGCAATAGAAAGTTTTGTCCATTCTTTACGATGACTACACGAGATCTTCTAGAAGGTAAATTATTTCCCTCACATCAATTATGAGGGAAATTCCTCATGAGGGAAATTCACCTAGTTCACCTGAATCCAATGCAGGAAAACAAGAAATAGAGAATAAGGCAGAGCAAGCAGAGAGGTGCTAAGGAATGGGGACTCTTGAGGTGAACAGGTTGCAAACTCACAGCCACGCCTCTAAGGAATGGGATGCAAGAGACTTTTCCCAAAGAACTCAGAAGAGACTGTAGTCAGAAGTACTACATATGGAGATTGGCTTACAAACCCTCTATATTTAGTCCTTTTCTGAATCTTCTATTTTAAAGTAATTCACTGTGCTAATTTGTGTTCAGGTAAAACATTTTAACCAGAATAATTCAGGGTCTCATCAGACCTTAACCTGAGGATAAAATGAATTACAGAATAAATGTAACAGTCAGGAGTTTTTACTGTGACCACATGTAGTGGAGCCAAATGGCGTTTTGAAAGATTGGGAAGAATGTTACATTTCATGCTTTTCTCACAGTCTTTTTCCTAAACAGTGTTAGGTATCACTACAACCTGTCACCATTTAGGGATTGTTTTTCCCTACTCTTGGCTGTTGTTTCTAAAAACACAAACTTAAATGGAGGTTCTTTGTTCACCACCTCAAAACTATAGAGTTTCCAACATCCTGAGAGTTTGGCACACAGATATTTGATATTTGTTCTGTGGGAAGCATAGATTTAAATTACCCCTCACGGTTTTCTGAGCAAGCCAACTTTCAAACATCTCAATTAGAAGTTAAACAGCACCCAGACAACATCTGTTTATTTTTATTTTTTTTTCCACAGATCTATTCACTTTTCATCTAGATACAAACAGCCATATCTGTTTCTGTTCCAGAGTTAAAGATATGTCAATAAGTATTTAATCTTCTCCACTATGGGTATATCAAGGAACTGCAACTCCTTTAACTCTCAAACACAGCACATCAACTGAACTGCAGGCTTGTCTTTAGAATCCTAAAATATTTTTTCTAATATATGTTCAAATGTTTTACACACCTTGAATGCTTTCATTCCCATTTCTAGAAAAGAGTATAGATGCCAGGTAAACATAAACTATGAACACTGAGAGTGGACAAATTTCTTTCTCGAAAATGTGATATCTATTTCAAGAGCTCACATTTCACTGAAATTTGTTATAAGTCGTCCAAAAGGCGTATTATAAATAAGGAGCTCATAAGTTCATTTGATACTGTTCAAACTTATCCAGACATTCAGACAAAAAAAAAAAAAAAAATCAGCCAAAAGCTGATTCCAGAGACAAAATGAATTGTCTTTATACCCTGAATTACTGTTTAAACCCTAGAGAAATCTTTCTGTAGGCATATGTGTGGCCTCATTTCCAATTTTTTCGTTGATTGCTAATACTTCATATTTGCCATTTACAATTTAATTCCTCTGCCAAATATCTCTCTGCTATATTCTAGCACCTTTTCTTGGTTCCTTTCCATCCACCATGTTCTCATCAGTACATTTTTGTTTTGATGGACTTCAGCTCAGAAGTCATTATTATAACCTCAGTGACTTCATCTTAACTGATTCCAGAATAACAGGGTTAAATTAAACGCAAAGTAAGGTTCATTTTTATAGTACTGCATTGAAACATGGAAATAAATGACTGCTTAATAAATACTATAAAATCTAGATCAAAATTAAAAAACAGCATTTACAGATAAAACACCACTCATATGCAGCTAAATATCTTGTTTTCATACCAAAGAACTTTGATTCATAAAGTACGTATTTGAGATCCCCTAAAGTGTTGCCTGCTGATTTATAAGGTATTCTTGCTTTTCAGTAGTGAATACTGTGTGATTATTCAAGTGTACATGACCGAATTAAAAATGCTCATTTTTATAGTATAGCAAATGTTACATCTAAACACTGAAGAGAGGAGTTGACACCCATGTAATAAATGTTCAATAGCTCTGCAAGGTTTTCCCCCTCAGGAAAATACAGATGACAGCAAAATATCTTTCCTTACAGTGGTCTGTTCACCTACCTTTTCTGATGAGTTGGCTGCAGAAAAATGTAGAAATGGAAAGCTCAATTAGTGTAATTTATGTATCCTTGGATGTCAATCATTACTGGTGAGAGGTGGGACTTTCAGGATCTCTATGCATTAATTAAGAGCTCATCTCAGCAGAGCAGTCTTTCCACCTAAGGACCAAAAATAAGTTTTAATTAGAGTCTGGAAGACAGTGTGTCATATACATATAAAACTAGTTCTTCAGTGAAAAAAATGTAAGTAATGGTACATTATTAGTAACAATGCAAAGGGCAAAAATATCTTGCTTGTACTTAAGTTCAGAATATAAAAGTATTTCCAGTATATGTGAGTCTGCCTGAAATACAAGACGAATTCTGAAATGTTACATGGACACCACTCAAATTTCAGCCAGGTTGTATGAATGCCAACATTAGTAGTAGGTCCCTGTCGAGTTATTGATGCTGAGCTGATGTTGATGGAGGGTTATTACACAGCTGATGCTAGACTATATTTCTCCCTCCTAGCCAGTTTTCTGTTCCAGGCTGTCTTCTGACTGCAGGTGCAACAGGGAAAACAATGCAAGCTCAGCAAAAGGGGGTGAAGGGACTTGTACAATACATCACATTCATTCACTGAGTGATACAATATGTAGGCAGTTGTTGGCTGGCCTTCGACACGTCAAGGCCCAGGAGAGGTTAATAACTAGCAGGGGTAACTGGTGTCGGCTGCCTTAGAGAGCTTTGCTTGTGGAATGACTTGTCTGAGGATCAAATATAATCAAATATTCTGCCTAGGACACACTAGGGAAATAATGTATAAATAATTGATTATATCATTTTTAAATTAAGGGAAAGAAAAATTTTAAAAGCTGGTCTGGAAAATAAACATGTTGGCTAATAACTCAGGTGTGAAAAGGGATAAAATTTAGAGAGGAAACAAGTTTATATTCTGGAGAACAAGAACCACCTTGTTTGTCAATGGCTGAAATAAGACATATTATGAACTAATAAAATACTAAAACAACAAACAGTCTACTCTAGGAAGGATTAGAGAGAACAAAAATAAAATGTCAAACTACACTATGGAAAAAGAAAAGAAATATTAATAAAAACTGGGATTTCAGTGTTCTGAAAATTACAGTTTCCAAAGGATTGAAGCTAACATAAACATCACATGATATAATTAATAATTATAATTATAAAGAAGGCTATCACACACAAAAAGAGCAGACAAGGAGGGCATATCAGAAGGAGGAAAAGATTTACTATGCATTTTAGAGTACTGGAACAAGTGTTACGACCTTCTTCATTGCTATTATATTTCATAGTCCCTTATGAAGGTATTTGTAAATACCTTTAAGAGACAGATATTTTTCTCAAATACCTGTTTCAGAAACACATGTTATAAATTTCCTACCTAATCAATATACCTGACAGGTAATGAAAAACAGCAGCAAATACAACAACAGAAAAACCAAGCCAACAAACTGTAGCTATTGCTGATGGATTGTTTAAAATGTATTCTTCTAAATAATGTGTGATGAAACTAACACTACAGTGAAGGAGCATCCAGTCTTTTAAAGACATTCAGAAAAATGTGGACAATAATTTGATGTCCTTCATAAAATTTATGTCCATATAATTAACGTTTATAGCAACTCTTGCAAATGCTTTCTTATGGATTTTTTTTTTTTTTTTTTTTTTTTTTTTTTTTTCCAGCCATTAACTGTTTGCTATACAACAGACTTAGAAGCGTTTTCCTGAATTTTCCTAGTAGGGGTTTTACTGTCTCTTGGCAGTATACAGTGATAAGTCCTCTGAATGTTAGTACTGAAACTCATGTTAAAAATTCCAACATTCTGCGAATCACTTCTGACGTACTACAGTATCGAGCAGAGTATATCCTACTGCTATGGATATATGCAGATTACTAAATCTGACAGCTACTTCGTTGTAAAGTTATTTTTCATGATGATAAGATTTCAAGAAAGGCCATGTTTTCTATTGGCTGAGTCCATGGGTAAGTATTTTTAAATGGAAAGGGAAAGGAATTTATTCAGACTTTGTCACTTGTGGTCTCTTAACTGAAGCAAAGCAGCAAGTCTTGCTGTCTGGAATCTCCTGCTAGTCATATTTAGCACATTTCTTGTCAGCTGCTTCTTTTGATTAAGAGGATGGCAGAGATAATGGACACACTAAGCTCCATAACAGAAAACCTTTGCCCCTCTAAACAATGATATGAATTTAGTAATGGTTTGATTTGCTGTTATTTGCAAGGGACAATGCCAGGAACAGAATCAGTGGACTCCATGTTAGCAGCATGGTGCCTTCTCAGCCCTGTCTCTTCTGACCTCAAACTCCAGAACACTGCTTTGGAAAGCAGCTATAAAAGAGGCTAACTCAGACAATAAAAGCTGGATGATCTACTGAACTGTGACTGAGATTTGTGACCTGCCTTAAAGTGAATCAGATTCAACAACGAGGCTTCTTACAAGCAGCTCTCACCAAGAGCTTGGCAGAATGTCAACATGACTGCACTAAACCTTCGACACAAGGCTTGATGAGAGCCACAAGCTAACATGTATTACCATTAAAACAACTTTTAAAGGTACAAGGATTCATAGGAAATATTAATACAAAAACAACAATTCCATTTTTTTTTTTTCTTAAAACTGAGGAATTTGATGTAGCAATTAAATTAGATTGCACAGACAATGAGAAAGAGGAACAAGACTACAGTTTCTTCAGGCAGTCTCGTGGCTAACTTTAAACTCTTTACTGAGGCATGAAAGCCTGAGATCTTGTCCAAAGTCTTTTCTGTGGTCAATACAGAAAGTGAAAGGCGTTTCCAGAGATCAAGCCAGGCTTAGCTTCTATCAAGGCTCCTAGCTTGGGCATCTTGGCGATGCTTATATTTAATTGCAATTAATCTGCATCCTACAGTGTGATTTTCAGAGGTGCCTAGTTATTAAATCCCAGTGTAACATTAACATCTAAATTTGCAGATAAACTTCTAACAGGAGATATGGGCAAGGATTTCCCAGCTTTCATAACTAGCCAAATGCTGATAAATTGCATTGTGGAGGGCTCCCAATTCCCACTGATACTAAACACTGGGTTACCTGCTCCCAAATGCAACATTCTGAACAACAACAAAAAAAAGACTATTTTTTTTTTCCATTTTTATACCTAAGGGTATTTATTTTCTCTCTGTGTGCTCAATAAATCACTTTTTTTTTTTTTTGGGCGGGGGGGGGAGACGATGACGGACATGACAAACAAATACCGAATTGTTCCATTTGAGCTCATTTCATCCATCTTATCCATTGTTTGCTTTAATCATATGGAGACCAGAACAATGATAACATTTGATCCATTTTCCACCATCCACATATTATTTCCTCTGGTTAAAGACAACCTAAGGGATTTCTGTTATGTTTCTATGAAATGTAAACTTAGGTGAGTAGGCTCAGGAGGCACTGAATAGCCTGTGGCATACATACTGGCCATTCAATCTAGAAACTGACTATGGGTTTGGAATTTGGGGATCTCTGTCCATAGTTCATTCTTTGGAAGCTGATGAAACATCAAACTGATGACACTTCAAAAACATTGCTAGAATCTAAAATTAAAGCTGAATAGTAGTATATTCACACAAGGGGTGATGATAAGGCTAGGTAATATACATATTACCTAGCCTTAAACCCTATTAACGACTGTAATCATCAGCTGCTGCTGAAATGGTAGCGATGTCATATATGTGAGAAATACCAAAAAGGACACAAAAAACACAGTAAAATATAAAACTATAAAGAAAAACAAATGTAAATTTAAAAGAAGTTTAGTAACAGCAAAAGAAAATGCACAAGAATTTCTCCATGGACAGCATTATCTGTGGATAAACCCTCTTACTGAAATTCATCCATTTATCATACAACATTGGAGTCACTTTGAAAGTGATGGCATTGTAGTCAGCAACAACCAAACTATGGATGGAAGTTATTAATCAGACAGCCATACCACAGTGTTTTCTACTGTCAAGACAACAGCCACTGCTGACTCTAATGAATAAGAGAAGAGTGTTTTATATTAGGATGCACCTGTATGTGATAACTTTTATTTCAGCATTTTGCTACTCAATTAGCCTTTCCAGTTGTCATTTTTTAGTAAATTTTTTAAATCTCAACTTCTGTTAGTTCATATGAACAAAAGAGATACATTATGAAAGCGTTTAATGCAAAAATATCAATTTTGACATATGATTAGGAAAATTTAGTTGCTTTTTGATAACTTCTTTGATTCTTAACTATGTAATATTGTGAAGAACATTATGGTAAAATTCTTAAATTATTTTATTGTTATAATATCTTTAAAACATTTATTAATTGTGGGGGACAAAGGAGATATCCGTAATATTTTATGACTACTTGGTGTTCTTCTATTTAGCTGACTGATATGATTCTGCTTGGATGGATAAAACTTTGCGAGCAAAAGCAATTACGACAGATAAGATATAATATAGAAATACCAAGACTTATTAAGAAAGAATTAGAAGAACTATTAATTGAGAAATGTCTATCTGTCTGACTTCAACTAGATTAACAGGCTTGTTTTCCTCTTTTGAATTTTAAGACCAGAAAGGCATTAAAATATTAACAACTATCATGTAGAATGGAAGAGAGTAAGCAAACATTGGAAAAAACAATGCAAGATTTAGAATGCAACAAGGCTGCACAGAAAATCTTAAGGTTCTATCTGAAGCAACCAGCATTGCCTAAATGTGAGAAATAATATGCTTTAAGCACTGTGTCATGCTTGCTCATACACTGTCAGGCTGCCATGTTCCACTGACCTGGGCAAGAGAAACTGCTATGATCTTCAACCTTTTCTATACTTGTGATGTGACAGGGAATGGGTCGCACACTTCTTTATACAGAAATGATCTTTGTAACTTTAATCTACCTATGTAGATTTAATCTTTCCTTTAATTCTCCCTTTGCCACAAAATCTCAAAAGAAAAAAGTTGTCATCGAAACATCAAAATTTAATGTTGGGCTCACAAGGTTCACCTTATCAAAAAAGGGAGTAGCATCCTAGGATTCAAGATAAGGGATGCACAAGGCACCAATTGGCATGGAACTGGGGCCAAAATATGAGCAGGGAGGTGATGTGATCCACCAGTACAGACTGAAGTTAGGGGAATGCCTAGATTCAATCCTGCAAAAGCATGGGCACAGTCTGTTGCTTGAAAGACAAGCCTGCAAGGCAGACGGGGAGAGATCACAGGTGCGGTGTGCCCCTGTACTGTCATAACAATAAATAAGGTTATCTGTCATGATCAAGCCACCTGGAGAAATACTGTCCTGAATAGATGCTGCACATCTATCTAAGGTTACAGAAAGTGCCTAATATAACATTGACTTGGTAGGAAATAGTTCGTGTTCTATAATTAGAGATAGTAGCACAGGGAACATGCATGCAAAAATGGTAGGAGGAATATTAAGGGCATTTTGGTGTTATTGATTTATAAGTGATGATACACAACACTAAAAAAGAAAAACAAATGACAGTTAAAATGCTACAGACAGCAGTTGTGGCAGAGGTTCTGAGCCTACTATTCAAGTTAGTGATCCAACAATTGCTGCCTGGATTACATTTAATCCTTTTTATAGAAATTATTTAAAGCAGAGACCAGTTAAATTGACGTACATGAGCAAGTCATATTGTAAGAAGATGATAATCTACTCTGCAAGTACTATGTTCACCAAAAAAAGCCCACTCCATTTGTCCTCTGCTTTTTCTTGCTAACAAGGTACATACCTTGCTAAAGCTTTGTGATTCAGGGCATGTATGTGAATTCAGCTGATCATGGGTCATCTGTGGGACAAAAACTGAATTATATCTGAAAGAATAGGATACGGACTGAGATGCTTTGTCCTACTCAGCCTCTTCTGCTGTAGAACACGAAGGTACATTAAGAGTGCTTTTTCAGAAATCTGAATAATCATTAAATCTACTTTTCTACTTCTATCTCTTTGAACTCTCTTTAGTCTAGCGCACCCTCAGCATGCACCCTAAAGTCATCATAGGAAGATAAACTTCATGTGTAATGTCTTTTCTGGAAAGCAAACAGGTAGATGGAGATATATTATGTACTACCTTGATAGTCTACAGTGTGTGCAAGTGAAACCAGTACTGGGATTAATTCCAGTTCCTTGGAGCTTTCCTTATGACCTCTCTGCTGACAGCCTCAAAATCCCCTTAACTTTGCTTATGTAAGATGTGAATGAACAGGACATACTCAGTACTCTGAGAAAGACTTGCCTGTTATCTGTTCTCCATATTAACTCCACTTCACCACAGAAAGCTTCTGTGGCAGCAATTTTACCTACAATCATAAGGTTTCTGCAGTCTTCACTATAAACTGGGAAAAAAATGAGCCCTTTCTATGGCTATCCGTTCATTCCTGATAACTTAGCATATTGAACATGCTTGTCTGCAGCACCATCTTTTTGTGGGCTGCAACATATGGGGCTCAATAACATGGCATCAGACTGCCTGGCCTTTCCCCTTCTGCTTACTGTAGCAAAGGTGACTCTCTGCTGCGAGCCTTCAGCAGCGCTCGTGAAGGAAAAGAACACCTTGAAAGAGACTGCCTTCTAACTAGAGGGCTCCAGATGCTAACCTTCAATACAAATATGATGTCTTCAGGCATAAATCCCATCTTAGAGTTAAGGATGCAGTTTTACTGAGCAAAGACATTAAACGTGAAACAACAGGAACCAGGTTACCTTCCATCCACCTCCTGCCTTAATAATCAAGGCAAAGTCACTGCAGCCTTTCTGTTTAGTACCCTTGAATTAGTTCACCTGCTGCTGGAGTACTGCCCTTACAGCACATGTCAGAAGTTAGTAATAAATTGGCACCCCCTGGGAAGAGTGGGGCAAAAACTAGTGATAAAGAGCAGGGCACAGGAGTAACATTATAAGCACCACAGTACTGGGGTTGTGTCAGGCCTCTGTGAGTTAGAATTGTAGTATTACTGTATAACTGTAATGGGTGCTATGAAATCATGTTCAGCTGGGAAAAATTAAACTGTTACCTATCCATAGCAGCTGGGAAATTTAAAAAATAAACAAAAGTAAAGTAATCCCTTTTTCTGAGGGGCCTGATGCATCACTAAGGACTAGCTCACTATAAGCTCACTTATAACTGCTTGTGGATTGAGAGCTACGAGGTCTTGAGTACGTGGCAGAAAAATATATTATGCCAGCATATATATGTGCCAGCATATGCAGGTAGGAACCTGCATATGCTGGCACAAGACTTTCCAGCAGTACTGTACCGTCCTCTGGCTGTAGCAGAAGTACTCTTCAGTGACTCACAACATATTCCATTCCACCAGCAATAATGAAACCTGAAATGTTTGAGAAAGGATGTTGCTACTTTCCTCTACTCATGCACAGAATTGCCACAAAGGTTGGCAGTTACATTGGTGAACTTCTTCACCAACCAGAAATATACTTTGCTTACGCCTTATAGCAACAGTCACAGCCCAAAGTCAAACTGGACTTTGTTAACTCTCTGTCTTTGCGGCATAAGTGCTTAGTGGAAAAGATTTCCTAAAGGCGTGCAGAAGCAGACAAAGTTGTC
This sequence comes from Heteronetta atricapilla, assembly GCA_011075105.1. NCBI lineage: Eukaryota > Metazoa > Chordata > Aves > Anseriformes > Anatidae > Heteronetta > Heteronetta atricapilla. The sequence goes on along the minus strand of CM021734.1, from coordinate 38,897,919 downwards.
GTCAGCCTAACCTTGCAAAAGTCCTCAGGCTGAATGCAGCAGTCATTTTTACAGTTTTATCTCAGTTGTTGCCAATCCAGTACCACACTTGTGGTTCAGAGGCTACCCCAGCTCTATGAGTCATAATTAGGCATCACATCACTGCCATCTACACTGCTAATTAGTCACGTGGCCTGAAAATATTCACTAGAAAGTCAAGGTTTCTTCTCCATAAGCTGCCTTGGTATGTTGCTCTATGTTTAGGTAATGCCGTTAAGTCACCTGGTTCAGATTAAATATCTTCAAAATGTGATCTGAATGGTGGTGGTGAAATTGTCTGCTTAGCCAAGGAATGATCTGCAAGAGTATCCATTCATACTGATCAGTAGGAGCAAATTTGTCAGCAGTTTCCCCTGAGAATCCAACTAAAAATAGTTTAATAGTGTGCTCACTCTGACAAAAATAAAGCAACGCCAGCTTCCTTATAAACCAGAAAAGTAAAATTAAACAAACAAACAAAAAAAAGAAAACAAAATAAACAAACAAAAAACACAACTAAATGTGTGAAACATTTAGCTTTTTATTTGCATCAGTTAAAAGTGTAAAGGAATCATGAAATAAAGCAAATTTATCTTTTATCGCCTTTACCCTATGGCTCACAGCAACTGTGATAATGTCTTTCAGTGTGCGTGACACTGTGCTTCTGCTCATTATACAGAACTAATGAGAGTGATACCACACGAAACTTTCTGTTGCTAATTCTAATGGCCTGCCTTGATTGGTATGTACAAATATCTATGCACGTATTTATTAGAGTTCCTCTTATTCAATCACTAAGTCAACAGAGTGATCTTCATCAAGACAGCTTGTATTTATCACACTTCATATACTTAAATCATATGCCACCCAATTAAGTAAAGTCCAAGGAAATTCTTGATTGATTCTGAAGTTAACCATATGGTTAACTAGCAAGTCAGCAGAAATTAAATTCATTACCAAATCTCTATTTATGTATTTACTGTTAAATGCCATTGTTTTAACATTTGTTTGCTGTTCTCTTCAGTTGGCTTTAAATTGCAATGACAATTTACCGGTCATTGTCTGTAATCTAACCAGAGGATACTGACATGTTCAAAAAGGGCGCAAATCCCAAAATAGTTCAGAGAGATTCTTTTCTGACAGCTAGGTTGAAATAAAGCATGGCTATGACATCCAGTCATTCTGGATCTTGTACCGAAACTCAAAAAATGAAACCAAGCAGTTCCTTAGTTTCTGCCCCTTTCCTCGGAATAAGTATGAGGGTAGGCCACAAAATAAACCTGGGATTTTTCACAACAGCCTCTAACCACCTCCGCTCACTTCACTCCCTCGTAACAACAGGAAAAGCATCACACCAAAGCAAAACAGAATTCAAGGAGCGTCATTACAGTTGTAAAAGCAAACTCTCAGGAATGAGATTTTTCTTTCTCGAGTATCTGCATTTGGATACATTCTATATTTGCTTGGTCATATACTGCTTGGCCACAGCTCTTTTGCCTTAGCAAGCAAGGAATGCACTCTGGGCGTGCATGAGGATCCCTGGGTGAGGAGTGCTGCTACCTATTAGATCACGTGTGATAAGCAAAGCAGGTGTTACCAAAAGAGCATTTATCATTGATTAAACTATCGCTATGGATAGTTTAATCAATGGATTAATGGATTTAGATCCTTTTCTTATGGAATTTCTAGAGGATACAGTACATCCCTTAAATTATATTTCCCACTGCTGGTACCAAGTGGTGTACTCTGGTTTTGGGGACATGGACAGGACTTGAAACTTTGTCATCTATATGAAGAATAATCAACATTCACAACTTCAAACATCACTGTAGCTGTAACAGTAAGCTGTGTCATGAACATATGAAGAGACATATGATGCTGAATTTATCCACAAAAAGGGTCAGCATCTTCAACTGCGTAGTCAAATCAGTAGATTTCTCATTTACCTTACTACCTGTGCTTACAATGAGAATCTTAAGCTTAGCCTTGTAGAAATGTAACTGTCTGGATTTCTGACTCTTGCTGTTTTAACCCTAGCTAGGTGCTTAAAATTTTCAAATGGATATTTTAATCTGTGAAGTAGACAAAAGAAAAGATTGACCTTCTCACTAGTTTGCATAGGGATAGACAGACTCTTAACACTGATTGAGACAGGGTATATGTTCTGCTACCACAAGAGCATGAGATAGGTACTGAAATGTCAAGATCTTATGAGGCCAGTTCCCTGTGCAATGCCATCAGTATCAAAGTAGTGGCACACATACTCGGGCACAAAGACCTCAGTCATAAAACGTTAGGAGAACTTGAGAGCCCCATCCATCTGTGCCTGCTCCTATGAAAAATATGGATAATCACTTCTTAGGTGGGTTTTGAAATTAAAAAACAATTTGTGAAACTCATGCAACAGTGGTTGAATACCATGCAAAGGGTTTGGCAGAAATTAATAACCATACTGAGAACAGACTTGGAACTGTGCACAATTAAAACATGCCTTGGGTTGAACTTTGTAACAGGATGCTCCAACAAAATATCAAAAAGTCATCCCAGCCTGATCCTATAGTCTGAGTAAGGAAGAATATGCAAAAAGAATGTAAGGAACCATGTAGCTTAAGACTGTAGCGTATGATGCATAGAACACATCTAGTTAAAATTCACACAGACAAACTTAATTACAGAATTTGCAATGCCCATTAGTCATTAGGAAAAGGGTAGAGGCAGGAAAAAAAAAAATTGCAAAGACTTTAAAATATCTTTAAGCTCATAAGCAATGACTTTTTTCATGGGGCTTCTCACTAACACTACTTAAATTTATGTATATATGTAAGCAGTCTAGTAAATAACTGAGGCCTGAAGCAGAGCTGCTTCCTATTGCAGTTTTATTCTAGTGCCACTGATACTGAGAGAAGGCAAGAGGTGCATGTGGAGGGAAACAGATCATGCATGTTTTGCTGTGTTTTAATTAAGCACAGAGAAATCTTGGATCAGAGAGATAAAATTCAGAAATAACCAATCTGTTGAAATGATCCCTTGGATACAAGCACTGGAATACAATTTAACAAGCAAAAAGATAGGCTTTAAAATGATTTTATAATCAAATACACAGTTTCAGCAAAGTAATTCTCACCACAACTGTATTTCAGGGGTTGGATGTAAATGCAAGTACATTTGCATTCCAAACAAGCCCAACTAGGAATAAATATTACAAAAAAAAAAAAAAAATAGCAAATAGTTTGTGCAATACTACTCACACATCCTAACTATGTGAATCAGGGACCTACAGCAACTTCCAGTTTCACTTCTGGCTCTGAATTCCTTTAATTTTGGTGGCGCAAATTTGGATAGGCACTCTTCATTATTAAAATTAGGCTATACAACAAAACATTTTATTTCTGGTTCCTCACCTCCTTAACAAAATATTTATTTCTGTTTTTTTGATTATAATGAAAAAGAGAGAAAGCACAAATGATGTGGAAACTGAGCAACTGGGTAAAACTATAACAACATTCCTGTTTGCTCTGAATAATTTGAACTGAGTCTTTGTGGTTTTCTTTTATATATTTTTTTCTTTTTTCTTTTTAATAATTAGAACAGCAGCAGCAGCAGCAGCAGCATAAGATTATTTGGGGGAAAAAGTGTCTCTTGATTTACCTGACACTTAATGCTTTTTTTGTATCTGCTTGTACAAAACAGAATTTTACTCAGCTATGTTGTTCATCTGTAATAGCACCCAGCATCCTGCTATGACTACAAAGGCAACTGAAGGCTATGTGGATCTCGCAGAGCTTCCTTTGGAATTTGATCTGTGCCGTATAGAAACATTACGATTTGTAGCTTTTGAAAATACTATGCACATTTAGATCTTACATGTTAAATGTTAACAGACAGATCCCACACCTTGTCTGAAAGAAACACAAAAGGTGACAGACTGGATGTACTTAAAATAAAATATAAGAAAATGTGCTGAAAAACAAACAAACAAAACGCCACCAAAAAAGCAGCTTAAAACATGCAGAAGAGAGGAATGAACACAACAAGAAAAGAGTCATGTTAACTGTCTGATCTCCTGAGCAGGCTGTCCTTGTGCTTTCAAGATGTCCCCCCAGAATGTAAGACTGGCGGTGCACGCTGTTCAGATGCAAGAGCGGACAGTGTTGTGTTGTGCCACATGAACACAGCAAGCAGGGAGCATGAGTAAGTGCTGTTTAGACTGCATAGCATACCTCTGTACAGTCCACTCATAGAAGGTGCAGGTGCAATCATACCTCATTTTCAGCTGTTTTCATTCACTCTGAATACAACCCTGTACGTATTCCTGTAAGTCCTGGCTCTCCAATTAAAGCTACACAAGAAGAAAGAAATTCTATCTACTGTGAAGCTGTGTAAGACCAAGTAAGAAATTACTATTTTTAAATCACTTACACCTTTGAGAACTGGCACTGGTGTGGTACCAGGCAAACACGTACAGACTTTTACTCACTTGTCAGTGTAGCTCAAGCCATTACACGTCAGATTCTACTCTGAGCTGATATATGCTTATTGAGTTGTACAGCATCTGTTTGGCAGCGCTGAAGAAAACAGCACATCACACTGACTTGAGAGTTACTTCATGGAAAAAAAAAATGAGGTATCTTGTTTTTAGAAGGAGTATAATACTGAAGCACTGGGGAGCTAACCTGGTAAGTTGGCTACAAAGTCATGCAGAAATCAGAATTCTGTCTGGGTTTCCTTCTTGCTGTGCACGCTACCAAGATATCAGGGCCATGATGAATGTATGTAATCTCAACCTTGCGAAGGAGAATAGTTCAAAGTGCATCAGTGTTGCTAATATTCAAAACTTGCCCTGCGGACTAGTTTTTGTATCAGCTGAGATGAAATTAGGAGGCTAGTTGCCGCCATTTGATTAAGGATAATCAAGTAGGTTAGGTTTGGCTTTGATAATATGTAATTTGTAAATGAATCCACCTATTTAATTTATCAAAGACCAGATTTATATATAAAAACACCATTTTGGTAGCCATTATAAATTCCTTTCTTTAAGCATTTTAAGTTAGTTTTGCAAGAGTGACTACTTCAGTATTGCCATATACTTAAGCATAGTATTTTAAGCTTATTTTAAGTGTTATCTACAGTAACAGAATCTGTCCTATAATGGTAGCTCAGATGATACTATTCTTGTCTTTTTTAATTATTAGAGGCCTTTTAAGTTGCAGGGAGAAAGACTACAAGGATATTCTGCGCTGAGTGTTACAAGATGGAAAGGTATAGAATCAAAGACTTGCCTGCAGGCACCAAGGCCTCTTGTTGCAGCAGTTCTTTTTACCTGCACAATTAGAAGACTTGTTTGAGTCTGGTAAGATTTCAGTGCATATGGCATTTATTTCTATTTTATATTTATACCCTGTGACAGAACTACTCATATGAAATGCACAGGGCTAATTTACTCATGTCTTAATATGAATAAGTTGGTTCATGTCTCTTGTGATAAACTGCATTAAATTCTTCCTGTTGTGTAAGGTTATAATTATGCCAATGAGAGAGGACATTGCTAGGATCTTTCGAAGTAGTAAGCATCTTATTTTCTTTAAGCGTCCTCTAAGAAAAAAAAAAATCTTTTTAAAGGGGAAATGGATGAAATAAAGAAAATGTGGAACACTTTCACCATAATGTAAACATCTTCACCTTCTACAAAGCACTATATCTGCATATAATAAAACAGGACTTTGTTCATCATACTTTTTTTTTCAGTTATGTGAAAATACATGTTTTAATAACATCTTCATAAAAGAATACAATAGACAGTAAGTCTCTTAAATTAAAGAATTCTATCAAGGTAAAGAAGAAAGGAAACAAAAGAAGCTGTACGTTGCTAGTATGTTGTGTCATTAGCTGTGGCAGGTTTTTAATTGCCATAGACAAGATGACAGAAACTACTTATATCATTTTTCTGGAATATTTATACACCAAAGTCATTAGGGATCTTGAGCTTCATTAAAAAAAAAAAAAATCTCATTAAGGAATTTTCAATTTTTAGGCAGAAAGCATATCCTAAGGCAATATTTTGACCTGAGTCTGTGATGCGTAAGTGAATTAAATATACCTAGAAGAATAACCGGGAATTCCCTTCAGGAGAAGAAACACCAGGGTAATGTAGAACAAGCTATGATGGACATACCTGTTTGTTTTTTTGTTTTGTTTTTTTTTTTTTTCTTCTCTGTGTGCAGGAGCTGTGGTAGAGGAAGGTGGGATCTCTGCTCTTTTACTGGTTCAAAAACCAATTGCAAGTGCAAAAAAAAGTCAAAGCCACTTGATGGTGTTACGTTCTGCTATTTGCCTAAAATTCTATTATGTTTCCAGATTTATCAATGGTTTAGTAATTGCAGAGATGGAATATAATGAATTTATGTGGGTGTGCTTAGAAATTTTAGAAATATGTGATAGGAGTGATATGTAAAGACTTGAGGATGTCTAGCAAAGATTCCTGAAGATGGCTATATCTTAGCTCACATATACAGCATGCTTTTTTTTTTATTATTAAAAGATGGCCAGGTTGTACAGAAGAGGATAACATGAAAAAAGTGAGCACTGTGAAGCGACTGAGAAGCACAAAACAAAGTGACAATGGCAGGGAGAATGGGATCATAGGCAGTGGGGAAGGAAGCATCCAAATGCCACAGTCAGTGTTGTGTAATGCTTTACATGGTTTCAGGGGGAAACAAACTCCTGAAAAAGAGGTGCTACTCTGGAAGAAGGCAGAGTATAAACACAATTGAACTGAAAGATCTGTGAAAAACTATGGAGCAACCACTAAACTAGGAAGTCTTAATCCCTGCAGATTTCAGAGGCAGGATCTGCTGTTGACATATAATCTCTATCACCAAACAGAAGAATTTGAAAGCTATGCAACAGGGTGAATGTTGCAGACTCCTGAGCTGTCTTTTAGATACTTTTCCAAGGAAGGCACTCTCTTGGTGCCTTAACCAAAGCTGTTACTATAACCACTGAAATAATAAGGCCCATTTTATAATCTATAGCTTACAGAGAGAAAAGCAAACCAGTTTTCTATTAAAATATATTTGTATAACCTACATCTTAGATTATTCTCGTATATCTGTGATCTAGCAAGATGCCCAACAAAATAATTACAAGAATGCTGCTGCCTGCATAAATTCCTATTTACTCAGAAGTCAGCAGGCAGCCTCCAGATTCAAATTCACCACATCCCTGACCATATGATGTATGTTGAGGGATCAGAATCAAATCAAAGCTCTAAGTCGCAGTATCAGAAATGGCTAAACAAGCCATGTCTGTTTATCCCCCAAGTTAGCAAGAATGCGTCTTAATAATCCAAGACTGAGAAAACAGATTTAATTTTGGTGGAGAAGAAAGTTTTACATACATTTATATTGTTTCCTGATGGAAAGCTACTTATTGTATCTTTTTTTATTGTGAGGCTTTCTACTTCTGCACTTGTCTTTTTAATGAGCTCTAAATGAATAAAATACACTTTGCCACTACAGTAGGGTGAAAGCTCCCCAAATCATTACAGCCCTAAGAGAAGCCTGAAAGAAAATCTGGATATGCAAGTTCTGTTTTATTTACAGTATAATTAAAGTAATTATTGTAGTGGGTAGAACAATATACCTTTTATAATTCCCTAACTGAAGTGAGATCTTGGATAAATAATAGTTATTTGTTGACCTGACTGGACACATTATTTATTTTTACAAGCTATTGATAACCTTATAATTCACAAGAGAAACAAAACCACAAATGAGTTTGTAAAGGACAGCAATAAATAGTCTAAATAAGGAATGCACCCGGGTGCAGGTTCACTGGATATTTCTTTTCCATAATGATGCTAATGAATGCTTCCATACAAAAAACACTTTGATTTTTAAATATTACTCTAATAGAAATCCACATCTTTCTGTTTGTTTTTGTTGTTTTGTTTTTATAAGCCTAATAGGTAACTTTTCCCTTGATATACCTTTTTTTTTTTTTTTTTTTTTTTTTTTTCCTCCCCACATACGGTAATTTTGTATGCACTTGTGTCAAAGAAATTTTTTTGTCTTTATTTTGCCTATTCTAAAATGACTGCATCTCTGGCACTAACACAAACCTGATATTTTTCAAGTAATTAAACATATCCTTAGCATGACCTACACCCCCACATGAAGCATGATCCACACCCTCATATGATTGCAGGCTCATATATATTTGGAGATAAATCAAGGTATGAGGGTTTTCAGCATCTGACAATAATATACAGAGCGCTTGCCATTAAAGGTTCATGATTCTAGTAGTTATCAAACTAGAATAAATGAAAGGCTGCAGTAATTCCCTACCCTTGGGAACAGCTGAAATAATACAGCTGATAGAGCTAAGGGCTGTCAGCATATGTTTCCTTTTTGCTGAGACCCATTAGCTTCCAACAATCTTAAAATTCCAGTAAAGAAATGAAAACAGTGAGACCTTTTTACAGGGCAACTTGCACAGTATTCAACTGAATTTTCCTACAAAATGAAGATACCAGCTTTTCTTTGGGTTGCAGACAGGGGGGCAGGAATAGATAAAAACAAATAAATAAATCAGCCGATTTTTTTCATTATCTCTATGGGAATGCTAAATTTAGTAGTTTTTATATTAAAATTTCAAAGCTTATCTGAATACTTGCTAAAATCTTTGACCGTAGCATCTAACGAGAATAGAAACAGAATATTTCACATAATGCTCCCCTTTAAAATAAATGTGGCTATAAAGATTTGATAGAAAAAATATGTATTTTTTCTAGAAAGCATTCTAGAGTATCTTGGTGCTGACCACAACTGTTCTTATTTTGAACAAGTCCCACTTAACAGTCAAACATATCATTTTCCATCCCCCATTTTTATCAACATTGTGGTCAGTGCTTCCTTCTCCAGGGCATAACCTTAAAATACCCCACATGGAGGAAAGCAAACTGAAGTTCTAGTGAAAATATGTTCTTCGCAGAAGCCTTGATAAAAATTGCATCAACTTCTTCAGTTCCTTCTTTCAAACTTAACCAACAAAAGTTGCAGTCCAAGGGTTCAATTTCCAGGCCCTTGACAGCTCAGTGCAAAATAGTGCCATCCTTTTGAAAGGAATTTCAAGGAGCTGTTCATGCTCGAAAATGAGTTTTGAGCTGATCCTCTTACTTATAAATCTTAGTTAACTCATTTTACTCTTTTTATGATTTTGCCAATTGTTAGCCTAAGTAAAACAAGCAAGACTGTATCAGGGTACCTGTGGCCCATCTTTCCTCTTCAAGAAACAAATACTACAAAAATAATTTTAATTTGAGATGTGTATCTGTGTAGAAGTTCAGCTCCATGGAACTGTAAGCATGTATAGAGATATATATAAACATTTCAATGCAGATAAAGATGCCTTAAATTATTAGCGGTAGGAAATCTATTGTATTCCTTTATGAAAGAAAGCACCTTTTAGTTCACCCCTGCCCTTTAGTTTTCCATATAGCACAAAGTGAAAAGCAAGAGATGAATGTCAGAACTGTTCAGTTAGCTATTGCCTATCTGTCTATCCAGCTTTTTTTAAACCTAGACTAATTCCAAAGAATAACAGCAAAGGATTACAAAAACATAATATGTAAAACATAGTATGTAAAACCAAACCAAACTCAAACCAAAAATCCAAACGCTCCAAATTCTTCCTGCCCGTCTCTTCTGTACTACCTAAGTAACTGGATTCTAGATGTTTGTTGATTTAATTCCTCTTAGAAATATGGCATTCTTCTTAAAGTCACCTGTGTTGTTTGACCACAGGCTGAGAACTGACAAATATAACACATGTTCTGCACTACAAAAGAGAAGCCCCTAACCTGTCCACCCCTAGTAAAAGAAGAGCAAGCCCTTTGAAAAACAGAGAATTTACCAGTTGCTGGAGGAGCCAGGGGGCATTTACTGCAAAGCACCTAAGAGCCCATTCTTAGTTTTCAGAACATACTACCTTTCTTATTAATTGGTGGAAGAAATGTTGGCAGAGAATCCTCTGCTAGCAGATGGTACTTAAGTTGGAATTAAATACTGTAACACTATCACGTTTGGCCACCATTCAAGAATGAATGCTGCCGTACAAGAAATGACTAAGTAAGCCAGGACTTCTCAGGCTGGAAAAGAGATGACTGAGTGGGAATGTGATAGAAGCTCATACACATGGATAGAGATTTATTGTCCAACTTCTTTTCTGGTTAAAAAAAGAAACAAACAAAACAAAAACAACCTAGAGAGCATCAAATGAAGCTAGCAGGCATCATGTTCAACATTTAAAAGTAGTGTTTAGGTGAGGGTTACCAAGCACAAATCAGACACGCCTGGCTTAGGAAGTCTGGAAATACTTTCTAACATTTCTAACATTTTGCCATGGCCCAATGTTAGAAAAAGAGTTTTCAGAAACTCTCTCTGTTAGAAATAGAGTTTTCAGAAAATGCGGCACCTAGGGAATGTCAACAAAATCACCTCAAGTGCAAATACTGCTTGGGAACGCCATAGTGAGTAACCCACTTTCTGTGCAGTTCTAGATGACTAATTTACATCTGAATTATTAATGTCAAGCTGTATTCTTGTGTCACAGTGCTATGACTTGAGATTTGTTTAATTCTATTGCTGATTCCAAATGCTCAGATTAAATTAGACTCAAGTATGTACCTGCACAATGTACAATCTGGTACCAGTATTGGCTATTTGCAATGCAAATGTTCACTGTATATGCTGACCCTATGTATCATTTAAATGAAGACTTTTCATAGTCATTCATCACATAAATCCTCAGATGTGAAGAATTATTTGCCATTCCCTTATTACATGTTCTTCAACTTTAGCTTACATATTTTTGCACTGTCAGTACTTTTGCTTTATCTGAATTATGCCACACTATTACCCCTAAGAATCAAGAAATGACTTAATTTTACTGCAACTTACATCTAAACATAAGAATCCCACAGATAATAATGTTGCTTTTCTGTGTCATTTCAGAAGGAATGTAGGCACTTCTTGTAATATTTAAACCCTCTTTTTTTTTTTTTTTTTTTAATTGTAGTGTTGTAAATTCTTAAGTACTGCACATTGGAAACGTGCTCTATCAGCAGGTTGAGGTCCTGAATTTTGCCTCATTTTGCATTCATTTATCTTTGTAAGTCACAAGCAAAACCCATTTGAAAAATTCACCAATAAAGACACTGCTTTCGCTGCCAGCTATTCGGCAATAAAGGTGATGGAGCTAAAAGAGCCACACTAAAACTGCAGTTCATTGTTCACCACTGTATTTAATTCTCTGAGCAGGCAGACCAGTAAGATCAGGATTTCACAGAAATGCAGGAATGCAACTCCATTCTGTTAGTAGCAACCAACTTCTGCCTTTTGCTGAGGAGCACCAGAGCAAGTTGAAGTTGGTCAGTTGCCGATTAACAGTGCATCTCTGGACAACATGCCAAAGATGTAAGCATCTATTTCCATGGAATTACACTCGTGTGCTTGTAGAACTGGTCAAGTTTCACTGAAGGTTACAAGGTGGAGATGGAAGTCGAGATAAATTCATTCTGGAAACTTCATAGTGAAAAGCGCGTGCACCCGAGATAAAGGAAAACTAATAAATTCCTTGTGAACTGTATTCTTAATGAAATATTTATTCAATATCATCATAGATGAACTTACATGGGAACACATTTCCCACCATACGTGCAATCACTTCATTTAGTGTACTTTGTTGTGACCTGTGGCAATGTTGAAGCAGCTTAACGTTATGAAAACTGATTTATTTCAGAATCAGACAAATTATATAGAATCTAACCTTGTTGCACAGGTAAGAGTACTTGCCCTTGGCTATTACCTAGCCTGACCACAGGGCTTTCTTGAAACAGCAAATGCTTTATAAGTGTCAGCTCATGGCTAAATCAATGTTTATGCATGATGTACCTTTGAATAGCAAACACTTGCTGCCTGCAAGCTAAACAATGTTTTTATCTGTTTGCCTATTTCTGGTCCTTCAACCACAGCACAGGGTGTTGCAAATCGCATTTAGTAACAATTATCTGCTGGAATTTCACGAAGAGGAAAGTAGCATGATTAATGAAAAGTGACACACAGATTACTTTGCCATGCTAGTCTCCTTGGTGAACGGGTGACTCTGTTGAACTGAAGCCTGACCTTTGTTACTTTTAACGAGGTCAACGTGAATGCTAAAAGCCTGAAAGATTAGCCACTACAAATGTTCCAGTATTACTTAATGATGCTGCCACTAATGAACTGCAGGTAGCCAATTAAATATAATGATACAGTTTTCACCTCTGAAACAAAGGTTGAGGAGAAAAACAAAAGATGCCATGTTTTCTGTCAAGGTTTTTAAAATACAGCCCCAGAAATCTTAGTAGAAAATGTTTTCCTCACGCATATATAATTAAGAGTCTAAATTTGGGCAAGCCAAATTGTCCAGCTTTGAAGGAACTGAACCACGCACCTGACTTGTCATGGCTTCACTGCTCAGCAGCTGGGATATCTGCATCTCCTTCACATCCCCATGCAGCAGAGTGGCTCCACAGCCTGCACTTTTCTGTGAGGATGTCTGATGTTGTTATAAGCCCTCAAGTTTTTAAAGTAACTGTATTGTCACAAAACTAGCATCAGGCTGCTTGTAGCAAAGCAGTGTAAATATGAGCTAAGCCTCAAGGTAAATATCTGCAAAATAAAGCCTATCAGGGTTAAATATTTTCTGTGTTACAGTACTGGCACTCATTAGGCAAATGTGACTGAATAAACTGGGAATGGAATCTTGAAATCACCCCTTGAAGTTACAGATGACTGAAAAAAACAGCAAGAAAGACATGAGGAAAACAATAAAAATAAAAAAAACCACAATAGTTTCAAGATTATTCACAATGGTTTTCACACCTGTTAATACATTTTTCTTCCCTGGGGGAGCTATATTTGATCATTTCATCAGGCAGAAATTTCTGTGCTTTCAGTGAGATTCACCTTTCTTAAACTGACAAAATTAACTATCCTGCCACAAATCTTTACTAAATGTAAAACTCTGGGAAGACATAACACCACAAGTGGAAGAACGCAAAGTATGCAAGCAACCATTTTCAACAGAGCATTGCTGCCTGTGTAGGTGCATATATACTTGTGGGTTTGTGCTACTAGCATCCATATACATTTATGTAGTACACTGCAATTTCAGTCAAGTTCATTATATCACACATAAAAATGAGGATAAAGCCAGAAAAAAAAAGTAAAAAAAAAAAAAAAAAGTATGTCTAGTAAAATGTCCTGAAATACAGAAAACCACATACCTTATTTGTTCTATACTCTCATGATTCCTCTCTCCTTTGCAAAGAGGAATAACTCTGCCATTGTCTGTAATGTCTCCACAAATTGCCAGGATGGGAGTGGGGGTGGCACAAATTCTTAGCCAATAATACATACAGCAGCATTAATTCAATAGCATATGTGAAAGGCACAGAGCTGAGGATGGAGTACTGATCCCTCCCAGACAGATCACAAGAATTTGTTTCCATTAATCTCAAGGATAAGAGATGGAGCCATTCTGTAGAACAGTCACAGTATTTATATCACAATCCTGTCAAGAACCTGCTCCAGTCTGCTTTCAGTAGCAGAGAAAAGAACTAAAAGTACCTATATTATGGTTTGTAGGTAGGAAGACCACATTGTAATTATCCTTCATACCAGAAAGCAATGTAAGACCTTGAACATGCTACTTCCAGTGTATGCTTTGCATTCATTTGGTATTTACTACTGTGTAGCAGATATATCAAGACAATATTTCACAGTGCTAAACAAAGCAAGAACAAAAAATTAGAATTAGACACATTACTCACAGCAAGTGAAAAATTAATCCTTTTTTCCTCAAAACCAGACTGTTCAATAACAAAATTTCACTTTTGTACAAAAACTTTTATACCTTTCTATAAGCACTAAGTTTGCTGTGAGAATAAATCTTTTTTATTAACCTGTGAAAGGTCACATGGTTATATGGGACTTCTACACAACAAAAACATTAAAAAATAAAATAGACTTCTAATAAGTGCTTGTAAAATGTCTGGGGAAACTCATTAGCAACTGTTGCACAGTAAAGTTCTGAGGTTTTTACTATTTACTTTTTAAGGAGATTAAAAGAAGATTTGCTATAAAAATTTTATCTACGCTTGTTTTGCTTGTAGGAAAAAAAGGGAGGCTGAAAGTTTTGAATGATTTACCCAAACTTTGATGTTGGCCAAAGGTTCAGAGAAGGAATAAAGTATGCAACTCTTGCATTTCCCACCTTAGGGCAGACAGGAACCCACGTAATCAGAAGAACCGGCAGAGCCCGGCTTTATGTTTTACTGCCCCAGATGCAGTCACCAGCACAGCAGAACCGCTGCATGGGGTTCTCATAATCTGCCTGTCTAGAGGCCTCCAGCAATTCATTCAAGTTTCAGGGGAAGTTTTGGTCTCTGAACTGTAATTCAAATGGAGAGAAACAGCTCTTGGGGTACTTATCACTCAAAACTCTTTATATATTCAGACTGTGCCTTAAATTAAACTTGAAAGTACGCACCTACAAAGCAGCTAAGGATTTGAGCTCTCTTGGCTTTGAAACTTTAATTCCTGAATATACATCTCGATTCCCTCTCTCTTTTAAAATAATTTAACTCAGGTCTTTATTTAACTGGAAATAAAAGCACAATACACCCATGTTTTAGTTCATACTTTGTCAAGGATTAGCATTTTCTACTACACAGGTAAAATTATTCAACTCCCCTTCTTTCAAACGTAGTAACTAAAACTACCAGAGCACTAGGAATGCCAATGACCAGATACCAAGGCACACATTGTAATATTTTATTGTTACCTTAACTGGTAGCCGTCATAAGTAAAAACTTAAAATGGACCATTTATTCTTAAACATGCCTCTTCTAAAGTATAGGAATATCTGAAAGTAAATTAGAATGATAACAGTTTTTGACTTTAACATTACTGACTGCTACTGAAAGTCTATTCTGATAGACTTCTCTGCATACTGAAATGTTAGAGTTGAAAAGCTTGATTTATAATAAAAACTAACTGCGTATAATAAACACTTATTCAACAATTACACTTTTTGGAGGACTGTTTGAATACTTTTATTTGAGAAAAATTTTACATTCTTGATTGTAACTGTGACATCTTACCTCTTAATACATTTTACAATTTGCGCATAATGGTTCCAAAGGAACTTGTAAATGACAGTAAATCATAAAATTCATTTTGCTTTGCATCAGTTCATTCATCCATGCTCCAACTAATCACCTCATTTCAAAATTCAATAAGCCTAAATACCTGGATTTATGATGCTTTGTCAGAATTAACATGGGAATATCAACAATGTAGAATTAGAAGTCTATTGCAACTTAAAGACAAGCACCTAGTTGAAAACAATTAAAAAGACTCTGCAGCAATAATTATATCTACAGTGTTAGCAAATAAAATAAATTAAAACTGATTTTATTTCTGCTTTGGGAGATTGCAGGAAACACTAAAAAGCTTTAATTTAGTCACTTAAAACAATGAAGTTGTTTTGAAGTAAAACTTTAAAGAGAATGAATTGAGCTTGGAGTAATAAGTATGCTTAATTGCACATAAAATGTGCATGTAGATGTATTTTTAAAAGTACACTATTCCTATTTATTGTTCCATAGCTACAATGGATCTGAAGGCTGTTATTTTGATAGACAACATATTGGTTATAAATAACCTCCTGTACTATTATATAAAAGGATGCAGCCATCCTATCACATCAACAAGGAAAAATAAAAGTGCAAGTAATATTAAAAAACAAACAAACAAACAAACAAACAAACAAAAATATAAAATAGTAACAGTAGTGTTTAGGAAACACTTTCACCTTCTTAGGACAAATTTAGAATGCATCATTTTCAAACTGATTAACTGCTGCATGAATATTGGTATATTTTTTAAGACACCACTGTAGGCACACCATAGCTTAGTAATAAGCTGTACAAGTTCTGGAGACTTGCATTTGTGTTCAGTATTAAAGAGGAGCTTTACATTTATTTGGGGATAAAAATTGTGACAAATACAAGTATTTTCTTGTACAATTTGGCACCTATTTTTTGGATTCAGTATTACAATGACTGCATTTGGGAAGTACCTAGTCTATAAGGAAAAAGAAAGAAAACTTGCAGTTAGTAGTGTATAGCTTTTATGCTATTAACAGAATTTAAAAGAATGAGCAGATGATATAATTTCTTTTGAAAGGATTTAATAAGTACAGAATTGTTACAATTAACAAAAATGTCTACAGTCCTCTGTTGCCTCTTTAATTAAGTTCTTAAAAGTAATCAGATGCAAAACAACTACTGGTAAAAAGACTCTATACCACGCTGAATAATTTTATCACTCATTCCTATAACTGTCAATCCACAAAAGGCTTTTTTTTTGTACAGCATATGAATCACCACATCTAGTACCTTTTGATGACTCATGTTAGTGCTATTCTGTGATTTACTGGGAAATTATTTTCTTTGTCCTTCAGAGATATTTTGACTTCCTTTTTCTGATTGATATCTCTGATTTTAAATGAGTAATATTCTTTTAATGAGCATTCAAATTTTGTTGAATGCATATGCATATCACCACATATACTCATACATGTTATAGAAATATTCTTAGGAACCATTACTGAAAACCTTGCATGCAGTTCAATCGCATCTTTCTGCTTCCCCTAGTGAATATGTGATTTTTTCTAACCAGCCATAACCAATACCATTTTTTTTTTTCCTGATACCCTGTTCTATCTGCATTGAACTAATGGTCTCCTAACCTTTTGAATACAAAGAACAGATACATCAAAGTGTTTGAATGAGATCTATCAAACCCTTCAATACTGCTTTTTATAATGACTATCTGTGGAAATGTCTCAGAGTATAATTTGCTAGTGTTAATCTTCAAATTTCAGATTATGAGAAGAGATGACATATGTCATATGTCAAAGAACTATGTCATATGACAAAGAACTTCTATTCAGTTCTTGTATGTTACACAAAGACTCTAATCTTGCTGTCCCATTACACACATTTGAGACAGAATTTGTAGTTATGATGCACTTTTTCATAATAAAGGCTCATATTGCTCTATGCTCATATTAGAGTACTCTGTAGTTAATGATATCGATCATTGCAAAAAGATCACTCCTGAAATCATATAAACTATCTTTGTAGTGCAAGAAAAGATACGATAGTATTCAAGTTGATACCTATAAATCTGCAGACAGATGCAAAATATGTCAACACCCTTACAGTATTTTTAAAATTACACCTTCTGTCCTATCTTTGAAAAGAAAAAAATAAACATCACACATTTTTAGTTTCTTGATTGTTCTTGAATGTAAAGATCTACATTCTTTCTGATGCAAGGGGGTAAAAATTGACTGTTAAATGGTGGTAAATAATCTCAAAGGGACAACAGCCTTTTATTTATTTATTTATTTATTTCATAATTTAACCTTAAAATTCAAGTCACAGCCAACTGTGTTAAGGTATACTCAGGAACACTTCTACCACCAGTGTTCTCTGCCCAGGTCTGCAAGAATGTGTACAAGTTCTAAGCATCTAGTATTTTTTTATTTTTTTATTTTTTTATTTGGAAGTTCTAAATTCTAAGTAGGTATTCAAGAAGCTCTGTCTCCTACAAGGACACAATCATGTACTTTGGCTTGAAGCTGGAAGATTGAGGTTAGCAATTTGATAAAAGTGTGCTTATTTCTGGTGATAAATGCAATGTCCTAAAGAACATAACTTGTCTTACAAGTAGAAGTGTAATTTTCCTTAAAGAAAATAAACCTGTTATACAAGAGATGGTAAATCTGCAAATCATTGTATCGTTCTACGCAAACATTTCATGACATTCCTTAAGGGAAAGAAAAAAAAAAAAGAAAAAAAAAAGGAAAAAGACCACTTTGTGGAAAACCACGGCAAATATACCATTCTGACATGATTTTTTTTAGGTTCCAATCCAGTGGAGTACCAGAAGTAAAACCTTCTTTTTGCACACATAGACACCACCAATTTTTAAGTTAAAGATCTGGCTATGTGTTCAATTGCAAACTTTTTGCTTCACATACTTATGCTTTCACCTCCCACAAATACCAGTTTCTTCACAAAACGTTAAGATGTTTTATGCTAGAAAATGCATGCAATTAAGAAATGGCTAACAACATAAACAACATGTGCACGGGAGTGGGAGCATTCTTCTTTCATTGTTTGAAGGCAGCTTGACCTACCACACAGCTGGATGTGCTCTGCTATGGGGCACATCATTGAGCCATTGACAGAGAGAGGCCAAGAAGGATTCAGTGCTGTGAAAAGGAGAAGTGGCTTGGAAACAGAAATGATAATTCTTGTGTTTTTCAAAAACTGTCCAGCAACTTTGTTCTCCTGTGATCTCCCGCTCAGTGGCTGATGACATGCTTTTAAATCCCGAGTGCCGCAGTTTCTCCTGACTGCACACATGCACACATTGTCACAGGTCCTCCTTCAGAAAGAGAAGTGTTATCCCATTGTCCATTTTACAACAGGAAATGTTGAAGTCAAGATGCTCAGTGGACCAGGGTGACGTTTATGGGTCAAGATGCACATTCAAATGCAAGCTGATTTTCACAGCAGGGATGTGAGACACAATGACACCTATAAGCAAACCCCTAAGCACTGGTTGTGAACAAGCTCTTTTTTTTTTTTTTTTTTTTTTTTTTTTTTTTTTCTTTTCCACGGGATACAGCGTATCAGTTGGTTTATCTCAGGAGAAAATAACTTCACTTTGGGGGATTTTAGTACAATGAAAAGAAAAAGGAAGGTTTTGGATTTCTATCATCCACCTGAAAAAGAGTCCTAAAATTCTACTTGTATTACAGCTGCTCAGTAGAGTCAGACACCTGTTGGTCTAGCTTGTAAGATCTCTGCCATTTGGCTGTTAAATTTGCATCTTGCTTCTTGGTCCTTTCCAGAAGATGTATTTATCTGATCACTTCATGCTTGTATAACAGACAGACTACTAGTGACACTCTGAAAGCCTGGTCTGCTCCTTCCCTAACACAATTTTTTTGAAATCATGTGTTTAGAAAGCAGGTACAAAGAGTTGTCCTGAAGGATTTTATTGTTTTTAATTCAAAAGAATTCTAGGAGAATTTGAGGAAAAGAAAATAAGGGCCAAAAAGATCAAAATCTTGGCAGTGAAGGAGAAAAAAGTCACTAGCTTTTCTTTCCAATACTTTGCTTTGTCTGTGTGTTTCCTTTATACAAATAAATTTGAATAAGACAGATTAGTTATCCTATAAAAATAATAGAAAATGAGTTATCAGTATGTGGAACTGTTTAATTTTCTTGCAATGGAAAAGTGATTTAGGAAATACCTAACTCTTGATTCTATCAGGAGCATAACTTGTGCTTAACCCACCTCACATTAGGACTTGTCTCCTTGGACCTGATTTTAGAACCAAAGCCTTTAGCATGCCAGGCTAACTCAGGAACCTACCTGTAAATTTTCTTAAGTCCTGTAGGAAATGAGGACCTACTTTTTCTCATTGGTTTTCTGCTAATGTTAGGCACTTGGCACTTGCAGAGAGTGTTAGATGCTTAAAGATTTCCTAAAAATTATACTTTTTACATTTGGCATAAATTCAAAATAAACTAATAAATAAATATATAAGAGGGTATGAATTGCACTTTAATATCAAATGACTATTTTCCTTTTCATACTCCTACATTTTTTTCTTATTATTTTAAATACACATATTTTGTATATGAGGACAATGTTTTCAAAATCATTTTTGCTGATACACAAGTCTGAGCAGCTTATTTTCTAACTGATATTTTATAGCTTTTGATAATCTCATGAGGTTTTCTATTATCTTTTCTTATTTGAATCTATGAAGTCAAATTTTCTTTGAAAATATTGAAAACTAGGCAATAATCTTTCTGCAAACATTAAATGTTTTGTCATCACTGCAGAAACCATGTTTGCTTTCTAGTCCATTAATCAAGGAGCACAAAAGGAAGTAAATCTCATTTTTGCAGAAGTGTTGGAACATGGTAGTATACTTCTAAAA
The DNA here is from genome assembly GCA_011075105.1 of Heteronetta atricapilla. Taxonomy (NCBI): domain Eukaryota; kingdom Metazoa; phylum Chordata; class Aves; order Anseriformes; family Anatidae; genus Heteronetta; species Heteronetta atricapilla. The sequence goes on along the minus strand of CM021734.1, from coordinate 38,877,765 downwards.
ACATGAATGTAATCTTTAGCGTGTTGAGGAAAGCTAATGAAGGAAATTAAAAAAAAAAGTCAAACTTGATTAAATGTAAAAACTCGAAATTCACAAAGTATTACCTATACCTTTGTTGCAAGGGTATTTCTCAATACTAGTTCCACTTGCATTGAGGTGTATTAGAGTATTTTTGCTTCCAACATAGAGAAATTAGTTAATAAGAAATTCAAATGAGGATCTCATTTTAAGTGGGTGATATCATTATTTTCCCTGCAGAAAATTTACAGAATATGTCATCTCTCTTTTTAAAATTATTGCATCAGGAAATAAGGGATAATTACGTTGGCAACATACTTTTTTTTTTTTTGTTTTTTTTTTTTTTTTTTTCTTTTAGGTCAAGCAAGATGTTATGTGGCAGGCATTGCCAAACAAATCCCATTATGAATTAGATGATGTCGTATGCATGAAATCTGAAGAATCTTTCATGTTATAGGAAGTCCAAACATCTCTGCTTCAATTATACGTAAACTGGAAAGAGGAGGGAAAAAAGATCTTTGTACATACATTTATTCCAGTTAAAATAAATCCAGTGTGGAGCTGGCAAGTTCACAGACTTCATGGGAACATTTTTAACAGAACAATGCTGGTCATTTGGAGCTGTGCTGCCAACATTTCTGCATAATGCTTGTTGTTATTTGAGCCATTTCACCACTTGGCATCAACGAAGTTCAAAAGCCTGTTTCTAACAGTAGTCTTTATTGTACTGAGGCTGCAAAGAACAGTAAAAACTAGTTTGCGCTCTCACTGCAAAGGGCACAGTGACTCAGAAGAATATGCAAAGTGATTCTACTTGGTTGATTTTCATTTGTCTCTGAAACAAAAACTCTCAGTCACTAAAATGTCATGACAAGTCAGACAAATGGTAGCAATTCCCTAGAAACTTTGTTTTAAAAGTTAAACCTTATTGGAGAAACACCCACTAACAGATGGGGTAATGTTTATAGGATTGGGATTGTGGTTTGTATGACACGCTCAACCTCTTAAAAAAGAGAAAACAAAACATTCTCCAAAAAAACAATTGAATTTGTAAAAATTCAGTGTTTGTTTGGATAAATGCAGGTGGTATGATCACAAGCTGCTGACAGCTACACTTCCATAGATATCTTTCACCTTGCTTTTTAGTTCACTGATACTGGATTGGTCAACTTCTATACATTTTTTGTGGACACTTCCAAAATTTATGTTTCAATCATAACTATTTTTTAAATAGTGGATACATTAAATTATAAAACATCAGTTCTTTACTTAGGGACTAAAAAAGCATTCCAGCTTCAGCATCACAAAAATGAAACGAGTTCCAGAACAATCTATGGATCTTCTTTCAAATACACCAGCTATCTCTAGATCATAAATGTGACAGACTCATGGCCCATCTCTGACCCATTCCACTAAGTATTTCACAATTTTGTCATTCTACAGAAAAGAGAAATTTTTGGTAAATTTTCTGACAGAGTAGACGATCTTCCAAACCTGTTGTTATAGAATATTAAGACTGAAAACACTCAGAATAGCTGTGTGATCTCATTTTCAGTAATAACAACATACTGGTGAAATCTGGTCTGTTGGGAACGTCTGTAATGGGATCCCTGTCTGCAAGGGATAATAACTGGGACAGCAGCTATTTGTTGATAATAAAGACATTTACATGTTACGTATTTCAGGAGTCTGAAGGATGCAAAGAGTAGCTCTTGCTAAAGCCCCTGCTTGCAGAGAGCGACAGATTGGATAGCAGTATGGTGTGAGCAGAGTTTGCAAGGTTACACAGTTATGAAATAGAATGCATTGGACTAGTTCATCTACCAGTTTTTGCTTTCTTCAAGACAGATTTATTCAAATAGGATCTGGAACAAACATTTAAGCTCAGCAGAGTATGCAGATACATGCCTTTTACACCCTGCCTCCCAAGCTAGATGTGAAAAGCTCAGCACGTGAGAGTACCAGAAATGCCAGCAGCCAGGCCGTCACCTCACCCTCAGGCACAGTCCCACAGGCAGAGGCTGGCAGGCAGGACACTGAGGTGACAGCAATGGGGACAGCGAGTGTTGTCCAGGAGAGGGGAATAAGCCATGTCTGAAGTCAGTGTGGGGAATCGAAGATCCTGGGCACAGGACCAGGGGCAGGCCGGCCTGAGGCATTGCTGGGGAAGAGATCCAGGGCCCTGGCTGGGCTGGAATGAGGTCCTGGGCCTGCAGGCAGGGAGGGGGAAGCTGGGCAGGGGCACCAAAGCCTCATAATGCCCACCAGGCAAGTATGAAAAAGAGGTCAGGGTGCCATTCGATAGAACTTATTCATTACAGCACTGGCCCAGGGGATTTTATTTATTTATTTATTTATTTTTCAGAGACTTTTAAAAGCAGACAGAGAGGTGCCAAATAATTTCTGGTGCTCCCAGAAGACAAGAGGAGGAATGAAGGGATGAGATAGTAAATTTAAGCTCAGCAATAGGACCAAGGCAGATGCAGACAGGGAATCAAGCCCCAAACCTACAAGCTGAGAGGAATTAGGTTAAGAGAAAATGACACGACCACTACACAAGAAGAATTTCTGAAGCAAGACCTGAGCAGCTACAGGAGATACCTGGGGTGACCAGCAGGTTTGCTTTCCCCACGTTCCCCTTGCAGCTCCCTTCCCCAAGTGCCCACAGAGCCCAAAGAGAGCAAACTGACATGCAGAGAGCAAACTTCTTAGTGCCACAGAGCCTGCTCATCTCCTGTGGGCACTGCTAACAAGCAGGGTGGAAGGGACACCTGCTTGCACCCACTGTTGGCCCACTATATGTCTGTTCTCAGCTGAGCACTGCAAACAACTTTACTTGGACATATTTACATCAAATCATGATGTAAGTGACGTGTCACAGCACTGTCCCATTAAGGCAAGAAAATATTTCTTTCCTAGGAACAGCATCTGGGTTACATTTAGAGAAAGACAAACTCTGTATTACTATTATTAGACTTAATGATTTGGAAACGATAAACTACAAAACTAATGAGAGAAAGGGTATGTGTGTGTGCAAGCACACTTGCTGGGTAAGTGGTTTTTGAGATGAGCAGGAAAACGTGCTTGATTTCTGGACTTACGAGTACTCACCAGGGTGTCAGGTTAGTTTCCATCTGACCTGCACATTGCCATTATTATCTTATATTTAAAACAGTACCTTTTGGGCAGTAATATAAACAAACTCAGGAGCAGTGGCTACAGGCATTGCCATTTCTAAGTGACTTACTCAGCAAGATGAATATCTTTATCTACCAAAGAACAGCTCTACTAATGTATCAGGTGCATTTTATTTGGGGTTATTTTATTTTACACCTCATCGTATCTCATCAGCTCAGCCTGCACACTCCTAGAAGCACTACCAAGTCCCCTTCTTCACCCTTCCTCTGTTCCCTCCCCCTGCCTCCCTGCCTCTTTTCTACTTTGTATAGCATTGTGTGAACCATAAAGGCTTGGGAATGTAAGAACCAGATAGCCTTCTGATCTGGGTGGCAAGCACAGTAGCTGGGGAATGAAATGGTTATTGTAGTAACGCTCCTAAATCAAGCAAAGCTGGTGTGTTACTTCAGAAAGGCTGAGGTGAGTGTCCTCATTAATTACAGTGAAAATGTAAGTCTTTACAGAAGTTACCATGATATCTTTTTATACCCTATTCTGATTATCCCTCTAGTCTCTGATCTATATACTACTAGTGTGAATATATATATATATATACAATTACTTATTTATTTATTTATTTTTTCTGCCAGTTTTGCACAATTCTTTCCTTCTTACAACCCTGGCAATTTCTATCACCATTCTGGGCTCTGTACAGCTGCATTGATTTTTCTTGCCACACGTTTCTGACAGAAGTGTGCAATCTCCTGGCACAACCTCCTGGCATCTCCTGTGTCATGTAAGCAAAGGCAAGACAACGGCTCTGGGTACGTTTCTTTTTGAAGTGTCTAACTGCCAAGAACCCCCAAGAAAGGACACTGGACATTGTGGAAAGTTTCCCCTTCACACATAGGAAGTATTTGAACTGTGACAGAGCTGTGTCTCCTTAATCTAAAGCTTATCGGGAACTGACAAAGGGCACATTCCCTTCTGGACATGCCTGTAATTGCCATTACCAATGGGGGCTATAAGCAAGTTGTAACAAAATAAACCCTTGTGTGTTAGCACTGCTCCTGTTTAACAGTGTCTGAATCAATACCAATCATTTGACAGTTTTACTTTCAGTATCTTCTGACTTATTGGAAATTCAGTTTGCACTTAACTAATGAAAGAGTACATTTTAATCCTCCTAACGAAAGGATGCAGAACAGCAACTGGAGCTTGAGCCAAAACCGACAAAGCCAATAGGAAACTTTCACTCGACTTCAGACAACTTTGGATCAGTCCCTTAATGAATAACACACAGCTCAGCCGTGCTGACGAGAAAAAGACTGCACACAGAATGCAACGCTGCTCTGACGCTTAACCTGGCAAAGCACAACTGCTGCTTTAAAGGGGAGTTTTCCATACACCTTATTGCAGACTTCAGAAAACATAGCTAACAATATGCATTACACTGGAGTTTAAGAAGACAACATATCTCTGGGGAGGGAAAAATACTGAAGGAACTTAAAATACTAAAGGACCTTAGAAACGCTACTGTTCCTTCCTGATGTCCTGTGCCCAGTATGTTTCCCCCAACACAACCCCTACTATATTACTTTAAATATTGTAAGCATCAGGCTGGAATAGAAAAAGAAAGACCATGGAACAGACAGCTCTGCATTATGACATTGGTACAGGGAATGTGGAATTTCATGCCCGATACAATTCATTTTCCAAATTGCCCCAGAAAAAAATGAGACAGGGGAATGTGTCCGCACATGAGATTAGAAAGTTAGAACAGATTTACAACACGAAGTCTCTTCTGCTGTCTCAGGAGGAACTCCCTGTCTTTTTGGATGTCAATAAATACAGCTATTACACGCAGCACAGTGGCTAAAACATTCTTAATAGGCTTCTCCCCCAAGGAAACATGAATGCAGAACTCCAAACAATTTCCTATCAGTTTAGTCATGGACGCAGAGATGATCTTGTGACCTCAGTGTAATGTGGGAGGATTCCATCCACTTTTCATGAAAACACACAAATTCTACACAGCCATATTTCTAACAAAACACCTGGACGTCATCTGGAAAACACGTAGTATATTTCTGAAGTTGCAGTGGTAATCATACTTCTGTTTAAGCATTGATAGTTTTGTTATTTGATGCTTCATACAAATTTTTAAAAGAAAATTACTGTACCATTAAAGGTCAGGGGCTGCAAAAGGAAAGTTAATAACGTTCTTTAAAAAAGCAGTTTCCCATCTATGCCTTCAAAATGCAGCTCGATTCAATTCAGTTTAAGTAACTGCTTCATTCCTTTAGAATTATTTTATTCTGAACATTTCTTTTCATAGAGAACATTACCTACACATGTTAGGAGATCACTGCCTATAAATTATGTACGACAGAAATAGTAGTGTATAATAGCTCTACTTAAATAAATATGTATTATTTATAGTGTCACAGGTGAAGTACTAAAAGAAATGATACAGTCTGCCAAGAATCCTATTGCAAAAATAACTTGTCCAAAACACTGAACATGTGTAGTATTGGCTTTCTCTTTTCCTGTTATTTTAATATTTTTAGTAAAATTGTAATAAAATATTTCAAAATAAACACTGCATTATTAATGTACTTCTTATTTGCCCTAGGGCAGCTCTGGCATAAATCCACCATTTAAATTCTGTGCTCCTCTTACATTACATGCACTGGAACCACTCCTGATCTCACTTATATTACCTTAGCTGCTGGAACTTCACAAACATCACAGAGACTGCTCCTGATCTACACCAGGTGACACAACAGACAAACGAGGCACAGCTTTCCTGTACTGGGCTCTCTGTTGTGCTCCTATTTCCAAATTGGTACTGAAAGCTGAAGTAGCACATGCAGTATTTAATGTTCTAAACTGAACTCCGATCAATAGCTTCACCCTACATTTCTGCTTAAAACTATGCCAGCACTGTAACAAAGCAAGGTGTTTTCTCTAGCACTGCTGGTATTTCACAGAAAGAAAATGTATCCTGGTTAATTTATCTCATTACACAAATTCCTTACACTTTCAACACTTGTCATTGTTTGTGATAAGAACAACAAGATCAATCAATTTAAAAAGGGACTGAAGTACACGGTTCTTAAATTACATTATAGATCTCTTTCCTGTTCCGAGGGGATTAATGTATCACTATCACTTCGTAGTTTGGGGCACTAATAAGCTTGAACTATGAGAAAAGAAAACATGCAACAAATTGGTTGCTTTCTTCAGTTGCTGCTACAACGCTGAAATTAAAAGAGAAAACTTAGGAACTGCTTCCCACCCCCATGCTCAACCTTCATATATGTATTTACCTATGCTCATTAACGATGCTTGCTCATTAATTGAGTGTACACTACTTCCTTCTTTCAAATACTATACATCTATACATTCAGTCAATTTACTTGCAATTAGAACACGCATTTATCAGCTCATAGAAAGAGATCTTTTAGCTTTCTACTTATTTTATGCTTTTAAAAATACAATGTATTTATTGTCTTCATTAATAAGCTACAGACTCAGAAGCATCAATGCCATACAGAGATGCAGAAGCTGAACAGCAGAGTGCAGCTTATTTAAAACTCTCTTTCACTCACTTCTTTCTTGTTGCTAATGCCCTTAAAAATTAAAGGCCTCCGGGTCTGTTATGGTGATCTGCAGGCACCTCTACAAGCTTTTGGCACATTTCTGCAGGCAAGCAAAGCACTGGAAATCAATCCATGCAGAATCTGATGTGCACATCTGGAGGTTTCCAGATCTGCCATCTTCAGTGTTCAGCCAATCACTTACCCAGTATCTAAATTTAAAAACGTGCTATTGGTTCAAGGTGCCTTATTCTGGATGCCAGCTGCACAGTAAGCTATTTGGTAGTTTTCCATCTTGATTTTCAGAGTCTGGCCTTGATAATTGAGAACAGTATTTTCTGAAGCACATTTGTAATTATACTGTTAGAAGACTTTGTAACAAATAATCTCAGACTGTCTGTAACGCATTAGCCAGTTCTTCAAAGTTGGTTACATAGGTAAGATCATTAAGTTCTTTTACAGTGCCCTCTAGCAAGTCTAGGCCAGCCAACATTTTGCTGTATTCATGTCACTGAAATGAGGGTTTTGCCATGCACTTATTTTCTGACTATTGTATGCAACTCAGCATTTTTGTATCACTCCAATTAAACTATGTTTTGGGCCATCTCTGAAGCCAAGGAATGCAGAATACTCATCTAATACCTACTATAATAACAGTTACAAAATTATTAGAAAGTGAAGAGAAATAGGTTTCTTCATTCTGGAACAGTCTGATTTTTGTAAAGAAAAATGCAAAATGATTATGTTTGTAGCCTTGACATTGTTGTTGCAGAGAAGTGCTGCCTCTCTTCTGAAATTTCATCTAGTTGGTACCCTGCCCCGCAAAAAAGGCACTTTTTAATCTTTAAACAGCATGAGGCATGGAAACTAGAAGTATAATTTTATTTCCAACTTCCTAAAATGTTTCAGGGTATTAAAAAATGTTTTATGACTTTTAAATATTTCATTCCTCTGAATAACACTAGCCCAACAATCTTTCTAATAGGAGAACATGGGTTGAAAATTCCTGTGGGGAAAAATAAATAAATAAATAAATACATCCAGTCCCTCCATCTTGGAGAACACTGCTTACTTCAGAGTTTTTCTGTTTCTAGTATAGCTTTCATGTAAACTGGTGGCTCTAGAGGACAAATCACGTTACTAATGACAGGATAAAAAACAGTTACTTACACTCTCTTTTGGGGACTTATTTTTCTAACCCAAAACATTGAGCACAAGTGTAAGCACACAGTTTAAACAAGGCAGCAGTGTGTGCTTTATATACAAGATTTTTGCTTGGGTCTGCTTTCCATAGGTTTCCTTGTGCTCATCCAACCCCACCAGAGACTCCAGTTCACCCTCCTGGAGGGATTCCATATTGCCCACCTCCCAGTGATGGCGAGTTTCTTTCTCACTCACCCCATGATAGCAGGGGAGTCCCTTGTCTGACATCTGTGGGCATTCCTGGGACTCCGCCTTAATGCCAGGGGCTCTCTTTATCCCTTGCTGTCTTCAGTTCTGTGAGCCCAACATCCATTCCTCTTTTATGCCAAGGCTTCTTGCTCTTTCCCTTGGCCAGGAAGCGGAAAGCCCTGTAACCTTCCATTGTGCATTCTGCCCCACTCCCATCCTCATCCAGCTTTGGGTTATGCTATATATAGTTGGTGTCCCACTACTGACACTGTGTTATTTTTTTTTTCTTTCAGCATGACAAAAATCTATTTGGAAGATGGGCAAAACTGATCACTGCTATGCTGAAAAGCCATGAAGGAGTGCTACCGAGTGCTTTGATGCACTCACAGCACCAGAAGTGCTTAAGGATATGGCTCTGCTATACAGGTAGCAGAGACCCATGCCTGTGACCTGTTTTCCTTCTTTTTCTTGTTTTCTTCATTTATTGAACCAGAAGGTTCTGCTCACTGACACCTAGAACATTTCCTGAAGCCCGGAGCAGATCAGATGCAGAAATCACCTTATAAATACCTAGACAGGCATACAGTTGACCCGAGTACAAATTCATCCAAATAATCGAGCTGCAGGAAGACATACCCAAGCATCATCATACTGCCAGCCTCACGGAAAGCTGCATAAATAAATAAACACCTTTCTTTGTTTTACTTCCTACAGTTACAAACACAGCTTAGGTAAGATATTTATCTACATTTGTTTTGTTCACAAGTGAATTCCAAGCCTGCAAACATATTAGTAGATCATTTTATTGAACCTTATGCGTATAAAAAAAAAAAAAAACACAGCACCATGGTATTTGGAAATTTGCAACACCTTCTACAAAGGAAGAACTGAATACAATTTAGGAGCGTTAAGAGGCGTTAGCTACAGCATGTCCTGCTTTCATTCTCTTTGGAGGGGAAACTGATTTGCCCGCCTTCATGATTCTCTCCTACCATCTTCCAATCATTTTTAAAGGCAGCAGGATCCCCGTTAACACAGTAGTGTTAATGTGTTTCAACAGAATATTTTCTAAGATTGAGAAATGACCTCTTCCCTTTATTTGCCATTCTAATAGTGTAGCAAAGTCTCAGACGGTACAAAATTTCCCCCAATATCTTAAATAAATACCATATGAGTCTGCCAAGTCAGGTTAAGTAACTTCACTCTGAACAATCGAAGATTTTTTTTTATTTTTTTATTTTTGGTGCAGTGCCAACAGGAGTAAATATTTTAGGGCTTTGCCTATTTCCAGTGTTATTAAAGGTACAAGTAGTTTGGTGGATCTTGCTAACTTCCTTAAATCCCTAAAAATTTGAATTAATGTGTCAGTTTCCGTTTTTTACAATTCTTCCCTTCTACTCCCTTTTTCGTCAGAAAAACCTAAAGAACTCCAACGGGATTTTTGCCACTTCTGCAGGATAAAGAGTTGAAAATATAAGGGTAAAGACTCATAAGGTGGATAATTCAACAAACCTAAATATGCATTGTTATAAAAAAAAAATCTCCAGATGTTGATAAGAAATGTTATTTCTTCTCTAACATGATGAAGCCTAGCCAACAGTAATGACTCTCTTTACCTGTACAGTCCTCTTCGCTACACAACACAGACTGTCAGACAACAACAGTACGTTGGTAGTGCTGGTTGTCTTTTACTGTATCATCTACATGCTAAATACTGTGCTCCATTCAGTTGTATGTTGTTTGGTAAAAAGAAGAGGCAGGAGAAGGATTTTATTAAAAAAAGAAAAAAAAAAGGAATTGGAATTAATGTATACGGCCCTCTTTGCTGAAATACAGCTGCTAATTGTCTGCTCTTCTATAGACTGTGTGGCCTTTCAGTTAACAGCAAAAAGTGGCCTTTCTGAAAGATAATCTGAATTAATGAAAATGCACTTTGGCAATTATGACATAATCACCCATTACTACACAAGACACGCATTGAAATCCTGAATAGGTGTTTGTTGAGCTAAGAAGATGCTTCATCTATAAAAAATAAAAAGCAAAAGGACACAACAGGATGTTTGGTCTACAGTGTCCACAGTTCTACAGAAAAGCAATGCTCGATGTATTAGGCATATAAAACAAATGGGAAAGGACACAGAGTAGGAATCAAAACACTGGAAGCACATATGCAAAATATCAACCAAACAGAAGGTTTTGTCTTTTGGAAATGCTTTTCAGTGCTTAAATTCTGGTGCACACAAGAAGTATCTCCATAAAAACTGAGAAGTCAAAACATGGAAGTTATTCCCAAGTTACTTAACACTAAAAGGCTTAAAGGTTAACAGCATAATTTCCTAATGTTAACAACAAATCCATTTTTTAGAATGTTCCAAACAAAGTACTATTAAAAGTTTTCTCAGCTAAGAATAAAATCACAGCAGCAGTTGAATGAAGAGAGACCTAGACGAGTTTAGCCTGCCTAGCAGCTTTTGAAAATTGATTAGACAACTGGTGGTGCCTTACTCTTACAGTAATAGCTCCTTGACAACTAATCAGAAATGATAATATGAAGTGAAAAGTTTAAGAATTAAGCTATTAAATGCCCTCTGAACAATGCTTTATCAGTTTGATAGGCATATGGTATACTGAAGTAGTTAATAGGCAGTTGAGAGAGCTTTACAAAAAGAGGGGATTTATCTGCCTGATAAAGCACTGCTGCAGAAGTCCTTATTGCTGTGCTGATCAGCATGAAAAGAGAAGATTTCCTCCCCTGTTTTTAATATTTTATTAATTAAAAAACCCCAATCTTTCTTTGCTTTCATTAAGTACGGAAAAGCTTCATTAATACAGAAACCACTGTAAGTTTCTGGCCCTTATAACAGTTCTCCCATGACAGCAATAGTGACATATCAACAATCAGTATTCTGCATCCTAATGGTGGTTTTCAACAAGCCTCATAGTTCAGACGGGGGCAGTAAAAGCTTACGCTATCCCTTTAAGGCTTTCTTGATGTCTTCTGGCATTCTTTTATAATTACAGCTTTTACTGTAAGCACTGTACTGCAGGCATTGTGCTGCAATTGAAGCCTGCGAATGATTTGAGAACACTGTAAATGCCACTTTTTAAACAACTAAACCAGAGAACATTTAACTTTCCTTTTAGAATACAAATGCAACTACAGCAAATACACAATTAACTATCAAACTAAAACATTGGTCTGGGAGATTGGACAATTTCCACACAGCTACACAGCTATAACTCTGTCCCTCTCCATTTCCAAATTCCCTTCGAAGTCTCCAAGAGAACAACAGATAACACATTTGTTCGCAGTTGTCAGACGTATGTCCAAAGGAGGAAAAATATAAAGTATGAATTTCAAAGACTTGTAAGACTTTCCAAGGTTTGAAAGAGAAGAGCAGCTAAAATGTTGGTGCTGTGTACATGAACGTAACGTCTCAACAGGTATGAAACAGCCTGAATGAGGATTTCCCAGTAAGATAGAAAGGACCGAGCAGATGTGCTTAGTACTAAATGATTTTCATATTTCAATGTGACAAAATAGATGAGCCACATAAAGCTTAATTTCGGCTGCAAATTGCAAGCTGGAATAAGTTCCAGAATGGTAAACAATTAGCTGCTTTATTTTCTTTTTAATAAGACTAAATTACCAGATAATATCTACTGGCATCAACTTGGCTAATAAAAATCTGTTTAATAGGATTTGCCATTTTTCCAGTTGCTATCATGATCAGCTTTGCATTTTGATTATCTTTAAACTTTGCCTCAATTTTCTCATAGAAAAGCTCTCAGTAGTAATTGCTTTAACATTTATTCCAGGTCAAGTGGTTAAGTATGAATAATGATGTGTCAAAAATGTACAGTAGTGCTGTCAATAGAGCAATTACCATATAGCTAGAGATTATTATGGCACGAGAGCACATTAGCTGGGCACAGTAAACAGAACAACAAAGAAAGAAGGGGCAAAGGGACCAAACTGTTTGCAAAACCTGCCAGTGTTGTGCAGTGTGTGTTACTGACAGATATTAGTTGTTACATAAGAGCAATTAACGCCGCAACCAGCTTCGCTCTGCAGCGTTGGATTATGATGTTCCCAATTAGAACAAGAAGTTGAAGGCACATTTCTATAATGTCAGCTTACTTTTTAAGAAACGGTCACACAATGGCTTTGTTTTTCCCTGTTGTCCTGGTTTCAGTTAGGACAGAGTTATTTTTCCTCCTAGTAGCTGGTAGAGTGCTATGTTTTGGATTAGGATGAGAAGAGTGCTGATAACATGCTGGTGTTTTAATTGCTGCAGAGCAGTGCTTACACTAAGCCAAGGACTTTTCAGCTCCTTGCTCTGTCCTGCCAGCGGGCAGGCTGGGGGGGCAGCAAGAGCTGGGAGGGGACAGCCCCAGGACAGCTGACCCAAACTGGCCAAAGGGGTATTCCATACCATCTGACGTCATGCTGAACAATATATAGGGGTGGCTAGCCAGGGTGGGGGGCCGGCTGCTCAGGGTTGGGCTGGGCATCGGTCAGCGGGTGGTGAGCAATTGCATTGTGCATCACTTGTTTGTACATATTATTATTATTATTATTATTATTATTATTATTTTCTCTCTTAAATAAACTGTCTTTATCTCAACCCACAGGCTTCACTTTCCCGTTTCTCTCCCCCATCCCAGAGAGGGAGGGGGGAGGGTGAGCGAACGGCTGTGTGGTGTTTAGCTGCCGGCCGGGTTAAACCACAACACCTGTGCATTTTGCCTAGCTCTCTGGAAAGGGTTCACCAACTGGCATCGTGCTTAGGGCTTATCCAAAGAGCCAGGAAGCACAGCAATAAAGCAGAGCGTATGTCTCTCTGGCCACTGGTGGTGTACAAGTTAGCCTTTTTTTCAAAATTTTTTTAATAGGAGGAATGCTCTGATTTGACATAGGCTTACACTTTAATGCTTTACTGACCAAACTGAAAAAAAAAAATACTAAAAAGTTTAACAGCCAAGTCAAAGACTGCGATGTGTTTTCCTGCAGCTGCTAACAGCTAGCAATCATTCTGGTATTATTCCTTTAATTACAGCAGCATAAAAACTATAAAATTCTGTCTACAAAAGCTATTTGTTCAGGTATATCTTTAAATGGACATCTAAGCCTGTTCAACACAAGAAAATTACTGCATGGCAGAGCACAGAAGTGTGACCTTTCAAGAACTGTCTTCTCCAAAAGCAAAAGCCATCTGTATTACCCAGGCTGCTCACCTTGGCTCAAGCACTAAGTCATCTCTAGAAACTCCTAAGCTAAAAACATATGTGCCATACAACCTCCACCTCCAGAATTAAAGTATTCAAATTGTAAATATATCTATGTGAATACGATCTTGCCCTCTGCATGTCTTACTATTCAAACTACTCCTGTTCTTGTCATGTGACAATTCTAAGCTGATCCAAATCAGTGAGCTTTGCTTCATTTGCCTCTGGCTGGTGGCTGGGACACTTCATGAAGCTCCACCACAGCTGGGTCTGGACAGAAGTCTGCAGACACTCCTTTGACTGACAAATTCACCACATCTCACAATTGGATGGTGATGAAGCTCACCATGGGAATGGAGCTACAATTCCACTACCTCATCTCTATATAGCCAGTAGTTCCACAGCTGGGCAGAAATTATCAGCTTTGTATTTATAAAAACAGCTGACAGCGGACATTGTTTCCAGGTGCAGGCTTCATTGAATATGCAGTGCCTGGGAAATACGCTGTGTCTGTTGAGCTCCGTGTGGTGGAAGTATGAATATTCTCCCTATATTCAATTAAAAATTACTTTAGCCAATCTTCATTGCCAAAAAATATATTAAAAAAATAATCTAAAAATGTAATTTTGTCAAGAAGGAGTACTTCATAGGAACATACTTTTTTTTTTTTTGAAAGGTAGGGAATAGATGAAACCTGTATTTCTACTTATGTTTCATAGTGACATTTTCCAGTACACCAGTATAAAATGTTTGCAAATGAGACAATTCAGTACTACTAAAAGAGAGTGATTAGTGGCTTGATTTATAATTATCGGTATTTTTATCTTTAGGTTAATTATATCATTTCAGGCCTTGTAGATAGGCCGTTCACACACTTCTTCAAGAAAACTGGAGCTTTTAGTGTTTGAAAGCAAACTCTTCATGGCAAATGCACTGAAGACTTGGGTTTTCCCTGCTCCCAAGGCCCTTATGGTCTCCTGTGATAACATTTTCAGAATGTGTCTCTCACAGAATCTGAAACTTCCCTTTAGCCCTCACAAATTGCCCACACAATTACTATAATCTTCTTCACACAGTCCCAGTAATAAGCATGATGATCTAATGACAAGCATCTTTGGAAAGCAAGCAGCCACACACTATTTCTTGCCAAGCCCTGCTATAACTGAAAACTATTGTTTTCACGACTGAGCTTGATCAGACTACTAACAGACAACTTTTGCAACAAAAATTGAGATCAGATGTAAAACGTATGAAAACTTGAAATTATTTTTTATGTGTCTATATACTGTAAATCAACCAGTGCCAATAAGCAGCAATTTGCATCAGATTGTTTTCACTTATATTACATTCTTCTCTGATTACAAATTTTCCTTTTACAAAGGAAGGCAGTCAAGCAGTCTATTTTAACCTCCAGGACTGTTAAAGGATAGAGTGCTTTTGTCTGCAGCTTTTATAAATAATTTGACAGACCAGGTAGCTTCTAATAGCTGGAACACCAGAGAATATGATCTCTGATTCAGATTCAGGACTGAAGTACTCACCAGCCCATGAAAAACATGAGAAGGCGCAAGCTGTCATTTAAAGAACAGCTGGAAAAAAAAAAATCTGTCCCATATATTGTGGTGTTGCTCACCGCAGCTCATGTATATAGATTACATGATGACAGAAATGGACTTTGGAGCTCTTTCAAATTCCTAAAAAAAAGGAAGACAGATTTCGCTCTATTGACTGAAGATCAATTAAAATGATTTTGACTGAGTTTAATTATTGTTCTGAGCTGCATGATTATAAACGTTTGCCAAACTTTCCCACGCCTTGCAGACTTTACTGCGAAGAAGCTGAAGAGGAACAGTGCTGGCAGAGACAGGGGCAGCTTTAAGGAGATCTGGGGAGCTCTGAGGGAAGCTCTAAGGACATGGTCAAGGTAATGACATTGTGAAGAAGAAAATAATTCTCTAAAAACATAAGAATTCCTGTAAAATACAAGTTTAAAATTGTAGTAAGAAATAAATAGGAAATAATAGGACAAAAAAAAACCAATCATAGATATACGTTTTCATGTTAATAATTCCTATAAGTCAATGGGAAAATTCCTCTACTTGAGTTTGATTCTAAAAGTGCTCATCTGCTTGCCAGGCCTGACATCCACTTCTCTCTTTGAAGAGATTTGGTGCTTTCTCGCTATCATCCGATAGCTTATGACGCAAAAGAAGATATAAAAAAAATCTCAAACTATTAACTTACTATCTTAATGCATAATGCTATACTAATATCCTAATATCCCATTTAAACAGAAACACTAATCACATTAAAAGAGCAAAAAGTACATGGTTAAGCATGCACTAAAAAAAGTTCACAGTTAAACAGAGAAAAAAAATAAATAAAAAAAATATTGTGCTATGGAACAATGGAGTTGCATGCCCTGATTCATGATTCGCAACACTACATTAACTCTTTGAGGAAACAAACCCAACCTGTCAATCTGCTAACAGACTTCTATCTAAAATATACCTGATATGCTTAAACTGCTTTAAATTACTGTAAGTTAAAATATTAAAATAAATGATGAGAGGATCATTAAGTGTAAGATACCTTAACTTTGTGTAATATTATATTATATTAATTATATTATATTATATTATATTATAATATTATATTATACAGCAAAGCTGACTTGTAAAATAATTACTTAGCTTTCATTCATTCATTTTCAGGAACTAACACAAAACATGGTATTGATGGATATCACTTAAAAAAATACTAAAATCTTCTTGTATTAAAAATAAAAGTGTTTTTTTAAGATAATATATCTATTTATTGATTGATTTTATTCTGAACAAACTCATCTTTCTCTGGTGTGGAGCACCATATATGTTTGCATATATTTACTTGTAAGATTTTCCCTGCATTGAACCCCTGCTAGTTATTTCAATATTAACCCTTACCTTTTCCCCTCCCAGTCTCAATATTTCATGTAGTAAGGGTATTTATGCTACTTCAAATGAGTCAGGAGTAAGTATAAATTAAAGCTATGCTGAAAACAATTACAACTGGAAAAAATGGGGTTGTATATAAAAAAAAAAAAAAGCAAACTATTTGAATTATGAATAATTTGTTAGATTTTAACATATTTTTCCATATTTTTCTAAATGGACAATATATGTAGTAAGACCTGTGGTGGCATTTTAATTTAAAAAGTTGCATCAGAAATATAAAGTGTTAAGGCTAAAGTTAGACTTTTATCCTCAACAAAAACCCTTATGTTTGTCTCTTCATTTTAGTCTCAAATACAATAATAAAATAGGATATTGAAAAAAAAAAACAAACAACAATAAATGAAATAATAATAATAATAATAATAAAAAACACATGCCACTGAAAATGTTACAGAGAGGAAGTAATATAAAGTTTCCAGCTGTTGTTCTCTACTGTCGCCTGCCAGCATTTTGCTGTTTGCTAGGTATTTTGCAAATGTAAAAGAAAAAGCAGGCCTTGTACCATAGAGGAATCAAAATGAATACTGCAGATAGCACCTGGTAATGGAAGCAGGAAGGAGACAGAGAAGGATCTGGTGGACGTTGGTGCAGATGTGAGGGAAGCTCTGTGAAGCCATCCCTTCTCCTTACCCCCTCAAGACACAAGGTAGGGTGCAGACACTGAATATAACACAACCTATACAACCTATACCCCCTATAAAGGGTATTGAAAGTACGTTGAGGTCACGAGAATGAAAGATGAGAAACCCTTAGCAGCAATTATAGTTTAGACCCTTGAGGATCTTTAACTCCCATTACAATCTGTGACAGCCAGTTACAGAATTAGGAAAATGAAGGAATTTCAGATGTTCTTGTAGCAATGAAGGAATGTGTGAAATGCTGACTTTCACATATTTTGTACTGGGACATATACTCCAGATTTCTTTCCAGTATGTATTTAAAAAAAAAAAAAAATCAACACCCAAACATAGTAACCCTAAATAGCTATAAATAGAACATTAGTAAAAACTACCAGAAAGCTGTCAGTCATCATTCTGAAACCTAAGAACGGAAAGGCACTGCTAAGTTTTCCCACCTTTTCCTATTAATGTAACTGCAGATGCCACTCTTCTAGAAAGAACTAATACTTACAAAAAAATAAAAATAAAAAGACAAAAGAAAAAGATTAAACCATTTCATTAAACCATTTGCTTTTTGCACTTCAATTTAAGTCACTTTCAGAGATTTAAATGTTAACTTTGATTGCTGAGGTGGGCCAAACCAATAATCTCTCTTCATTTCTTTGTCAAGTCAGTCATCAAATTGAAGGAAATAATGAAGATGAACCTACGGTAAAATATTCACATTTAAATAAACATGTATATCATGTATAACAGAATAGGAAAATCTTTTTCTCAACCACTCAACCACTAAAAAAACAGTCCCAAAATAGTTTCTCATCAGTTTCAGATTCCTTTGTGTACAGAACAGCAATGTCTGTCAATAGAATGATGAACTGAGTCTCTAAAGGCCTGGACTATCACAATTTTTCTTCCTTTGTCCTGTCCCCAAACTTTTGTATACTGCAGGATCACAGAACCATGCAGGTGGGAGGAAACTCAGGAGGTCTGTCTCCAGCTCAGCCTCCTGCTCGAAGCAGGGCCAGACCTGATTTTACACCAGGTTGTGTGAGGTTTTGCCTAGTCAGGCCTTGAAAACCATCAAGGACAGAGCTCCCACAGCCCTTCTGTGTGCAATACTTCATTATTCTTGTAGAGGAAAGCTTTTTTATATAGTCAGAATGTGTTCTGCTTCACTTTATGATTGTTGTCTTCACTACTGTGAAGAGCCTGGCTCTACCTTCCCAATCATTAACCATCCTGGAGGTACCAACAGGCTGCTACTAGGTTCCACCAAAGCCACATCTTCTCCTGGCTCAACAAGCATTGTTTCCTCAGTCTGCCTTCACAGCATCTTTGAAGTAAATCTTTATTGTCTTTAAATCTGGTACCATTAGGGCTTTGTACAGTCTGCTCCTTGTGTACAGATCCACTGAAGAATTGCTGTCAACATCTCAAAATTAAAAACAAATTTCCTATTAAATTTATTTGAAATTTCCAAAGGTTTTCAAAAATAATATATTAAACTATTAATATTGTGAAGATGAAGTATTCCTGCTCCTAAATCCTGTTTGTGAGATCAGGGATCATACCTAGGTCATGATTTCTTCCTACGTTCCTCACTTAGGTTACTGAGTGGTAAGGGTCAAACAAATTTATAAATTGCTGTTTAAAAGTGAAATGTGAAAAAAGCTGTCAAGCACAGAAGCTGAAGTGAGTTGATTCATCCAACAAAACATTTCTATCCGTCGCCCAGACCTGGATGCATTTGAATCATCCTCCCTTTTGAAGATTAGCGCAAGAATAATTTCAGACCATTCATGTGATTAGAAATACATCCTTTCTCAAGTTATTTTCCAACTGCCATTAAGATGCTAAATGATTACTCAGAAAGAAAGGGAGAGCACCAGTTTTGGCAGTATTTTCAGGATTCAAGAGGATCTTGTAATCACCCAGGAAGTCCACTCAACGACAGCATTTTTTAATAGAATATTTACATCATTTGGGGAGCAACAAAGCTTAAAAAAAAACAACAACAACAAAAAAAAACTTTCATTAGATTGGGACTTATTAAATGAATTGAGAAGTAGGCCAAGCTGCATACCATCACACACCGAGTCAGAATACATGTTCAGCACTGGTGCATTTTTATGACAGGCTAACAAGATCCCACGATGCATAGTTCGAATGCATTCAGTGTTAAGTACCTTGAATCTGGAAAACTTCCCAGATTATGCATCTGCCCTTTTAGCTTGTGCTACACAGCATGAATCTGTAAAGAAGGCAATGAAAGGATGAGGCTAGAGGGCCAGGTCTACGTTATCTTATGACTAACATTTTCAAGAAGGATAAAAGCACACTAGCTTGCAGCTTGTAATAAAACAAAAAGAGAAAATAGCTCTTAACATAATATTAAAACTCTATTTAAAATTCAATGCATCCAACCTTGGCAGGTTGGATGAATCAACTCACTTCAGCTTCTGTGCTTGACAGCTTTTTTCACATTTCACTTTTAAACAGCAATTTATAAATTTGTTTGACCCTTACCAGTCAGGCATGTCATTCTGTAATACGAACTGGCATGCATATTCCAATTGGAAGACATTTTTGCTTTGGTATAAGCTAAATCTAATATGCAATTAAACATTTCAGTTCTTACTAATTGATAGTAGCAGGAGAAGACCAGCAAATGTTCTGAATCTTTCAAATCTTTCTGAAAAGTAGCCCATTTTCTGTAGTTCAAGGATCATTTTCAAAATTATTAAATTCTGCATTAATTTCAGAGTATTGCAGAACACTAAAACATGCAGGAGAAACCTGCTAGAGTTCCTTACCTTGCCAGCAAATTAATGTGAAAATTGTACTTTTATACTTTTTCTCACAAAATGATTTATCACTGAAAACAAAGTCTCTCATGAATGGCATTTTCTAGGAAGAACAAAATTATTTTTGTTCACATGAAAAGTAACTGTGGAAGAAACTTACTTTATTTTGTATTTTTCAATCAGATTCAACCACCACTCCTATGACTTTAGGTCTAGTTTGCCACAGCTCTGTCTTCAGCTTCAGCCAATAATAAGACTTTTAAATGATCACACACAGACTTCAAAATGTTCCTTTAGAAAAGTGAGAAGTGCCTATATGTTAAGCTTTGCAGACTGGGAGTGGTATTGTCTTTGTTTGGTCATTCATGTATTTATTGTATAAACCCTTTCAGAATGAGGTTTGGAAACTGCATCTAAGTAAAACCTTTTCTATCCACTTACTATTCTGCAATCTGTACTGAGAGATGGCAGCTCCAGATAAAAGAGTATCTAGATGCTACTAAGAGAGAAGCTACATTAATAGAAACAGACCTCTGACTGAGGGGCTGTCTCAGGTCTGGGAACTGGCTTTTGGTTGTGTTTTGCAGTGCTGAAAACACAGTTAGCATTTATTACAAAGACAGCAGCTACCAATGTTTCTTAAGCCATGATTCAACAGTTCTTGGATCCCATCCTGGAAATGACTTTGTGAAAACAGATGCCTGTATTCATACAAAGTTACTTGCAGTACCGGGACACTGTACCTGAACAGATGATTGCAACTCAACAGATTTAAACAAAGGCATTAGCACATCATTACTGAAATGTAACAGCTCGGTGAGAATTTATCCAGTAAATTACTGAGTGGCCTCTCCTGTCAGCACAGACAATAGGAATACATGGGACTTTGCAGTCTCTTGGTCTGAACTCTTAGAAACCACAGAGCCACAGAGCACAAAGTGTATGCTTTGCTGAAAAAAAAAAAAAAGAAAAAAAGAAAAAAAAATCTATTGCAGAAGTTGAGAAGCAGGTGGAAATGTACATGATAAAATGCATTATTTCCATTACATCACTCCTCCTCTGATTAGGATTTTGATTTATAGTTTCAAGGTCACAGTAAAAGCTTTTGGTTCCTCTGAATTTCCATTGTGAAAAAAGCAACCTCACATTGCAGTTTAGCTCACTGAAAACCACTAAATTTAGTTTGCAATAACGTGGGATGGCATTATGATTTCTGCACCCACTTGTCCCCCCTAGGAGAGTACCTCTGAGGAAAAAAAAAATGGCATTTTTCTATTGTCATCTGTAACCCCAAACCTCCCACTGTTCAATGCAGGTGAGCAATCTGAAACATTTAAAACAAATGCCAGAGAGGCAGAATAGCACCACTAAGCAATTTCATAATTGTACTTAAGTACTGCATTTCCATGAGAGAAACCCTGTATCAATCAAAATTAATAAAGCCAATTGCTCATGTATATATAATTTTACACCTGGTAATATTATCATGGTAGTTAATTTTTCTGTTTTCTTAAAACCCTATTACCTCTTCTCCAGAATAAGCTCTTAAAACACTATTTAGAAGTTGTAACCTTGTACATTTTATGAAACATGAATTAAGTCCCTATTGTGTTTCTGAAGAATGAAAAGACTACAATAAATCTAGAATACTGAAAGTAGAATTTAAGGAGAGAGAGATGTTACAGCATCCCCTAAAAAGGTTGTACTTCAGGTCAATTATATTAAAGCAACATTAATTTTCAAAGTGGATTGCACAGTGTTTTTCTGAGAATCTCCACTAGATCTGGACGTTGTGAAGTATCACAAGATTATTTAAGAGTGCATCGCTTTTATCAGCGTCTATCTAACCTGTTACCATCTCTCCATTGTAAATGCAAAGCAGCAGATATGTGCGAGTCATCTTGTGTAGCTATACAGTTCCATCTAATGTATCATGTAAAGGTTTTAAAAATTACTATGAACACTAGAGCCTTAGGGAGCAGTTGTCTAACATGTTTCCCTCCGACAATAGGCATCCATCTTCCTCTTGATGTACAGGAAGCTTTAAGCAGATGCATCATGACCCAACACTGATCATGTGGCTTACCTGTGGAAAACCCCAGGTGTATCCACCGGAAAATAAAACCCTTAAATTACAGAGATGGCTTTTATGCAGTTATGAAGCCTCAATTTAAGACTACAATTCTGCAAGGGGAAAAATTAGCTTCCTGCATTCGTGGATCTCTGTCTCTTCCTCTGTTTTAAAATGTATTTAACTCCTTCTAGTGTTCTGAGATACCATTAAAGTCAAAGATGAGATACAAGACACTGTCTGTTTTGTATGTCTCTAACATTGCAGGTATTACTCTGATGCTTTGCAAAATAACATTGTCCTGCTTTCATCTAACAGACTCTTTTGCTCATAACATTCTGGTTTTCTTCCCACAGAGATAAAGCTAAATGTGATTAATACTTAATAATAAATGATTGCTCTTAAATGGCTTCATCAGTTAAGTAAAATTGATTTATATGCAAAAATTCAAAATACTTATACTAAGCAGAAGACTGGAACAACTATAACAGCATTGTTCCATGAGAATCAAATGATACTGTATTAATAAAATTCATTAGGAAAGTATCCAAATTAAAAAATGACTGTAATTTTAATGGAAGTTATATGTCATTTACTACAGATGAACAACTTCTCTGCACATTAACCTAAGATTGAAATAAGAATATTTCATGGTTTCCTATGAAAGAAAATTAAAATCTGTATTTCCTCAGATGTAAGGCAGCAGTAAGTTTAATACAAAATACCAAGGAGAACTGATGATATATGATTTCCTTCTATGGGGTATATATCCTCAAAAGAGATTCCACTGCTATATAGTGCATTTTAAAGTTTACAAAGAAAACCTCTATAAATAAGTAAATACATAGATAAATAAAAATCATTATATTCATATAGAAAATTTGTATGCCCTGTTGAGTAGCAGAATCATTGGATCTTGAAGGCTATGGTGTTCTGGAGGTTACACTAAATGCTGGTTTTCACTAAGAAATGCAGCTAATTGCTATCTGTTTGTTGAACTTTAAATTGAATCCAGACACCAAGGGCACAAGTAAATTACAAGGAGACAGTAAAAATTTAAGATTTTCTAAAAAGGTAATTTCAACATTGGAAATAGCCACTCTGGACATTCAGAAAGAATGGTTATGTTTGACAGTCTCCAAATCTCCTTAAGTACAGGAATTTTAGTTCCCATTGTAACGACTGGTAGGAACACAGTGCCAACACAGATCCCTCAAATCAGTAAGTCTAGTTCTCAAAGTTTTTATCCACCTCATCTTTTCTACATGTTGCAGGGTCTACATACGTTTGCAGGGTCCACAGACCTTTCTCAACCTGTAGGAAATGCAAGACCAAATGCAGGAAAGACCAAAAACCAAAAAACACTCCATGACACAGAGAGCAGGAGGGACTGTTCCACACTTCAGAAGCAAGAATACACAACCATGATCCTTTTTTTTTTTTTTTTTTTTTTTTTTTTTTTTTCACACCAGAAAATACGTATGAGAGAAAAAAGTTCTCTTTGTTCTTCCCACAGGAAAACAATACAAACAAGTCACAATGAGGTCTCTTTTCATCATCCTTTGGGTTACCAGTACCTCAAAAATCCAAAAAGTCACAATGCAGGCATGATTGTGTACCTCCTCTCCATATTCTCCTGTGTTCTTTCATAATCCTTTCTACTTGCTTATCAGACATCATCTTAGACAGTTTTGATATCTTACACCTATTTGGAAGATTACAGGAGCTGCAGAACTTCACTCCTCAGAACGTTAGAAACCTTCTAATTTCTACTTCCCTCCAATATATGTTAAGGAAGAAATACTATACTCTCCTTTCATTTTTATTTACGTAGGTTAAATTAACTATAAACTATTATAGTTTATAAATCATTTTAAATAGTTTTATAAACTATTTAAAAATAGATATTCCTGTCGTTATTCTGGCAGTCTTTTCCCCGCATCTCTTTCTGTTCATGTGCAGGTCTCTCTGAACCTTCACGCAACATCAGAAACTACAGGCATGCAATAACGGCTCCTTATCTTTACTTAAAAATACTTTGCTGAGAGATCTTAGAATTGTTTTAGCTTTCGCATAGCTGCATCATGCTGGAATTCAGTTACCCTCCAAGTGGGTAAAACAACCTAGTTTTCTTTTCCATCATTCACTTGCTGACCACACAGCAGAAAATCTTGCCATTAGAACACCTACATACTTACTCTTCTCCTGTAGGGCACCTATACAAAGTTAAAATACTTCAGTTTGCAATGTCTGTTGTTGGTTGTGCTTACTATTGAATTAAGACATTATCCTGGACCAAGACATGCACAGGTACAGAATATAAACTGGTGCCAGCTTCTTTGAATTCCTCAGTCTCCACTACTAAAATGGACAGCCGTGTGGAGGGAGCACAGGTTGAAAAATACACGCAGAGAACATGTCCCATAGATCTGGATTGCAATCAGTATCTTGCTTTCCTCTTTATTTCAGTTTTAAAGTCTTCCAATGCTAGAGTGTCACAAAGAGTTTGTCAGAAATAAGAAGTAAATAAACTGCTACTAAAAGGCAGTGCAATACACCTGTACCAAAATGGACATCTGAATACGATGCCCTCACTAGGCAGCAGCGGTAGACAGAAATGTAAATGTCACAGGTGACAGCTTTATAGCTCTTACTCAAAGGAAAATTTCTGACAGAGGTTACTAAGTCTGAGTTCTGACGTTCTTAGAAAACTCCAATTAAGCTACATCATATGTTAACTTGCTACAACATTATGCCCATTATGACATTTTAGAGCTGGTAACAGCTGCAGGCTTCTTTTATCAACCGACAACGTAAATAAAAATCTATAGGAAAATCACTTTGGGCTTATTCTTTCTAGATAGGAACAAATAATTTAATCTTTTTAAGGTTTCCATACCTAGAAATGAACATGGCTTCAGGAATAATGCTGGAACAGGTAAGCTGATTCAAATGATAATAAAAGCCATATTTAGAAGAAATGCAGAAAGTAATTTAAATGCAATTTCATCTTTATAAAAAACTCTCAACAGTGGTAAATTATAATGACAGTGTAATTCATCAGCTCTGTGTGCCGAAGCAACTGTCATGAAAAATAGTGTCTTAATGCAAAAATGAAAATGATGCTATCAGTTCAACTGGAAATTCCTGGTGAACATCAAACTAGGTTCTCAAAAGAATGGCAGTTCCCAAAAGAGATGGAGGAAAAAAGGTGGAATCTCTATTAAGACAGTTTGAAAAGGATATTGAAAAAATATTGGATGATGCTGAGTTTGAAAAACAAACAAACAAACAAACAAAAAAAAACATAAGCACAAATCCAGACAGAAATTTGATATAGAAGAACTGAGTCTGAAAAAGACCTTGGAGAGGAAGATGGAAAAATTCTCCGCAAGACAGCCAATTAATCTGTTTGCATTTTTTTGTCAGTGGCTTATTATCTGGCTATAGCATTCCAGGACTCACTACCAGAACTGCTTTTCTCATAGCGTAGCTACTGTGCCCCAAGGCAGTCAGCCAGACCTCAACACTATTCCATTTGCTGTGTCTGTAGGTTGTACACACATCCTTACTTTACATGATCTTTTCCAATGAGTGGCCTAAACTCACCCCTGTGGTAAAAAAAAAAAAAAAATAATAATAACTAACCTAGAAATACAGGAACTTCAGTCTAGTTAAAAAGATCATACTAAGAAATAAATGTTCATGGACAGCTACATGCAGCTATATATGCATATAGATGTGTACCTTTCTCTGCACTAATAAAGTAACAATTCATTGACATTATACTAAAAATGGGGATATAGCTATTTCTTAATTTTCCTCAACAAATAAAATACCAGAGACAGAAACACAGATCTGTTTGAAATCCCCTTGTCACTAGCATTGAAATAGGTATCAAAAATAGAAAAAATACAAACAACCAGTCAAGGTAGAAATATGGCAAGATAAAAATAGAATATACCTCCCACCTTAGATATGTAAAAATTGTATCTTAACAAACAAAATAAACTGGCTACTCAGTACAGGAAACGTATACACTCAAATGAAATGAATAATCTTAACATAAATTATGACATGAACATATGAAATGAAACTCAGAACAGAGTAAGAAGTACATGACCTGCTTTGATGGATGTTCTAGATAAAACAGACCTGTTTCTACAGCTCTTTTACATTTACAATCTAGTCTATTGATCTTACCTTTTAAAAAAGTTAGTTTTCTAGCACACCTAATTTTCAAGTCATTGTAATGAACCAGTATCTCATCAGCATCAAGATTAAACTAACATTCAATTTTCTTGTCAAGGAAATTTTAGCTTTTCTATCTAGTGTCTAATTTTCCATGTTTTAATATCTTTGAACAGTGTAACACCACAGGTTGACCCCAAATGCATATAGTGAAGGTCTAGTTTTGGTCACTCTTTAGGGAAAAAAATAATCATTTTTACCCACGTTGAAATCCTGAAGTCCTAGAACCTTGTATCACAACAATTAGGGGCCATGATCCTAAGAAAGCAGCTGATTGTAAGACAAGTCCCCCCACAAGGTGCATTATTTGAAACTAGGTATGACTCAAAGCAGAACAAAATAATAATAATAGTAATAATAATAATAATAATAATAATAAAGGAAGCTAATTCAATGAACTTAAATACTTCATCATATGTGTGAAGACCAACTAGTGATTTTACACATCTACTTCTAGGCACTGGAAATAGGCTTGAAAAATGAGTATAATTATAAACAAAACTGACAAAAAGGCTCTGAGATAAAGGTCCTGTGTGTCATTGTTGGGCTTTCAATATGTGGTTTGTAAAATTCATATGTCTAAATTAGGTTTGTAAAGTGTCTTGACAAAATTAAGGAGAAATGCATCAGAAAGGTAACAGCCAGAAATGCATCAGAAAGGTAACCTCTCAAACCCTGCTGGCAGCTTTAGGTGTTTGCACATACAGCAGAAAAGGTTTGCAATCCTGAATCCTGTCCTCAGATTAGAAGCATAATTCACTCCTCTCAGGAGCAGGATGTGTGTCACATCTTTCATTTAAAATAAGAAGAAAAGTGAAGTACAGTATTAATACTCCATTTCTCTTTCTCATATCTCCCCACCTAACCTAACTGACCAAAGACCAAAGTACTCACCAAAATATAAACCTGTATTTTAGCCACAGCTAAGAATCATGTTTTCCCCCTTCAAGGAGAGGGAAAAACTTCCGTACTTCCTACTTACTCGCTCCCATCTACCCTGACCTGTTGGCAACTGCGTGAGTTTAGCTCCTGGTATATGGAAGAGGTGGCCAGAGGAAGCTAGAGGAGGAAATAAATTGTTTGTCTGACCTGAGTCCAAAATAGCTTTTGGATGCCCACTTCATACGTAAAGAACACATCACACTGAAAGAAGGGTACCACACCAAACCAAAAAAGAAAAAAGATAAAAAGAAAAGAAAAGATATTAAAAAAATAAGTCTTCTGTTAAGTTCTCTCACATACAGAAAAGAAAAAAAGCATGACAGCACAGAAGTTAACTAGGACGCTGCGAACGAAGGCAACCTACACATAAGTGGCATTTTGTGAACTTGATGGAATAAGAATTATTAGCAGTATAATATAATACCCAGTTATGAACTATACAGGAAGGACAGATTAGGATGAAGAGTAACAATATCCATACAGTGTCATTAATCCTAAAAAAAATCATTAGTAATCTCCCTGCAAGCCCATAGCTTTGCTTTACAGCACCAATGAGTTTTTGCTAGCTAGCTCTTTACCACTGTATTGGCTTTGTACTGATCCCCGTTGTCTCCATCTTTACTAATAGTTTCTGATGAGGCAATACATCAAATATTGTGCTGAAGTCCCCACAGATCATATCTATCACATTTGCCTTATTAAAAAAAAAAAAAAATCTCTTGGAAGAAAAAAAGGTTATTCTGGCAAACACTTTCTTGATTAAAGTCATACTGCATTTTATCCCATTTTCAGTTTGATGCCCGTGCGTACTTGAAGTGCTCTTCCTTACTGTTTAAAGCTTCCTGGGTTAACACCTTTCTATTTTCCTTGTCCTCCTTAAATTTAGGTGCAAGCAATCTTCTCTCTTATCAACTACGTGTCTTTTTAAAGTTTTCAGACTATTCAATTTGCAGAGCCAGCGAGAACCAAGCAAATCTATACAAACACAGCTGTCCTTTTTGTTCAGCTAGCTGTGGTGTAGTTAAGACTATATGGTGCTAGGCACAAACTGATGACCTGTGCTGGACTGTGGTGGCTTTCTGCAGAGCCTACCTGAGTACATCTGTGATGTGTTTCCAAGGTCACTGTGGACTGCCATAGGTTTCCATGTCTCAGCCATTGAGGGCACAAGAACACAGCAATATTTCATCTGGTTCCATGCTATGCTTCAAATATGAAGTTTAAAGCAGTTCCTAAAACAAAAACTTTCTTAATCAGGATGTGAAAGATGGCCTGCACAAAAACTTCCAGCTGGTGGACAGAAATACCCTTTCATTACCTGGGGTATCCCAGCCCAACACAAATTCAGATCATGTAAACTGTGACTGAAAGAGTTGCTGTTCTCCAATCATACTGCATGACATACAATCCAACAGATTCATTAAAAATCCTTGTAATGGAGCTATTTATTTCAGTATTGTTCTTGTTCTTTCAGTATTGTGCATGACAAATTTTCTCATCTTCCCCAAACCATACAAGTTAAACTTTGGATTACTGTCACTTCAAACTTGCCATTTTTGTTCCAACCACAAAGTACATTGAAAGAGATTCTTAAAATTTTAAAAAATCATTAATTTAAATAAACTCTCTATACTGTTCTTTTATAGACAACCTTAAGTTAGTAGGTTTTGACCAATCAGAACTTCCGTGTATTTGCATAAGTCACAATAAGGGTGGATGAGAAACTCCCAAAATGCATAAATGAATGGGAAAAGTACTGAAAATAACCAGTAAGGCTAGTTTAGAGCTGACAAATTAAGGTATGTTTGTAAGCAAGCAGACTGCTGTGCTTTTATCTAAGAGTGCTGAATTGTTTTATTGGTGGAGAGAGAATACTGGATGACATGCTCCTCAATATGAGAATTCATTCATTCTTAATGAGAAATGCATTAAAAAAATAGGATGATTTAGGGAATAAGTTTGCATGGAGAATGTGAAAACTTGTTACGTCTGAAGTCCTCTCTTGATGTGGATCATGATGTGTTTGCTGTCAGCTTGCAACACATATTCTTCAGTCTAAGTATATAGGGAAACTGTTAACCTCAGCAAGTGTCTCTAACAACCAAACAATAACTGTGCTAAAACAGGACCTTAGGAAGGAAACCAGTTGCATCAAGATTGTTTGGAATGAACAGAGTTTCTGGAGATACAGAAAATTTGTAGTAAGAGAAATGGTTACGCATGAACTTGTATACTGCTTTTGGTGGAGAAGAGTGTGTCAAAAATCCCATGATTTTATAAAAGACATCTGCTTTAGTTGAAGGACAAATCACAGAAGCAAAAGACAAATAACGTCTGAAGGTGTTTAGGAAAAAATTACTGGGAATTAGGAAAGAATTACTCCAGGAATTCTAAGTCAATGGAAGAAACAGAGCCAGGAAAATGTGAATAGAATTTACACGCATATATGAGAAGATATCAGAGAGAAAAAGTGGTATATATATATTTTTTCCTAAGTCTGTTAAGCTTCTTATCCCAGTACTATCAATGGGTCCTAACATAAAATAATTTTAGGTCTACTGATGGAAAAACAAAACAAAACAAAACAAAACAAAACAAAAAACTTGAAATAAGAACTATTCTGTGGTTCCCTAACATGCTGGAACTGGCCAGCTGGAACATGTCAGTGCTTCTCCCCAGAAGACTAATTCTACTTCAAGTGTTCCAGCTAGACCTAGATGAATACATTTACATTTGGAAGTTGTGCCATGTTAAAAAGGGATAATTCTGCCCACAATACAACTGTTTATTGTTAGTTTTATTGTCAGTTTTGTTCAGATGGACAGATCTGAAGGTTTGGACTGTGTGATGGGGATTTTCTTAACAGATATCCCCAAGCACAAGGAGCTGTGTGTTTTTGGGAATAGGGGAAAACAAGTACCTCTTGCTTTCTACAGCTGCTTTTAAATGATAGCTAGGGTTTATGTGAAAAAAATTACAGCTTAGTACCCTCTAACTCTGCTGGACATGTAAAATGTTAGCAAGGTTTTAGATGAGTAAGCCTATGCAAAGATCCAGATCCTGGCACCTTTGGGAGGCAAACGACACCAACTGTAGCTCAGTGATAGCTATATTGCCACATTGCAACCTTTACAACCTTGGCTGTAACAGCTGAGATCATCCTAAGATTTACAGACTTCATAGAGTTTACTATTATAACCCCTAGGAAAAATAACAGCTAATAGATAAATGCTAATAATAACAGCAGTATCCTTCAATTTTATCCTTACAATGGCTTTCCTTTCCATATACATATGAACGTGAGATGAGCTATATCTTAGGTAATTATTTAATGTATTCAGTACATCTTAACATTTAAATAATGTTCAACAAAGTCACACTGGAAAACAAAAAAACAAACAAACAACACAACACAACCTACAGCTTAGATTAATTCTGTTAATATCTCAGTATGTTCTGGCACTTCTACTTTGTCATTGCAAAATACATGGTCATATTGTAAAAAAAAAAAAAAAAAACAACAAGCAAAAAAAAAGTCAGAAACTCTGTCATATGCTTGGCCACTGTATGGCAAAAAAAAAACAAAAGGAAGAGAAAATGTTAAATGTTCTCAGATCCCTCTCTCACATCTTACCTAAAGGATGATTGAGATCTCTAAGCTGTTTCTAATTAGTTGTTAATGACCTGAGAGTTGTGTGAGTTTAGTATCTTGTATATCTCATTTGATTTCCCCTTTGGGCTAAAACAATATCAAGAGGGCTAAAATGAAGATAAAATACACCTCAATGATCCCTGTGGTTATTGGATGAGAGACATAAATACAGGAAAGTCTGAGGGGAAAGATCATCATCATCATCAGTAGCTTTATAACCTGTATTAACAAAACATACAGAAGTGATTGCATTACTGAAGAGCCTGTTCCTTTACTCTTTACAGTACTTTCAGTCAGGTCCAGGAGTGGGAAGGGTTCTGTATTTAGTCCCTCATGGCTAGAAGAAAATTCTGAAAATTCTTGAAAGACCGTGAAAAAAGCAGCAGCTTCCTTGGAAGATTCAGTGTATCAGCTACACTGTAAGAAGTAAAAATATCTCAGCAATATCTCAGTCTCATGTGTGCTAACAATAACAACAAAATAACCTGATTGAGAACAGAACTGTATTTTTTTGTTGTTCATTAGTAACTATTTGGTATCCTGAACAACTTAGCTGTTTAGGAAGTGAGCTGAGTATATAGGAAATTGACACTGACTTTAGAAAATGTGTAAAAACCTTCAGGGTTTCAGAGTTAATTAGCTAAAGTATTAAAATAATCAAATTGCTGATTTTTTTAACTTAATGACAGTAATATTTGTACATACTATGGTTACATACCTGTTTCCTATTTGCAAATATGTGAAGAGAGGGTAATGTTAGTCTTTAGTAATCCTTAGTGCAACATTTTTTATTTGGTTTTTAAAATCTGGACTCATTATAGCAATATAATTGGTTATATATCATACTAAGAACTCATTCAGTTGTAAAACATCTCCACATATTTTCACTAAGAACTGCCTTGAGGTGATGAAATAGCAGCAATACAAAATTTCAGGGTTGTAAAGCAAGACAGAAAGTCTCTTTGAAGAGCTGCTCAATCTATAAATCTTGCAAACACTCTAAGATATGTCTTAAAATAAAGTGACCAAACTTGTCATTTAAAAAGAAAAAAAAAATACTTACAATATGCCATTACAGCATATTGACTGAGAGGCTAAAGTCACCGTGATTAAAATGGAGCAATTCACTTTGAACTAACTCTAGTTGACTCCTCTAATGTGCCTGAGGATTGTCTGTGGCAAGCCCAGAGGAAATCTTTTGCACTTCAGTTAGCAATAAGGTTTGCAAATCATTATTCTTTCAAAGACTAACATAGATAACTGAGGATACCAGTAATATTTGGTCTTTTGCTTGTACTTGAGCCCCTAAGAGCCCAATATGCTAGTTAAATACATGCACTTTTATAGTCAGATTCCTACTGTATGAATGTACACTATTTGCCCTTCTGACAACATAACCAGCTAAAGAACAGTTGAAATATTATGGTTCAATAACCCCCCAAATGTAAGAAATAGGAAACAAAACAAAACAAAACAAACAACAACAACAACAAAAAACAAACTCAAATTCACACAGTCCACAATGATGCACTAAAAACAGTATTATCAATAAAATCTCCAGCTAAACTGTTCTTTCTGTTGTTTCAAAGGGATTGACCACACATTATTACATATTTGTTTTGTTTTGTTTTCTGGAAATAGCAAGCAATCTGTTACAACCAGCTGTTTTGTAATCCTTCAGTGGCAGAACATTGGTGGGATTAAGAAGCCCTTGTGATTCTTGTACTTCTTGCTCTGCACTGATAAACATGTAACTTCCATCACAAGCATACAGATTGATGCCTGAGTATCTGGCTACACACAATGTAAAAAGCAACTGAATAGTCTATTGCTCCTTCTAGGGAAATAAGTGCTTTTACTTATGAAGTAATCTTACATCACATTTTTACAGGTTGGTTCTTTCTCATCTTTCATTTAGATACATTTAAAATGGATAAGTGATTTTCTATCATTTCCTTTGTGGGATGAATTCCCAACATATATGTTAAAAACATTAAGACAGGTAAAAGCTACTTTAAAAACTTATCATAGTTTAGACTTTGACTACACTGAATTGGCAAAGCCCAGAATTAAATTTACTCAATCTGTAGAACTGTAATAAACAAACGAAAAGTCACATCATGGATCAATATAGCTGCAATGGTACCTTTGTTCTATATAATCCAGATAGCAACAGCATCTAATATACGCATCAAGGATGAAATTACATTAGATTTCCAGGAGCTTATTTACACACAACAAGCAACAAATGAGCCCTGTGCTTATGGAGTTATCCCATTCAGACATACTGGGCTTGTAGAGGCAACTTAGCAGTCAAAGATAGCACTCCATTTAAAGCTGCTGCAACATTAATGTTGTGGCTTGTCTCCATTTTTCAGCTAAACAGAGGTTTTTCTTTTTCACATCACATAAAGTCTTCAACCAGCTCAAGCCTCACAATAAATTGCAAACTCTGTTACAGTATATCTTCTATTATTCTGCTTGTTACTTTAGTAAGACAGGAAATTAAAGCAATAAAACACTTTCAAAATGATAGGGCACACTCAGGCAGTCATTTTTCTTATGTTCCAGTATTATTCTTCAAAAGACCTTTTATGATACTAATATTAAATTCTTTGAAGTCTGAAGAATCTGTTGAAAGTGTTGAATTTGTAAGATATAAAGCTCAAATATTGCATCTACTCATGCATTTATTAAAACTGAGTATGTGGGATGGAATTTTTAAAAAAGCACAAAATGCAATGTAGCTAAATAATATATGACCTGATACATTTGAGATCCACATTAGAGAGTACATTGTGTGGAAATTTGATTTAATGCTAAGGAAAATCTATTTTGCTTTTGTCTCACCTTACGTGGCCAAATGCACACCAGATGTGGTCATTCATATAAAAGGTTGGTAGCTGCACACTGAAGCACGGAAAACCAGACAAATACTATAATGGTCATTTATTCCGTATGCTCACATAAAGGAAATTGAATCAAGCTTATGAAACTGCATTCTTTATTAACCCCATACGAAAAAGGTCACATAGACTGCTCTTATTAATGGTATGTACACTAAAAAGATTGAAAGGGATCATATGAAATAAAAGCATGGAAAATGCTAAGTCTCCTAGCTGAAACAGTTCCAAAATGAAATCAATAAGATTGTTGAAAGATTTATCTCATTGTTAAGAACTAAATAAATATAATTAAGTATATTTGGAGAAGAAAAGAAAAAGAAATAAAAGAAAAAATATGGGGATGAAAGAAAAAAGGAAAGACAAAGGAAAAGGAAAAAGAAAAGGAAAAGGAATAGGAAAAGGAACAGGAACAGGAACAGGAACAGGAAAAGGAAAAGGAAAAGGAAAAAGAGAAGACAAGGAGGAGGAGGAGGAACAGGAAGAGAGGGGAGAAGAAGAGGAGGAAGAAATAGAAGGAAAAAGGGGGAGAGAGAGGGAAAGAGAAAGCAAAGACAAAAAGACAACACGAAAGGGTGAGGGAAAAGGTTAAGAGATTAAAAGTTATTGGAAAGACAAGGAAAAAGGAAAAGGAGCAAAGGAAAAGAAAAAAAAAGAAAACTAAGCTAAGCTACCAAAGATGATGCTCTGTGCCTATTAAATATTCACCATGATGTCAAATATAAGGTTGAAGTAGATTCCTTGCTTATCAAGTGTGCTGACTGAAAGCATTCAATTAGAAGGCCTCAGAGAGGAGTGAATGTTCGTCATGTAAGTCCTGATTTCTCTGCGATTTTGAGTTTTATATTCACTTTCAGTTTCACTGTAGCTATCAATTCCTTTTCCAGTTTCATTTGATCTATTTTATATAGATTTTAAACAACCTCCACTGAGAGTTCCAATTTAGTACATGGACACTTTCATTTAGCAGAATGTAACAATATATGGTTAGCAGCTACACCACTGCCATTCTGATTAAAACGTCCAGGTTCAAACTAAAAAATAAATCTTCTACTTCTTCTATACGCTAAAAATACTATGGAAATAAAATGTAAATACATGAAATATGGAAGGTAAATAAGCTGTTTCTAAAATTCACTTTAGCTCTACAGCAATCACTTGTTCCTTTTCTAGCACAGTTTTCCATTTTTTTCATGCATGTTTGGCTAGGAATTAACTGGGCCAAGTCTAAGATATAACTACTCAATAACTTATGTTTCCCTTCTCATTTTTGACACGTTTCTTCTCTGTTGGAATTCCAAAGCAATCAACTACCTGGGGATATATACTTCTCCAGAGATCTCCCCTTCACTATATCAATTAACTCAAAAGCAGTTTTGGATAACTTCCAATGCACTACCACCATCTGGTCTCCCCTAAGCCTCACAAGCTGGAATAGACTTGAATTGGTCAGATTGACGCTAATTTCCTAAATTATTTACAAATTAGGCATGTTCTTACTCTGCTTCCTTTCTTCAGTTTGTTAAGAAATCTCCTAGTGACCTAAAAAGTCATTGGGAATCTTCCTTAATCTCTAAACCAAGTCTAAGAAATTGCACGCGGATTACCTGGCTCACTGCAGTGCGGTATGCTTCAAGGGTCTGTGTCCCTTACAATTTAGGTGGAGGAAACCATGAAAATGCACTTCAGCTTCCACCTGGTCTGTGAACACAGCTTTCACTTTCACGTAAAACAAGCTTGCAGGGCAACGCACTTGCCAATTGGTCTTTGATACAGAAACTGGATATAGCCAGGCAACCGGAATAGTCACTGCTCAGGGTTACTGAAAAGTCCACTTATAAAATTAGTAAAGTTAGTTCTGTTCTCCTTTTCCTATCAAGAGAACACAAATCTCCCCTCTGCTTAGGCTGTGCAGCCTGTTTACCACTTGATGCCCAAAGAAATGTGACTAACATATGTCGTGTGGTACATGCTTTTCGTTCTCTGCCCAGACGGACAAGTCTTCTCAACACAGAAGCTCTTCCAGGTTTATTGCAAGAGAGGAAAGAAGAAAACTACAAAAAGTCTTATTTTATTCTGTATACCACTAATGCATTTTTGTTTGAGGTGGCAAGCAAATTGTACATAGCACATACTGACCCTGTGCACTTCCTAGTTCCCAGATGAATCTTGGTCGATGTCCTTCAGCTTTTGCTCCTCATTTTCACCTCTTCCTACTGCCATGTATAATAGATTAGGAATCTCTTCATAATTACCAATCCCTCAAGGCCAGTGTGTCTTCTAGCACCAGATCTGAAACTGCACTTTAATTATGCATTCAGAATTGGAAAAACAACTGTGACTACAACATCACTGGTAAAAATGTCTTGAAAGATATGAGAAAAAAAAATTCAGCCACAGCTTTGGCTCTAGATTGTAATATAGCAACTAAAACCCATAAAATGTTACAAGTACATTACCAGCATTGCAAATTTTCTTAGTAAGGGGAAAGCCTCTGCTATAGGGAATGGCTGGAAGCCCTCTAACTCCTTGACTCATCAGCAGAAAACCTAGAACTCCTATGGATGCTCAACTGGCTGTAAAACTCATGTCTTAGTACTGGGGAAACAAAAGATTTATATTGGACTCTTTTCTCCTAAAATACGGCATAATCATTGGCCATTACCTAAAACGAAGTTTCAAAAAGCAATAGTTTGTATGAGTGCAGGTGTGAAGAGGTATATGTTTATATAAACACATATATGTAAGTGTGTGCGTGTGTGTGTGTGTGCATGCACAGGGTCATATTTACTACTAAGTGTCACACTGGCTATGGAAAATCACTTTTCTTGGGTGTTCTTTTTTTCCACAGATCTATTTGGCAGTTCCTTGTAAAAGCTGAGCATTGAAGAAACTATGGCTAAATATGAAGTTACAATAAAAGGAAGACTGTTTTTTTAACATGATGATGCATCCCATTCTTTCAAAAGATAAATGCTAACTGAAATAAGAACCCCAGAAACGGATTTGTGTTTCATCTCCAAAAAGGTCTAGAGTAGGAAAAATTACCTCAGAACATCCAAAAGTAAAACAACAACAACAACAAACAAACAACAACAAAAAACCTATTACGCTATTAGAAATAACTCATAAAACTAACTAAATGTGAGCTATGCCGCTCTGCTTTGCTGAGGTAATACGAAGGCAGGGAGGTTCACTGTTCAGATCAAACAGCTGTGGGCAAGAGGATTCTTGGTTCTAATCCCCACTGAGCCAACCTCAGGCAAGTCATTCAGCTTCCTTTTGCTTCAGTCAATCCAGCTTAAAAACACAAAAAGCAGGACCTCAGTGAAGCCAGATGCTGCATCTATGCCAAACTATCTCTTGGGTAAACAAACTGAAGAAAGAAAAAAAAAAGTAAGAAGCAGACTATATAAAGGAGAGGAAAAAGGGTTCTTAATGGTTTGCAGGAGATTGAACAGAGGCCAGATACACCACCATGCTGACAAGGAACATTTCCTAACATAATTTGAGACATTACACTGAAGTAGGTTCATTTGCTACTGAGATTTCTCAATTTAATGGTATTTTGTCCTGCATAAAATATTTACTGTATTTTGATGATAATTTACTAATTGACAGTCAGGAATTAGTAACCTTCCATAGTGAAACATACTCTAAAAACACATTAGTAACCTAAGACATTCTCATTTTGAAAAGACAGGGATTTCTTCTCACATACAATGAATCAACAACTTGGTTGTTCCCCTCTGCCTCCAAACATTTTGCTGAGAAGATGAATGTGAGAATACAATCGACAGCTTTAGGGTGTGATACAAAAATAAAAGATAATGAAAACTAGAATTAAATTCATGGGCTGCATTTGTTTTCTCTGCATGCTTAATAGAGTCTCCCATTGTTAAGGACTCTGTAAGTAATCATAGATTTCTTATTTAGTCTACTGGAAGAAAAGTGAGCTGCTCTAAGGATTAAAATGCTACAAATTAAAATAGACAAAATATACATATACAGGCTACTCGGTTCGTGTTTTTTCTGCCAGCATGTAAAAAATTATAGATGCACTAAATATTTCTGTAATCATTCTCTTTACATCATTATGCATGGAGTTGTCAGTTTTTGCCACTGAGCTTTGTTGATTTATATCAAATACCTAATTTAAATATAAAAGGAATGGTTAGATTTATAGCACACTTGAGCATTTAGGAATACCTATTGATATTGCAGCACTTTCTTTTCTTTTCTTTTCTTTTCTTTTCTTTTCTTTTCTTTTCTT
>CM021734.1:38604401-38839885 GCA_011075105.1 Heteronetta atricapilla | reverse complement strand
CTTTTCTTTTCTTTTCTTTTCTTTTCTTTTCTTTTCTTTTCTTTTTTTTTATCATATAAAAGTAATCCATACAAAAAATAGAAGCAGTGATGATCGGCAAAAGAAACAATGGTCGTTTTTTGCTTTCCAGACATGTTTCATTATAGATTATAAATAAGTGGAGTAGTCAGTGTACTACATAACATTCATTCTAAACATAGACTCTGATAGCCCTGATGATGAAACTATTAGTTGAAACTGTTCTATGATATGCATTTGGTCAGTTCACATCATCAACCTGGTGTGTCTTGTAAACTTGAGGAAGTATTCTTGTACTCAACACGTTTGTGCCATGGTTTACTTAATGAACATGTATTAAAATATATTATTCTGCCACATACTCTAAATAAAACTTTGGACCACTGTTGTGCTGGTAAAGAATTAAATGACTTCCGTACAATACTGATAGGAAACACCCGCAATAGGGGTCCAAGGATTCTTCACAGTTTGGATTCATTTTTCTTCCATCTGTTGGAAGATCACTGTAGTTCAGTCATGCAAACTGTCTCTTTCTTCCTCCCATGGAAATCAGTGAGGAAAACCAATAGTTGTGTTATGACACTACCTTGGGGACAATGGGTTTGGAAGGAAAAGATGTGAAACTAGGGTGCAAGTATGGACAAAAAAGTTACTTTCCAACCAGCATGGAGGAACCCATTAAGTTGAGAACTGGCACGCACCGTTTCACAGACTTGAGATAAGCAAATGAAATCTAACCAGAGAACAAGCCGTCATCTAAGAGAAAACACATACACGAAAAAGTGTTTTTGCTGTTGTTGTTGTTTTGTTTTGTTTGTTTTTAGAAGTCTGCCAGCAGAAGTAAAATGGACTTACAAAATTAAAACAAACAAACAAACAAAACACACACACACACAAAAAGCACATACTAGTTTGGACCTATTAACAGGTCCCATACAAAATCTCCATCTCTACTCTTTAATCTGCAAAAAAGATACAAGAAGAAACTCTCCTTTATTTCTTCATGTCGAGCCACAATGGGATTTTTGAAAGGTGTGGAACCAAATATCCCAAGGTCATAGGACCAAAACACAGATTGGAACAAAAGCCAGCTCTGCCGTTGGGAATCTGAAAATATGCCTGCTTCAAGTTCTCTAGGACTGCAACAAGTCCAAAACTGAGGAAACTGAAAGAAATATGAATGCTCTGCCCAAAGTTTACTAGGGTATAATCCTAGCATATAATCTTTCACAGCAATAAAATCTCATGCTAAAAGTTTAAAATACTATAGACTTAACTTGTTCTGTATGATAACTCTGTCACCTCTCCTTCAAGATTCGGTATTGGAAATAAATAAATAAATAAATATATATATATATATAAAGCAGGACTACACTAAAGGAGGATCATATGAAACAAGAAGCACTTTTAAAAGAACTGTCCTAATAGAAGTGATTCCAGTGGATCCACAGTCCTGCTCCAGGTTCAAACACTGATCAATTTTCTGATACACTCCTACGTTCAGGCAGATCTGTTGGAGTCATACCTCGAGGTATACTTCTAGGAGGCACAAAATAATCTTTTGATTTGGTGTAGTCCTACCTCTTCCCTGAAAATATCACTAAAAGTACTCTGGTAATATGTCATAATTAGGACATACTTTGAAAAGCAAACATGTAACATATGACTAAATTATTTGGCAAGTGACACTATGCAAAGGAGCAACCTTCCCTTCCCTTCCCTTCCCTTCCCTTCCCTTCCCTTCCCTTCCCTTCCCTTCCCTTCCCTTCCCTTCCCTTCCCTTCCCTTCCCTTCCCTTCCCTTCCCTTCCCTTCCCTTCCCTTCCCTTCTCATTTTAAACTCAGAGCAAGATGGAAGAGAATGACTGGTGAAGATGAAGTAATGTGCTCCTGCCTGCTGCAGATGCCTTATGCATGCATCTGGAGCTGCTTCCAGATGGATTGCTGAAGATGAAAGGGTTAACAAATTAGGACTAAAACTAACTTTTCTGTTTCTAAAACAGATCTGTTCAGACATGCCACATGCACTTGTTCTCATCAAGGATTAACTGCATGACAAGCTTGAACTTTTAACACCAAACTCTTTTTGAGTTACTGGAGAGTAAAAAAAAGGTCACAACACTTCCATAAAACTGAAACATGTACATTTTTCATAACATCATCATTCAAAAATGACTCCCCTTATTTTCTTCGACCTTTCCAAAATAATCCACCATTGATCTAAGACTAATAATGAGAAATAACAGCTCAGCTGTGTATTTCCTCCTCTCTGGAAGTTTAAAAGGGTGAAAGTAGGCCTTTTAATACAGTAGTTACCTTCACTTGTGAGTTGCCACTGCTACAGCGCAATACCATCTAATTTGAATTCAGAGGCGACAGACATTACCCAAGAACAAAATTCTATACTTCAGGAAAAGGAAAACCTAGCTACCTGCTTTTCTAGCTCCTTTCAAAGGCTGCATGCATTAATGCTTGCAGATGCTTTGTTGTTGTCAAATAAGTGACAATGATGAACAAGATGTAAGGGGTAAAAAAAAGGAGTACATGTTTTGCTGCATCACGATCCTTCTCAACTACAAATAGGAGATTGTTATAAAAAGATGTATCTACTATAAATTGCCAGTTGTCTAATCTGCTATGATGCTTTTTCAGGTATGATGCTAATTGTTAAACAGTAAATATATGAACTATTGGATAAACATTTGGAAAAAAAAAAAAAAGAAGTCCTCATGAAATACAAGAACAGTAAGAGTCTGAATTTCAAAACATCAGTGTTCAGAATTTTATGGCTTGATGCACGGCACTGCATTTCCCTGCCCTGGATCTAGCTGTGTATTACGATAGAGTGGCTCATCAATTAAGTTCTCACCAACACTTTCAAATCAACTTTTGGTTCCCTTTCCCTTTGTAAGTTTTCCTTGCCTATGAGGAAAAACAAAAAAACAACAACAAAAAACTGGGAATATGGGCACAAGCTTTTAATTTGCTTGTAGCTTCCTGTTGAATAATATGACAGATGCTGACTTTTAGACTGTGTTCATAAATGAGAAAAAAAGTCACCTGAAGATAAGCTAGCTGTAATACGTCAGACTTTGAACTTTTCCAAAGAGCTCTAATGTATCCTACTAAAATAGGCTTTAACTAACCACACGGAAAACCCTGTAATTTTTCAGTGTTTTCAACATTAACATAAAAGGGTGATTAATGCACTTCCTGTATTTGAACATAAGAAAAAGTAACTTTGCAAGATCATAAAGGACTGTCAACTTTGAAGAATATAGAACCAAATTTGTGCTAGAGATTTGGGGTGCTGGAGATCTGAAGTTGATCAGAAGCTGGATGGAAACACACTATGGTTTTGGGATATTGTAAAAATTTGTCAGAATGCATACGACTAAAGCCATTAAACTTTCTACCAGAAAACAATGAGCAGTAATGTAATGACCATCACTCAGATACACATGCTCATCCCTATAATTCTCCCAGGGGAAAAGAAGCTACTTTCCAAACCCACAGTACTCTAATGCGAATCCCCTCCGGCATGCACTTTCACCTTTCTCTCTTCAGTGCTATGAAACATGTTTCATTCTCTGCTTATGAATACTACTAGATCTTCATGCCACAAGGCCTTGTGTGACCAGCACGGCTGCAGTAGCTGCCTGCTCCTCCACAGCTGCCCTCTGGCCCTGGCCACTGGGCCCGGGAGAGCAAAGCAAGGGCTTTACTGC
The DNA here is from genome assembly GCA_011075105.1 of Heteronetta atricapilla. NCBI lineage: Eukaryota > Metazoa > Chordata > Aves > Anseriformes > Anatidae > Heteronetta > Heteronetta atricapilla. Next base: position 38,836,140 of record CM021734.1, on the reverse strand, counting down.
TGAGCCACGCAGCTCTCTATTCCTGACAGAAAATATTTTTGTCTGCAGTTTACTGCATAAATATCAGCCCCTGGGAGTTCTGCCACAGGTGCAGCCCAGAAGCTGAAAGAGAAAAGCAGCTCCCTACCGCCTGGCGGCTTTGCTCAGGGGAGGAAGCAGCAGCTCTCCCTGAGGAAAGTGGCTGCGCTGGGCCGGCGGGTAGTGTTGGCCAGCTTGAGGCAGGGGGGATGCCTGAAGCTGGGGGTCTGGGGCCATTCCCAGAGCAGCCCCTGGAGCCACAGCCAGGAGGCCTGGGACAGAGAGGTCCCCACAGTGACCCCAGGCTTTGAGGAAGCCGTGACCCCCTCTTAGGGCTGTCAGATCGGCAGCCATGCAGGCTCTGTGGTGCTGAGAGCCTCATTTTGCACTAGCCTGTCATTTAGATGCTTTAGTAAAACACAGCCTGAGAGAAGGGGAGCTTTCTGGAAGTTGTTTTTTTGTGTCCATTTTAAGAAAAGCCAGGGGCATTGGCATGCTCTTGTTTAAGAGCTGTCACTGAGTCAAGGTTTCATTCCAGCATGTGCATACTTCGCAACATTTTCTTGATTTTGATATCTCTAGTTTATGGAATCTTCACTGAACATTTGTCTGACTGTCATTTCTTAACCTACCCGAGGACAGAGAATCACTGATTGTCTTACTGCTGCTCTGCATTTAGCATGAAGTAGAGCATGGCATACACGCTTATATCATGAATGACAGGTAAAAATCACCAGATGCCTGTTTTCTGCCCGTTGTTACTCACATGTCACTACAGCAAGTGTGTGATAGGAAATTAAGCATGAGCCTAACAAGAAGAAAATATTATAGCGCCAATTCATCAAAGTACAAAACTAACATGTAGCCAAACTTCATCCTGCTTTGTACAGCTAGAATAATTTCAAGAATATAGAAGGAATATCTGTTACCCAGAAAGCCTCACTTAAAGCATCAGCAGTTTTCAGCTGCTTTTTCTAGTTGACATTCTCCCTGTACAGAACTAAATCCCAAGTCTGTATCTATTTTATGGTTTATAGGAAAGGTAATTCATAGAAAAGGGACAGTTAAAGGGACAGCTTTTTTTTTATTTTTATTTATTTATTTATTTATTTATTTATGTAGTGACAACTGGAATTCCAAGGACAGCCCACTTGGCAACATTACCTAAGCTGACTCTTGAAATGGTATGGACATGTCAAGGAAAGCATTCTTTTAAAGTATATTCATAAAATTAGTCCACAGTGATAAGCTCTCCTCTGTGTTCCCTTTCCATTTCCAGCATCCCTTAATTCCAGCACAAAAATACAGCAAGCAGCGCTGGCAGAGCTCCACCTTTTATGCACTCTCTGCTGAACTGGGAGTTTTCTGTAAAAGGCCAGATCTCTGACTGTTTCAAAGGGAATATTTTCTACAAGGCTTTTGGTTTTGTACTGTAATGATGTTCATTTTGATAAGCTTTTATGACTGTCAGCATAGTGATTGTTCACACTGTTCAAACAAGGATTCTATAAACAGCAAATAAGAACCACCAGAACACAAAGACAAAATATAAACACAGAAGTTATCCTATAATCATAATCTTACAAAGCTAGTTATTCTTTATTTAAGTATTACAATAAATTCTGACTACCCAAATTTTTAGAGAAAGTGCTCTAAAATATCACTATCAAGAAGTTTTAAAAAATCCTGTTCAAGATCCAACAGACTGCAGCATGAATTTACAATACATATGAACAGTGAAGTGCATCATTTTCAATACACAGTATTTGGGATGACGGTTTATAAAAATAATCAATTAAATTAAAGGTATCGGTCTTTAAAATTATTGATTAAAGGTGCCATGAGATCTCTGAACATCTGCATAGTAATAAACCCCTCCTTTACTATAACCATGAAGTACTACAGTCTACCATCAAAAGTTAACATTTACTAAATGTTAATACATACTTACTTTATGTTATTTCGAATTCAAAATTAAAGGAGTAGTTTCCAATGAAAAATCTTGTTAAGCTGATTTTTAATGTCTAACATTGTAAAGATGTAAAAATCTTAGGAGATTTACACCTATTCTGTACAGGGTTGGCATCTTTACCTGTGTATGCTTTTATTTTCATGGAATAGCTCTATTTTTCATTGATATAAATCTATAACTTTATTCCACTCCTACCTAAACAGGTTTCTTCACCTGCAGATGATAAAGTAATCCTATACATTTTTTATTTTTGACTACAGAGGAAACCAGCTTCAAGAAGGTGTGAAATTTCTTGAAGATGCACTAGAATATAAGGCTAAGAAGTCCCCAGCTGCCTTGGTATATTTTCATAGAATCATAGAATATCCTGAGTTGGAAGGGACCCTTAAGGATCATCAAGTCCAACTCTTGACACCGCACAGGTCTACCCAGAAGTTCAGACCATGTGACTAAGTGCACAGTCCAATCGCTTCTTAAACTCAGTCAGGCTCGGTGCAGTGACCACTTCCCTGGGGAGTCTGTTCCAGTGTGCAACCACTCTCTCAGTGAAGAACCCCCTCCTGATGTCAAGCCTAAACTTCCCCTGCCTCAGCTTAACCCCGTTCCCGCGGGTCCTGTCGCTGGTGTTAATGGAGAAAAGGTCTCCTGCCTCTCGACACCCTCTTACGAGGAAGTTGTAGACTGCGATGAGGTCTCCCCTCAGCCTCCTCTTCTCCAGGCTGAACAGGCCCAGTGCCCTCAGCCGTTCCTCGTACGTCTTCCCCTCCAGGCCTTTCACCATCTTCGTAGCCCTCCTCTGGACACTCTCCAACAGTTTCACGTCCTTTTTATACTGTGGTGCCCAGAACTGCACACAGTACTCGAGGTGAGGTCGCACCAGCGCAGAGTAGAGCGGGACAATCACCTCCCTCGACCTACTAGCGATGCCGTGCTTGATGCACCCCAGGACACGGTTGGCCCTCCTGGCTGCCAGGGCACACTGCTGGCTCATATTCAACTTGCTGTCTACCAGGACCCCCAGATCCCTCTCTTCTAGGCTGCTCTCCAGCGTCTCATCGCCCAGTCTGTATGTGCAGCCAGGGTTTCCCCGTCCCAGGTGCAGGACCCGGCACTTACTCTTATTGAACTTCATGCGGTTGGTGATCGCCCAGCTCTCCAACCTATCCAGATCCCTCTGCAAGGCCTTTCCACCCTCATCCGAGTCCACAACTCCTCCAAGTTTGGTGTCATCAGCAATTTTGTCTGATAGCTCTATGTATACCCCTCAGCATGTAGATTGTTAGGCAACAGAAGTGTTTACTATTTTCCATTTACTGTGCAGATAGCTGAGACACCTAATTTGGTTGGCACCAAGTTTAACTGTTGCACTGTCTTAATCAGGCACCTAAAGTGATTGCTCTGGATTTTGGTCAAAAGCTTTGGCCAATTCTCATTTTGGAGACGTCAGGTTGTCCACCTAATTCCTGTGTCCATTCATGAAGAAGACTGACAAATAATATGCAAGAGAGATTCTACTCTGGACTTGAAAGATAATAACTAAAATAAAAGATCCTGATGATTTCAAATGATGAAAATGACAGGACAGGGGACTCCATGTGTGAATCTTCTGTGCTCATGTAAAACATTCCTTAAATCTTCTTTCTACAGTAGTGGTTGCCTGTGACAATCCAAATATTTTATTATTATTATTATTATCATTATTTATTTATTTATTTATTTTAAGAATAAAAGCCAACAGTGTTAGAAAAGCCTTGTGGAATCATGATGATCCTCCTTAAAATCCTGGAGCTAGCCCTATGCATATTCACATTGATAACCTATGGCAGCACAAGTATAAAAACAAAAAATAAACCTAAAAAGCAGTAGAAGGCAATACAAAATTCAGAAGGCCTCATTGCTTCCAAGTAAAACTTTAGTATTAGAATCCATTTTTTTTTTTTTTTCTAATTTTTTAAAAAAATTTCTGTGTCTAACAAAATGATGCCCAGAAGAACAATCTCTAGCTACGGCTGGGAGGAAAACTACTTTATGTAAAATGTCATAAATGTTTTGGTTTCATTTGTTTTAATTTTAGTTGTACAATGATCAGTTTGTTGACAGAACATCTGCTCATTTTATCCTTTTCAAGTTCAAGTCTATATTCTGCTGCGGCTCTGTTTTCAAGATAGAGTATCTTGTCATATTTTTGGCTCTGCAGTTGTATTCAGCATCAAGAGAAAGATTTTCATATTTGTCTGTTGCTTCTGTGAAGCACTCATGGAACTGATATTTCATACATATTCTCCCCAGATGTTAATTTGAAACCTGGACCACCTCAAACATATGCAGAACTTCAAAATTAACTCCCAAGAAGTCACTGAAGACTTAAACATATCAACAGCGGGACATCTCGGGAAGCACTTCCAATTTGGAATACGTTCTAAGGCTGTATGTATCTAATCAAGTCTCTGAGATATCAGAAGCTGTCATAATAAATAAAAGAAGACCAGTGAGCACTCTTAGGCTCATTAACATTGCCTACCTGCATCTAAAAAGCCTGGGCTCCTGGATCACTTTGGGGGCCCACATCACGTTCACGTGGTCCTATAACATAACTCTTATTGTGCTCAGTTTTACAGATCAGAGGATGTGTGAAGGCTGAATTGCTGCTCTATTACTATGAAACTGAGGGCATGTGTTGGCACACAGGAGTGTTTATGTGTACCAAGCACTCAGGGTAACACTGCAGGACTTTACAGTAGCTGCGGGCGCCAATGTGGGTGCAGCTTGTCCTTATTGCTCACTGGGACCAATCCCTGCTTTATGCTGTCACTGGGCTGTACACAGGCACGGTCCCAGGTGGTGCTAGTTGGTTGAGATCTCAGTTGTCACAATAAAGACACTAAAAATAAAATCGTTTGAATGATGAGAAATACAGTTTTTGAGGTTGCTCTCTGTTTCATTTACCAGAAAAGTCCATTTTATTAATATGTTAATCTCTGTGGGACTTATTAAAACCAAATAATACCTCTTATAATTGCTCCCTTCTTCCACAGGTTATTTTTTTTTTTTTTAGATTTCTGAATAATTTAGTAAATTTTACATTTAAACAGAATAATGAAATCTGATTTTGTCAACACCAGAAAGAACCTTCTAGTATATTCATGATGAAAAATGTTCATTTTTTTTTGTTTCTATTTTAATTTCGTAAATATAAATTAGAATTTATAAAGTAAGAACGATTTCAATTTGTAATTTAAAAAATAAGGAGAAATCAGTAATTTCACAGTTCTATTTTGTAACTTATCAAGATCTAGAAATGCCACAAAACCAACCTTTACTCATTAACTCATTCGTGTTTGACAAATCGACTTTTTCTGTTCCTATTGATCTATTACATTTATACCTTCAGTGTCATTCTCAGTACTGCATTTTTCTCTTTCTTTAACACTTTTCTACACTTTTATTCAGTACAAGAATTCCTATTCCCATTTTCAGGTTGCTGACAAAATTATATTTCTGTTCTCATTTCTTTTCAGTCCTCATTTGGCTTATGTTCCTCCTAGTCAGCTCAGCTTTTGACTTTCAATTTTTTTCAAGTTGTCACCTCCAAATTCTGATCTGTCATGTTCTCTGTGCATATCCCTTATTACAACATGCTTCTTTGATTCTTTGTAAATTTACTCATTACTGGTCATATCTAAACTGGTAAAAGCACCATGCTAAACATATCAGTTAATATATTCTCAGTTTTTTCTTAAAACACTAGTAAGGAGATTTAAGATTTTGAGAGTTCTAGCTTTTTGTTTTAAAGCCTAGAAAAAAAAAAAAATCATGGGGAGGAAGTGGGATATTCATATCAATTTTCAAAATACAATAATTTACAGAAGTGTAGCACTTGAAATTGTTATTCGGTCTTCCCAAATCAATGTGCAAACACTTAGGAACCACATTCAGGCTAGGAAAAACAATTATGTTTTAAAAATACATTAGGTAGTGCAGTTTCATTAGCATATTTAAAAAATGTAGAAAGTAACATTGTAGACAGTTAACATAAAATGCAGCATAGACTTCAAAAGGCTTTTAGCCCTCTGTGCTGGCTCTAAGATACTGACACCTGATTCTCATTCAGTTACATATGTGGTTATGGTAAGTCATCTGAGCCTAAAATTATAAATTTAAAAGCCCTATTACCAAAATATACAGCTTGGGATCTTATTTTTAAATATTAAAGGCTTTCCTTGGCACATCAACATATTATTCGCTTTATCAAAGCACCAATTCTTGATCTGCTATCAGTCTCACATAGTCAACAGTCAACAATACTCAGCATCCTTAAGAAAGAAAGAAAAAAAAGTGCTAACCATGCATCCTGACTATACCTGCAGGATCAGGTTCTTGATCAATATATTGAATTTTTAGACTAGTTCTAAATGTAAATGGATGATCCCTTCACATTGTTTTTTTATTTAACAACTCACACTGCAGGAGGACAGAGGATATTCTACTCTGTCTTTTGCCGAAGAGTTATCAAACCTGCATTTCATAAATTGAGGCCCTCATCAATCTACTATTCTTTCATTATACAAGCACTCTTCATCCTTCCTGTTGTAGCAATTCCAGTGCATATAGGATAATCAAAGATTATAGTGATACAGAAAAGTAAGAATGAGAATACATTTCTAGCTTGTTGGCTCAGCTACTCAAGTCCTTTTCACTACAACAGCTGGTTAAGAAGTTTCACTGCATGATTATTAACCAGTTGGTAAATGCATCAACAATTTTTGTTACAGAAATTGGAAACTAGTGACTTCCATCACACTACAGAAACTTTAGCCATTAGGACAGACTTTCATACCCATGCTTCCTCATTCTCTTTGAAGTAAATGATATTTATTCAGGCCAAGTAGAATATCTTAGGCAAGACAATGGGAACACTCCTATCTTAGGATATTTCATAAGCTGATACTTAGAGCATTTTTCAGAGAGTAGAATACTCATACCTATGTCCGTCAGATCCTCAGGCAGTTTCCTAATCACTGAGCTTGCATACAGAAGGTTAGATTACAGTTTAGCAGAAACTTGTAGCAATTTCCAAATTACAGCTCTTCCTCTCACTTTCTGGAAGGTCAGAATACCATTTAGAAAACTGATTCTAAAAAATCTGACAATTTGTTTAACCTAGCTAAGAGTCACCCTCATACTTCAGAGGCTTTGGAAATGTTCTAGCTAACCTTTAAACAGGGACCCAAAAGAATGGAAGGTCTAGTATGAACTGAATTACTTGGATTCATTTTTACCACTACGAAAGATTTAAGGATATCTTTACCTACAAATAATGGGAAGAAAGGCATTGACTTACAACAACAACATGTATTGTAAGTAGTAACCTCAGATATAAAGATATGCCTTGGTTGTTCCAGCATCTCAGCTGTATGTTAGATTTTGTCACCACATAATTAGTCTCTGAGAACTCCTCTGAAGTGATAGAACTTGAAGAGTTCTTACAGTTATGCTTTTGTGATCCTGTTCTTAAAGACTGCCAACCAGAGCCACCAAAATAGCCACTCTGACCCACTTCCACTTTTTCTAGCCAGAAACAGAATGATGTGATCATGTTTACTTGCTCTTCTACAAAACTTTGCTTCTACATTCCCTGCTTGTAATAGAGCAATGAAATACCACAGGTTACTGTGGAAGATTAAGACATTATTCTTCTCTTCTTCCTTGAAGCTGCTTAATTAACATTTCTCCCGAACTGTTTAATTTATCCTACCTTAGGCTGCCTTCCCTTATTACAGCCTTCTAAAGCTGATGATAAAACTTCATACATCATTTAATGAGAAATATTACACTCACAGTCTCTTAACTGATTTAAAACTATCCTCTTCCTAATAGCAATTTTTAAGATAAGTTAGGGCTGGTTTATTTTTTGAAATAATGGTCACAGGCACTAACTTTCAAAGACAAACTTCAGGGCTGTGAATTCTGCACAGTTTCCTATCTCCAAATAGAATGTCTAGAATGTCTAAACCTGTACAATGTCAGGTTTAGCATAATAAGAATTATACCACATGCTTTCAAATGCGATCCACAAACATTAGAATTTGCCAGTTGTTTCCAAAGGTACATCGCCATTTTGCATGACTACTTTTGTTGGCTCTCCATTCCGTATTTGTGAATCCTGCTTGAGGACACCTAACATTCTGCATGGACCTACACAGGGAATACACAATGTATTCATGTGGAACAGAGGAGAAACCAGGCTTCCACAGGAGCTCAAAAGATCATCAGAGTACAAGCGAGTGTATCAAAAAGGTGAGTCAAAGTGATCATCCTCTTTAAGCTAGCAAAATAATGGTTAAGAAGATATATAGTAGTTAAGAAGACATATAATCATTTTCTATAAATAATGATGTTTGGAAAAGAATTATATGCCATGAAAGGAGAAGGACTACTTAAGCTAAAGGGCACTCATGGCAGAAGAAAAATGTTATAAATTGTCCATGGATAAAATTAGGCTGGAGATTAAAGGTATTAATGATCAGACAGCAGCAAAGATCTGCAACAGCCTTCCAATACCAATAGCAGGGTGAAGGAAAATAAAGGCAGTTCCCATTAAGATGGAGTCTGATCTGTTTATGAAAATTTTACAGTTATATAGAGCAACAGAAATTGGCTCCAGTGAACAAAGGGATACATTTTCTACCCTGTTTTTCTGTTTCATCTAATTGCTCTGCTAAGGACTAAAAGTTAAGTATAGCACGGCTCATTATTTTAGTGCTTTAGTTCTCGATTTGTCTTTTAGTGCCTGAACAAGAATCTGGTTTGCTGACCGTATTAGTTCCAGATTTTTGTCCCTCAGATGTAAAGATACTGCATAAGTGAAGACTTTTCAACGTGTTTTATTTACCCAGTATGGGAAAACCCCAAAGACTCAAAGCATATTACTTATGAATACATTTACTGTCCCTTAGTAGGTAGGCTATTTCTATTATTGTTTCTCTTTTGAAAAATAAAATGCAGATATTTAAATGTCACAACTTAAAAGAAGTCAAAATAAGAGAAAAGCAGTCAGCTACTTTAATGCCACAAAGTGCCTTTAAATTAATTTTTGATGAGAACAGAAATATTGAAAAAGTGAGACCTAAAAATTGTGGCCTGTGTGGCAGAAAATTAGCTCTTGGGAGCAGGGAAGAGAATGGGGAGAGGAGGCAGAGTGGAATTTTTTATCTGCATTTTCTACAAAGATCACTGACAAGAATATCTATTAACTGCCTGATTTGCATAAATCTTCTGCAACTGAAGCTCAAGTAAGCCTTAAGCATTTAATTTTCAATCATCTTATTCAGTACTTTGCAGCACCATATTTACCCGTTCATTCTCTCCCATTTTTCCAGGCATACTAGTGGCATCAATTTCCCTCTAACAGTGGTTAAGACCATCTCTCATCAAGTGTTCTGGAGTGATTGAGGTAAAAATAAAAATGTTCTGATATTTTCCCCTGGGAGAGTGCGAGTAGTTTCTTTGGCTTAAATAGGCTTTAACTGCATCCCACAGAGTGATGCTTCATAGTGTATTATTAGTGTGATCAAAAAGAATGTTACTAGGAAGAACTGAGCACTAGCCAATGCTAAGAACTGAGTTTATATTTCTCATCTACATTTTACAAATTCAGAAATTTCCAAGTGGAATCTTTTCATGACACTTACTTTGTTTAGTATCTTTACTCGTATTTACTCTGAAACATGGGATTAGAAATTAGAGAGTGACTGATTATGAATAAATATATAGACAACACTCATTGCTTAATATGTGCTACATTTGTGATGTACTGGGCCTATGCTGCGCTTAGGCCTCCAGATGAGCCCCTGGGGCCCCAAGGACCAGACGAGCCCCTGGGGCTCCAAGAACCAGATAAATCTAACCCTATTGTTCGGATGATGAGCAAAGGCTCAGAGATAAGGAAGACTGTTTATAAAGGATAAGGTAAACAAGCAAGGCGTCGAGATAACAGGAGCCTCTTGGATCCCGAGAACTGGACCAAACCAACTTTATGGCCCAGATTGTGACCAAGTGCTCAGGGAGCATGCGCAAGGAGATGAGGTTAAAAGTTCAACTCTGAGGAAGACGTCTTACTTCATCCTGACGACCACCCGACGACCACCCGGACGACCACCAGAGAGTACTACGCAAGCGCAGAAGGACTGATAAGATAATTAGCATACGAAGCGGGGCTAGGTGGAGCTAGGAAATGAATATTGCCTCTGTCTTCAATGCCTTCTTTGCCTTCTTTGCCTTCAATGCCTTCAATGCCTTCTTTGCCTCTGTCTTCAATGCCGATGATGGGCTTTGGGACCCAGGGTGCCCTGAGCTGGAGGACCGGGACGGTGGGGATGACAAACTCTCAACTGACCCTGAACGTGTGCGGGATTTGCTACTCCACCTGGATCCCTACAAGTCCATGGGTCCAGATGGGATTCATCCCCGGGTGCTGAAGGAGCTGGCGGACGTCATCGCGGAACCTCTCTCAATTACTTTTCAACTATCCTGGGAGTCTGGAGAGGTCCCGGTAGACTGGAAGCTGGCAAATGTTGTGCCGATTTTCAAGAAGGGTCAGAAAGAAGACCCAAGCAATTACAGGCCTGTCAGTCTCACGTCAGTGCCTGGTAAAATCATGGAGAAGATGGTTCTCGAACTTATTGAGGCGCACCTGGGGGACAAAGCAGTCATTGGTCCCAGCCAGCATGGGTTTGTGAAGGGTAGGTCCTGCCTAACTAACCTGACTTCCTTTTATGATAAGATCACCCGTATGGTGGACCAAGGGAAACCAGCTGATGTGATTTTTTTGGACTTCAGCAAGGCATTTGACACGGTTTCCCATAGGATCCTACTGGACAAAATGTCCACCATACAGCTAAATAAAAACATCATCCGATGGGTGAGCAATTGGCTAACGGGCAGGGCCCAAAGGGTTATGGTAAATGGGGCTGCGTCAGGCTGGCGGGCGGTCACCAGTGGGGTCCCTCAAGGCTCCATTTTAGGGCCGGTACTTTTCAATATTTTTATAAACGATCTGGATGTAGGAATAGAAGGTATTTTGAGCAAGTTTGCTGATGACACCAAACTTGGAGGAGTTGTGGACTCGGATGAGGGTGGAAAGGCCTTGCAGAGGGATCTGGATAGGTTGGAGAGCTGGGCGATCACCAACCGCATGAAGTTCAATAAGAGTAAGTGCCGGGTCCTGCACCTGGGACAGGGAAACCCTGGCTGCACGTACAGACTGGGCGATGAGACGCTGGAGAGCAGCCTAGAAGAGAGGGATCTGGGGGTCCTGGTAGACAGCAAGTTGAATATGAGCCAGCAGTGTGCCCTGGCAGCCAGGAGGGCCAACCGTGTCCTGGGGTGCATCAAGCACGGCATCGCTAGTAGGTCGAGGGAGGTGATTGTCCCGCTCTACTCTGTGCTGGTGCGACCTCACCTCGAGTACTGTGTGCAGTTCTGGGCACCACAGTATAAAAAGGACGTGAAACTGTTGGAGAGTGTCCAGAGGAGGGCTACGAAGATGGTGAAAGGCCTGGAGGGGAAGACGTACAAGGAACGGCTGAGGGCACTGGGCCTGTTCAGCCTGGAGAAGAGGAGGCTGAGGGGAGACCTCATCGCAGTCTACAACTTCCTCGTAAGGGGGTGTCGAGAGGCAGGAGACCTTTTCTCCATTAACACCAGCGACAGGACCCGCGGGAACGGGGTTAAGTTGAGGCAGGGGAAGTTTAGGCTTGACATCAGGAGGGGGTTCTTCACAGAGAGAGTGGTTGCACACTGGAACAGACTCCCCAGGGAAGTGGTCACTGCACCGAGCCTGACTGAGTTTAAGAAGCGATTGGACTGTGCACTTAGTCACATGGTCTGAACTTCTGGGTAGACCTGTGCGGTGTCAAGAGTTGGACTTGATGATCCTTAAGGGTCCCTTCCAACTCAGGATATTCTATGATTCTATGATTCTAATATGCCTAGGTGTGTTGCGAAACTTAATGCATATGTAATATTTTAGGGGATAAAAGAGAATGCAAGCGAGCAAATTGTTGCGCACGACTTTGGTGGGACTACCCCCCGTGTTGCCCAGCGCTGAATAAACATACCTACTTTACAATCTTACTGATTGTGGAGTCAGTTTTTCGCGATTCATTTGGCGAGCCAGGCAGGAGACACTCTGCTCGGCTGTGGGACCGACTGCGGAGCGGACGCCCCTAGGTGCACCCTGAGTATTTTCCTCGGAGGGGACTCCACTCCCAGCCGCTCACCACGGGAGCAGACAAGGACCTCCTGAAGCTGCGGACAAACGGTATGTTTTACAGTACAGGAAGGGCCTGTAAGTCGTACGCGTGGCCGGGGCAGCTGGTAAATCGCACAGAGACGTCTGGCGTACAGCATAGTCCCCGTAAGGGAGGAGGGTACCCTACGGGCTGACCGATAGAGTTGTCAAGGGGGATTTGATGACCAATAAAGTGGCCGCTAGCGATCTTGGGAGTAGATCGATCAAATCTGAGGTTACCGCTGCATCCCATTTTGGGAGCCAGGACGGACCTGCTAATGACTGTGTAAGAAGCAGGAGAAGGGTAAACGGGCCTCTCACAATTGTGACAAGGTCACCTGGGTAATGTTTGCAGCTGCTGGAGGGATACTAACTGGAGTGTTAATAATTGTATGTCTTATTTGTAAATGTCCAGGTATTTTGTGTTGAAAGTATTTGTGTAAGTGTATGTGTTTGAAACAAAGTGGAGTGAGTCACTCCACGAAGAACACAGTCAGAGACAATATTTGTTTGGTTGGTTATCATTCTAAATTATATATTCTTGTGGTATGAATGAGATGTGCTCTCTATGTGATTGCATGATTGTGCTGTGAGTGAGACGCAGCATCGCTGCGAAGCGAGTGCGGAGTTCCGATCCGCGGTTCCGTATTCTCCGCGAGGGGAGCGGCCGGAGACGAACGAAGTGCATGACAGACTGAAAAGAAGTGCTGTTTTATCCAAGTGTTCATGGTGGTGCCCAATATATGTGCCCGGCGGTATATCTTGTATATTTATTTTTGCTCTTAAATGTTTTGAGTGTGACAAGGAGGAAGGTGGGAGCATTATCTAAGTAACAGTTAAGAAGTTTTGGTGTATTTGCTGTGGTGTTCAGTCAGTTTCCCAAGTACTGGGGGGAGGGGGCTGACTGATTATCAAAGTGGCAGAAAGGAGAGAGTCACTTCTTTGGTGGTTTGGGCTTCAGCCCTGGAAATTTGTTAAGAAGGGGGAGAGCGAATTTATTTAAGCCTCAATACCTTTTAAACCCCCATATTGATGGATACACAGGAGTGAGTCCTTGTTTTGTATGGGCTTACTAGCAAAGTGCATGAGAAAATTTGGCATTCGGCTTGAAATTTGGTCCTTTTGAAATGTAAATTTTGTGGAAAAGGTGGTGTCCTTTGTCTAGAAGACAGAAGGCTGAGTGCTTCAGGTGTTTTCCCAAAGTCCTGTGGATCTGTGATTGGAATGAGACTCTCTAATAATCTGAAACAGTGAAGTTTGTATGTGGATAGAAGAATTTAATCCCAGAGAACTGGAACATTTGGGAAGAAGATTAGGAAAAGATAGTAAAAAACTGCAATAAAAAGGGTTGTGTGGAAATTGAAACAAGGGCCAGTATCTAATAAGGAACAGTAATAAATAAATAAGTAAATGGGAATGGGAAATCAAGGAAATGAGTAATATCCAAAACAAAGACGTTTTAAAGAAAGCCTCCTTCGCTGCATATTGGTACATTGGAAGGATGTTGTTAGAACTGGAGGCACAGAAAGCAAGAGAACTTTCATTAAGTATTGCAATCAGTGGTGGCCACTATATAATCTACATGGCCACTTTATGGATCAATCGACTATAATGATGTCTTGTAATCAGTGTTTTTGAGAAGAGAAGGGAAATGGGATGAAATGTTGGATATTGATATGTTGTTTCAGCATCTTGGAGGGAAAAGGTATGGAATTAAGTTGGCCACTGACTGAGCCTTTGGTATTGGCATTAGAAAAGTATAGGCTGCAGAAAGATAAAGGAAGTGTTAATAGGTTGTTTAAAGTGTTAAAGGTGTGGCATGTAGTATTTGATACAGCTGTTTGAAGTTGAATGAGCAGGGAAAGAGGATGTAGGGATGTTAATAGTTCTGCCTCAACCCGAGGCTGAGATCTAAAAATCATGGGTGTGAGCTCTCTGGGGCAGAGGGACCATGATGGGTCCAAGAGAGTTGTCACGTAAACAGAAAAGCAGATAACTCTTAAAACAACCTGAGTTCACGTGTGAGCTCAGATTGCCAATGGGACTGCTCAGGGAACTTTCAGCGATTTCATTCCCCTGACCGACCCCCCCCAACTGAGACCCTAATCACTCCGGAAATTATGAACAGCTATACCGAAATCTGGTTAAATTGGGAATTTAGTATTTGTTCCAACAAGGTCCAAAAGAAAACCCTATGGAATTTTTGGACCAACTTTTGAAATGCAATGAAGAAAAAATAAATAAATAACAATTTGGACATGGCTTCAGAATACAGAGGCAATTGGCTAGCCTCTTTCTAGGGCAATTGCCCCCCTGATACCAGAAAGAAATTGTCTTAAGCTGCAGGATAAACTTACAACAGTCAAGAATAATGGGGACCTGGGGCACCTACCCTAGCAGGTCCACTGGTTGAAATAAAGCTAGGGAACGAAGAGAGAGGCTTGAATTTTTGTTGGTTAAGGGAGCTTCTTTCTCTGTGTTAATTAGTCTGTAAATGTAATAGGGGCAACTGGCTAACAGGAAAATGTTTTTTTTTTGCAATGCATGAAATTTAAATTGGGAAAAATGATTGGAATTACGAAATGAGGAAAACAGTCAAGTTTGGTTCATGGTACTAGATTTAAAGGAAGCTTTTTCCTGCCTGCCCGTGGCAACTGAAAACCAGAAACTCCTTGCCTTTGAATGGGAAAATCCTAATAGGGGATGTAAAACTCAGATGACTTGGACAGTGTTACCACAAGGGTTCAAGAACAGCCCCACCATATTCAGGAAACAACTAGCCTGTGATCTGGAAGTTTGAAAGACATCTTTGGGAAAAGGGGACACTGTTGCAATATGCAAATGATAGCCACTGAAGAAGAAAAGGAATGTGTATCATGGACTATTAGTTTACTAATTTTTGGCACTAATACTGTGAACCCAGCCTCTTTTCTCAGTAACAGAGTTTCCAGATCACCCACTCATGATTGCATCAAGACCATGGACACAGTATACTCCAGCTGACCAGACGTATAGGAAACACCCTTAGAAGATGTGGAGGATTGGTATATAAATGGCAGCAGCTTTGTCCGGCAGGGATTTTGCCTCACAGGATATGCGGTAACAAACATCAGCCCAAAAGGTGGAAATCATTGCCTTGATAAGAGCTCTTGAGCTGGCAAACATTTGGACGGATTTTGAAATATGCCTTTGGTGTGGTGCATGCACACAGGGCAATTTGGAAAGAGAGAGGACTTTTATCATCCTCAATTAAACATGCAGAAGAGGCTGATAGCAGTTATTAGGGAAGAAGGAAAAAGGAGGCCCAGACAGGAACAGCCCCGGCTAGGCAAGATTCATTGTGCCCTATGTAAGAAATCTGGGCTTTGGAAAAACGAATGCCTGGAACAGAAAAGAAATGGAAAAGGAAACCGGGGAAGGAGAGAAAAGAGGTGGAACTTCTGTTGGATGTGGGGGCAACTTATTCAATTTTATATAAAGCATTAGTATCAGTGGGGAATGACTATGTTGTAGTGAAGTGGGCAACTGGCCAATCTGAAACAGCTTATTTCTGTAAACCATTGAAATATAAATATGGGAAACAGTGGGGCATTCACATGTTCCTATACATGCCCAACTCCCTGGAGTCACTCCTAGGGAGAGATTTATTGGAAAGATTACATGTAACCATTTCATTTAAAAATGGGGAGATTATTCTGGAGGTAAATGATCAAAGACAATGTGGAAATGTTGAGTTTGATCTTGACAGCTTTTGAGACCAAAGAGGAAATTAGTGAGGAAATCCTAAGTCAAGTGTTTTCTGGAGTATGATCTTCTAGTGTACCAGGGAGGGTGAAAAATGCACTTCCAATATAAATTAAACTTATGCACTTCCAATATAAATTAAACTTAAGGAATGAAAACAGCCAGTTAGAATTAAACAGTACCCCTTGAAAAAGGAAGACAGAGAAGGAATTAGCCTGATAATCGATTAACATGCTTAAAACCAGAGCTAACTTGTTTTACCAAGTTAGACCTGAAGGATGCCTTCTTTTGCCTCCCTCTCCATGAAGCCAGCCAGAAAATCTTTGTATTTGATTGGAAAAGCCCTAAGAGTGGGCACAAAACACAGCTCACATGGACAAGGGTGCCTCAGGAATTTAAGAACTTACCCACCTTGTTTGGAGAACCACTTGCAAAGGACTTGGTGACCTGGAAAGCCCCATCAGGAGAAGGAAGGCTGTTGCAGTATGTAGATGAAGTATGAAGATAATAGCCACCCAGACAGAAGTGGCATGTGTGGCCTGAACGGGGATTGCCCTGGGAATACTAGCACAGGACCTGGGCCCATATTGAAGGGCAGTTGCTTATTTTTCTAAGCAGCTAGATGCTGCTGCCAAGGGATGGTCAGGATGCCTCAGAGCCGTTGCAGCAATGGTGCTAAATATCCAGGAAGCACACAAGTTCACCTTGGGCCAGAAAATAACTGTGCTAGTGTCTCACACAGTGTCCACAGTGCTGGAAGTGAAAGGCGGTCACTGGCTTTCCCACAAAGGTTCCTAAAATCAGCAGAAACCAAGGGGAGCCAGTACACCATGACTGCCTGGAGACCATTGAAGCTACCTACTCCAGCTGTCCAGATCTGAAGGACACTCCTTTTGATGACGTGGAAATATGGGAGCAGCTACGCCATCAGCAGAAAACGACATGCTGGGTATGCAGCTATCTCTTGCAAAGATGTGATAGAATCTGGACCTTTTGCCAACAGATACCTCTGCACAAAGGGCTGAGTGAGATAATTGCTCTGACTTGTGCCTTGGAAAAAGCAAAAGGAAGGAAAATAAACATCTGTACGGACTCAAGATACACATTTTGGGTTGTCCATATGGAAAGAAAGAGGACTGTTGAACTTCTGAGAAAAAAAAAAAAAAATCAAACATGCAAAAGAAATAATGACATGTATGTACTTTAAGGCACACCAGAAGTTGAGCTCAGAATTGGAGGAAAGAAATGATCTGGCGGACAGAGAGGCAAAAGAAGCAGCAGAAAATGAGGTAGCAACTGAGGGAGCCCTGATTCTAGATGGGCAGATTCCCCTTGAAGGTAAGCCTGTATATAAAAAAGGATAGAAAATTAATTGAAAGACAAAAGGAAAAATATAACCAAGAGGGATGGGCTATTACCAAAGAGGGGAAGGGGAAGCTAGTCATCCCCTCCAATTTATTGTGGTCACCGGTAAAGAAAAAACACCGGAAGACACATTGAGCAATAGACGCTTTGTATAACTATCTAATTTGAAAAATTGTTGCCAAGAACTTATATGCTACTATCACTCAAATAACTTAACAATGTGATATTTGTCTCCAGACTAACCCCCAAAATACCCCCAAATCAAAACTGGGTCAAATTGGAAAAGGCCATGGGCCTGGGCAACAATGGCAAATTGACTTTTCTGAACTTCCAAGAAAAGGGGGGTGTCAATATTTACTGGTGTTAACAGATACCTTTTCAGGATGGCCAGAGGTTTTCCCTAGTAGGACTGCCAAAGCCCGCGAGGTAACTAAGTCTCTTGTAAAGAAAACTTCGAAACCACAGTGGGAATGACTACACCAGGTACGCGTTACTACCTTTACTGCAATTAGGATCAAGGAACAGTGCCTGGATTCACCATTCTCAAGTGAAGAAAGCTCCAGAAGCCCTCTGGAAAGTAATGCCAGGTGACGGTGAACTGAAACTAAAGCTTAGTCAAGCAAAATGAAGATATTACAGTCGGGAGTATTTAGTAACATAATTAGCAGAAATTTAGTTAACAGAATCATTTTATTTTTGTGGCTTACAGACGTAATTGTGATTCAAGAATTGGAAGGTGCCTTTATGACAATAGAGAATGGTGAGTGGCCTTGGTCCGAAGCCTTAACAATAGAGGATAAGAGCATTAATGGAAAGTTAGTGTAGTTATCTGGTGAACAAATGATGACCATTGACATACATTATCAAAATGGGAAAAATTAGGGGAAGAGTGGACACACCAAAGAACCATAGGGGACAAAATTAAAATAGGGTGCCAAATGATTAATGGAACGACCCACGAGAAAGTAACGGGGATTTTAGTAAAACCCGTTTCCAATAGGGGCCAATAAGAAGGTTGCATCTGCCAAGGTAAATTAGATTGTTGGTATAATTTTACATTAACACAGACTGTAGTAATTAGCTGTTTTTGGCTGGACAATATGGTCACAAAAGCAAGCACACCTCAGGGGCAGGACACAAAGAGACTTAATCGGAATGCTAGGAACAGGATTAGGAGTTCTAAATCAAATTGATTAAGAAATATTAATGAATAAGCTGGCCACAACAACAAGTGATTGAACAAAACTAAAACAGCCCCTACAATCATCTTTATTGGCATTGGAACCAGCCAATGGCAAGTTTCATTACTGAGATGGGAAAAGGCTGAAGACCAAGACCACAAACTAATACTAGATGCACCTAGTATGATTCAAGATAATGTATATATTTGTAAAGGCTGTGTGTGTTTAAGAACTGCTTGTGCTTTTGTAGAAGTAGATAAGGAGAGTACAACTCGCCCTAGCAAGAATCATTCTAACTCTTGTATTTGTAACTCTGTTAGAATCATCGGGTGTGATTTTCTATATTTGGCACCAGTGGTATCCCACCAGTTGATCAGGTCTAACACCACAATATACCTACACCTATCGGGATGCCCTCTTTGGATGGTCGCCAACTGCAACCGGGATTTTGAACACATTATGTCACCCAATTATTGTTTTATTGATATTAGTTGGTGTAAGTTTAATATTGTCTTTCTTAATGTTGCTTGGAATTGGAAATTGTTACGACGAATGGCGATATTAGCTTCCTTGACAAAAGTACATGGCAAGGCATTGAGGGATACGTACCATAGAGATTGGGAAGAAAAAATTTATATTAAGTAAAAGAATTTACTAAGATTTTCTAGAAAAGGGGGGACTGAAACATGGGATTAGAAATTAGAGAGTGACTGATTATGAATAAATATATAGACAACACTCATTGCTTAATATGTGCTACATTTGTGATGTACTGGGCCTATGCTGCGCTTAGGCCTCCAGATGAGCCCCTGGGGCCCCAAGGACCAGACGAGCCCCTGGGGCTCCAAGAACCAGATAAATCTAACCCTATTGTTCGGATGATGAGCAAAGGCTCAGAGATAAGGAAGACTGTTTATAAAGGATAAGGTAAACAAGCAAGGCGTCGAGATAACAGGAGCCTCTTGGATCCCGAGAACTGGACCAAACCAACTTTATGGCCCAGATTGTGACCAAGTGCTCAGGGAGCATGCGCAAGGAGATGAGGTTAAAAGTTCAACTCTGAGGAAGACGTCTTACTTCATCCTGACGACCACCCGACGACCACCCGGACGACCACCAGAGAGTACTACGCAAGCGCAGAAGGACTGATAAGATAATTAGCATACGAAGCGGGGCTAGGTGGAGCTAGGAAATGAATATGCCTAGGTGTGTTGCGAAACTTAATGCATATGTAATATTTTAGGGGATAAAAGAGAATGCAAGCGAGCGAATTGTTGCGCACGACTTTGGTGGGACTACCCCCCGTGTTGCCCAGCGCTGAATAAACATACCTACTTTACAATCTTACTGATTGTGGAGTCAGTTTTTCGCGATTCAACTCCTTACTGATTTACTGATTTCTTTTTTTTAATTACACGTTTTCATTTGCAATGTGTAAAGTCTACATATTACATCACAAGCCCATTTCACAAACACTAACAGAACTGGCTGCATAAATTCACAGATTTTGTGGTAAAAAGATGAGGGATCTTCTGTAACACAACCAGTGGGTCAACTACTAGTAAAGAAATTTGTTGTGATTTCTAGGACTGCTAAACTTTGTAGACTCTAAAGGCATATTTAAAAACTACCAGCAGAATAACTGACATTATTTCTTGACAGTGAAAATAACTTCCTAGGAAGATAGTAAATATTTTGAAAGTGTTCTACTAACACTTTGAAAGCACTTCTAATTATTTTATATGAAAAACAGTGAGAGGTTCATTTATTTTTATTTTTTTATAAACTAGTGGCCATTAAGTTTGTATTTTGGGTCTACAGAGATGGAAGAAACATGGCTATATTTCACTGCAGCTCCTAGTCAATTATCTGTCACCTGGTTTTCTACGCAAACTCAGTGCATTGCAGCAATCCTTCTTCCACTAGCCATAAAGCCTGATAACCCATTTTTCCTCATTATCAAGCTGGATTTCTTGTTGGAATAATTCTCCTAAAATCGTTTAAAGGACTGAATTCCAGGTTTGTAATTAAGTGTGAAATTCTCTGGAATATGTGGAATCAGAACAAAGTGGGCCACATTCATCCCAGGAAAAGTTTCACTAGCATCACTGAGGCTACACCAAAAATGAATTTGGCACTTAACTTTAGGAACAAAACAAGCAATGTCATTATAAGTACTCAATTATTGTATCAAATAACAATGTAACCTGCGTATCATCCTTCATTTATATCTTTTCTGCTGTAGTAAAATCATTGAAGTCAATTGGTAACTGTGCTAAGTTCATGTCTTCCACTGTTTTTCAAAACCATGAAAGGTGGCTGTTAGGCCTCTCTTTCATATGTTAAATATCTTCGTGCCCTATGAAGTGATGCTGTATCAAAACTAATGGCTAATCAAAACCAGGCTGTTCTGTGATGTAAATATGAGGGACTTAGAGCATACTTGGGTTCTTAAGGAAATGCATAAAGGATACTATAGATCTGTATGTTACATATGTTACCATTGTTACAAGGGAATGTGTGTTGTTAACAACAACAACAAAAAAGAATAATAGAACTATTGAATATCCTGAGTTGGAAAGGACCCACAAGGATCATTGAGTCCAATCCCAGTCACTGCATCTGATTTGATTTCAACTACTGAACTCCTGAAGAAAATTATGGACATGCTAGATAAATGTGGTCAACTTCCGGATTTTTTTCTTATTTAAATCACTGTAGATATGAGAAAATTCACTTTACTAGACCATATCTGTATACTGAACCTAATAGCCTCACGAACAATGTACTAAGCCTATTGGTAAGGTTTCTTTTCTTTTCCTTTCTTTTCCTTTCTTTTCCTTTCTTTTCTCTTCTTTTATTTCCTTTTATTTCCTTTTCCTTTCTTTTATGTTTCTATAGCTATTTAAAAATCAAATTTATTTGTGGGGCTTTCTTTCAGATATTTTTCACCTTTTTCTAGATTCATCTGCTGTATGAGCATTCGCAATTCCAACCATTACACAAGTGATATTGTTAAGGTCATGACACAGCGAGAGAAGACACTTCTGAATTAAAGTTCTATGTATTTGTTTTCCAGAAAAACAAGATGAGATAAACAGAACATATAGTGAGGAGATGAGGGAACAAAACAAAACAAAACAAAAAAGTAAAAAAGTCTCTCCTGAGACAAACCTAATAACTGGCTCCAAAAGCTCTCATAAATTATTAGCTTTGAAATCACTCAAAATGTCTGGAATGTTGTATGTGTCACTGATGTACTTGAAGTTCACCTAAGAAACTGCATCATCAAAATGTGCCGACAAAAAATGCCAGCAGCTACGCCACCTTGCAATCCATCACATATCTGTTTCAGAATTATAAAGTGTCATAAAATGTAATTTCATCTGGTTCTGCCGCATACATTTAAATCTTCATATTCTTACTGAGGAAGGAAGAAGACTAAAAACAGTTCATTTATCTTTCCCTCCATCTGATTGATTACTTTTTTCCATAAAGCTTATGTTTTCTTGTAAATTAATACAAAATGCATAGAGATAAATATTTCATATTTTCAACTGAACATGTGAGTTGTAAGAATTTAGTGCCTTTCATGATAGTTATATATCTATACAGCCAACAAACAAATACATGATGGTCAACTATCTGTTGTATCTGTATAAAAATATACAGGAACATTTACTTAACTGAGTACAGGGACAACTGGAAATTTGGTTTCAGTGCTGAAAACAAAGAAAGGATTGGCCAAGCAGTGGAAATAAAGGTGACTGTGTTCAAATCAAAGCTGCTAGTGTACTCAAAGGAAGCATTCTGTACCATCATAATGAACAACTGGTTTATCTAAATTTGACACGTGTCATCAAGCGCATATAAAGGAAAAGGTATTTTGCATTTGGAATTTGACATTGTATTAACCATTACCTAGTTAATGCATCCAGAACAATGCAAATAGTACCAAAATAAGTGATGAAGCGTGAAGGAAACAAATCCAACCCTATCTAATAATAAGGAAAAATGCTTTATTTCCACGTTCAGTTTAATACAAAAGAGCTAACAGCAACCTATGCATTAGATTTCTTTCTTTCTTGTTTCCCATGGTCTTTCTCCCTCCTCCCATTTCTCCTCATGAATACAGAGTACCAAAGTGCTTCCTGTGCTGAGCTACAGGACACATGCTGGGTGCAGCTCTTGAAGTTTGCTCAGCAAGGGCTAGAAGTAGGCAGCACAGTGAGTTAATGGAAGAATAATTGAAAGTGAGCTTGGGTGGTTGAAAAAAGGACCCACACATCGTGGTAATAAGGTTTGCCTTTTTTGTTTCTGTTAGTAGCTGTTGATAATTTCAGATCTTTCCTTCTAAAATCTATTTCAAATCATGTCTGGAATAGTAAAGTGTGTTTAGCTCTTATCTGCCACTTTTTGATCATTTCTATTAACTTAACTCTATGTGTATCGATGATAACTATACAAAGAATAATTAAGTGCATTTAAGAACAGTAATTTGGAATATGTACATTTATTATTGTAGGGATTTCCATAAATTATTTGATTTTTTTCTTCTGCTGTAGAGAATACTGCATTCATCAAAGTTCCTGAATAAATCTAAAGACTAACAATATTTATTTTCTCTCTTTCTTTCAAAGAAACTTTCACCATTACCTGTTAGTGCTCCATGCATATTTAATCCAAGTGCACAAATGTTCTTATACAATAGCATGGATGGCACACCTGACATTTGTGTGGCCAAGAACTCCACAGACTCTGCTGATCTAGCATATCTTTTGCTGCATATAAACATATACAGGTTTTCATTTTAGAAAATTAATGTTTTCATCCACTGAACAGCTCCTGCACAAACAACACCTCTTTCTTTATTTGTCTGTCCTTTCCTGCTACTCCACTAGACCAGCCTGTCCTTTTATCCATCCTTAAAGTCTTGCTACTGAAAAATCCATGTACATTTGTAGTGCAAGTAAAAGAGAATAGAAGTTCAACTCTCTCACATGAGGATGGAGATATTCAGTTTACAACTTGAGAAGATGACAGTAAGTACAGAGACAGGAAACAGAACCAAAGTATCACTGTATACTACTCAAAGCACTCTTGTTTGGATGCGTCCATGTTTAAGACTGGTGAAATGTTACATAGTGTACAAAAGACTTTCTCCTTTACCACACTATGTAGGGAGAAGTCAGCAATTACCAGGAAGAAGTTGATGATAATGGTCTCAGAATTTTGTTGGCCTTGGGCAAAAGAACCGTGAGAATGTGGTCAGAAACTCAACACAAGTTGTGAGGAAAAACTAAGGGGAGATTTCAGCCCTCTGAACAGAGACTTTAACCTGCAAAAGCACATATATGGAAAGAACTAAAAAGCAACATTTCTGCAGAAATGTCCGGGCCACTAAGTTCAAAATAGCTTAAATATGTTTCACAGAAGAGCCTATAAAGTATCTCTTTAGTCAGAAACAGGGATGGAAATAAACAGATAATGAGCAGGTACAAGAGTTGAAGTTTAATTCTTCACATACTATTGCAATAAAACATTTTGTTTCTTGTATGAGGGAGGGACTATGTTTAAAAGTGAGGAGATATTGCAACTGTTGGGTATTTGTTTCTGCACGGAACTTCCAACAATGCTTCTAATTAGCACTGACTTTCGCTGCCCTACTGGTATGGCTGCTTCTCCCTAGGGATCTTGCTTGTGACTGGTTTCAACAGCAGAATGATGTGTACATCTCAGTGAACACCAGTACCTGACAGGGATCCTTATGGCTCACTTAAACACAGCTCTTTGGATCTGTAATGTCAATATTAAGTCAATTTATAAATACGGTCTGAGAGTGGGAATACATGGCTCCTTAACTTGAGATACAGAGTGGTGGAAGTGTTATTTGTCCCAGGCTAGAACATTTTGTAAGCATATAGTCTGGCTACAGTTTTAGGGTTTCATATTGTTTTATGTGTGATTATTTATTTCTGGTTCTGTACAAAAACAAAAACAACAAAAAAAAAAGGAGTGCTAATCAACTGGATAGTTGACTGGAGTAGGCTAAAACTTTGTGCCTATAAAAAGCTTCATAGCTTCATATCCAGATGAGACAATGGTTTAAAACTAGCACAGGCAAATACATCAAAATAAATTGTGATGTAGGAACATGCAAAATATTGGAACCAGATTAAGGATCCAGGAGCTAAACAGATCGTGAGTTAACTTCATATTTAAGAGAAAGTATATTAATTTGACTTACTGGCTTCAGTGTTCAAGTTCTCCAGGAAGGCCTTAGAACAAAATTATTCCAAAGAACAAATTTCAAGACAAACTTTTCTTGTTTGCATCAACAGACAGCAAAGATCAATTTCCCTTTCATGTTATGAAAGGCTATGCTTACACTGAAATGCTTTCTTTTCTTTTTTTTTTTTTTTTTTTTTCTACTAAAAAGAGCATGTAAAGAAGTTAGAAAGTTCAGTGCTGTCTCAAAATGGATTAGTTGGTGTTTGAGTTGGCTAACTGCAACTTCTATAAAAAGCCTTTTAATCGTCCATAAGTAGTCCTTGTTTGGTTTTGAATACAATTGAAGAAAAAAGAATATAGAAAGATAGAACACACGGTCAGCACAGTCAGTACAACTTCAAGCAGAATTCTAAAATCCTCTCCTTCACTGTGACAGCTTGCTGATGAGAGATTACTTCCCAAAATCATTACTGGAAATAAGTCCGCTAGTAAAAATTAATCTATTGATGCCCACATAGTACAAGATTTCAATTATTCATCCATCTTATTTATTACCTAATATGCATAGGACCACTTAGTCATTTTGCTGCCCTTCTTTAAATAAATATATTTCTCTTGGCACACAGAAAGAAATAATAGTTAAATATGCTTTAGCTTCATACTTAGGATGCAGCACTATAAAATGTAATCATTTATTTCCTATTCACTGGACAAAAGGAAACAAGTGCAGACAATGTTTGTTTCAACTTGCTGAGCCTAGTGAACTACTAAAGAGAACAATGCTTAATGTACTAGAAAGACTCGAAGAATGCCGTTCCTTCAGCTACAGCATTGCAAACACTTGAAAAGTCCGCTCTTTAATCCCTTCTGCTATTTGCCAATTTTTTATAGCTGTTGTGTCTTCCACTGTATTAGCTTACCATCAGGAAATGAGGAATGTCAAGGTTTCCATACAGAAGTGTTGCACAAATAAAATTCAGTTATTTTGCTGCTTTTAACATCAAGAGGAATGTCATTTCCCCTCTGGCCAACCCAGGAAGAAGATGAGTATTATCCAAACCCAGTGTCTCCATTCTTACCCTTTTCATACTAAACTAGTATTACCCTAAAAATAAATAGTCTTTAAACACTATTTTCAAGGAAATTTGACTGTGACTCTACTCCATCTTGCAACACAGCTTCTTAACCTGCATCTCTGACCCTGTCGGCAAGGCCTCTAAGGGGTCAAGCACTATTCTGGACTTGAAGATTTGAAGCCACAGCAGTGATTATATAGAAAAAAAAAAAAATCCTACCAGTATCCAACAAGATAAAAAAGTTTAGAGTAAAACATCCCATACTGTTGGCATGTCTGTTGCTCTTAAATCATCATACAGTTTGATATCATCAGCACTGGGAGTTATAATTTACATTTACTAAAAAAAAAACAAAAACGGAAGGCTGGCATTTTTTTCAATATATCAGTATGGATAAATTTCACATCCACATCTGCTAAGATTAGAGGACTGGAAGAATCGTACTGCCTCAGAAAATGTTTCTGTTTAACAAGCGGTATGAATGTGGCCCTTTCCACAGACAAGCAAGCAATTATCATTTTTTTTTAGTATATTTGTCCCAGTTAGAAGACTTAAGTGTCTTCTCTTTTTTCTTCTTTTATTTTTTTTTTCTTAATCATTACTTACTTTCCTGTATTTGTTCTGAATATAACATGGTTTCCATTCTTTTGAGCTGCACAGTTTACCTGAAGGATTAAACAGAAACTCAAAAAAGCTTACTGTTTTTGTTTGTTTGTTTGTTTGTTTGTTTGTTTTTGAGTTGAGTATCAAGTCATTTCCATCCCTGTTAAAGGATGTTCTTGCTGTCCTTTTTAACCAAGACTCGGTTTTGTTATTTTTTGTTTTCTTTTCTTTTTCTCCGTTTGAGGCTAAAAAGTATGGTTTGATCCAAGGACAACAGTTATACACAAGAGACTGCTCTACACTAAATTAGAAGGTTTCTCATTCCTTGTATTCCTGCCTCTTGACTGGTACAATTCAGGTTTTCATTTATTATTTAGAATCACTTTCCTACTGTATATGAGATTGAAAGTTTTCAAAACTAAGAATTCAATTTAATGTTATTTCAGTCATTCAAATGGTACACTTGTGAAAATTCTCTGTACATATTCATCTGCGAAGATTAATTTAACTCACTGTCTCCAAAGTACTGTTTTTCAGAGTACTGCTTAAGGAGACTTTAAATACTGGACAGAAACAGGTTTTTCATTTATATTAATAGTAAAAACAGATATTACATGGTCCTTATTAAGGTCAGAATCCTTGTTACCTGGCATTTAGCCATTCACATTTCAGTAAATAAGTATAAAATATGCTTACTATACCTATAAAATATTATAAGATAAAATACTTTTTAGTGCTTATAAAAATATATAAAATTATTCCAAATTGCAACAGAGAATTTTAAGCCTCCTTTTCACGTATGTAAATGTGAAAAGACTTGGCACATTAGCAATATCTGCTAAAATTCTACAAATGAGTGCTAGTTCTAGGCTGAGAAAATAAATAAATAAAAAGTAAAAATTTGAAATTGTAGGTCCACAATGAAACTTCTTTACATACATATTTTAGCTGATTTAACCTCAGTCACTAAAGGCTGGTAAATAAAGTCTATTTTACCAACTTTATAGTTCAGATCAAAGTATGATAACTGTAATCCCCTCAAACACCCACAAAGCTAGATCCAGACATACACATCTGATTTTTTGTCCCTTAATATTTTTTATTAAGGCTTTATAACTAGATTCGATTAATTCTCCCTTCAAGTCTCCTCAAGGGCTCCATACCTTTCCAACTTTCTAAATTATCTGAACATTAGCAGCAGTGATCTATACAGTAGTTTTCATTCTGATCTCACTTGTAATATTTTACTACTTAACTCTGAGTTTGATTTTCACTCTTAAAATCTTCTTATTTCACTTACGCCAAGTTAATTATATCTGTACACAGTTTAATCCCTTTACATGGGACTGAAATAGTGGCGAGCTATTGTTTAAAAAAGAATCATAGAACTCTGTAGAGATTACTCCTAATGATGCTTGTTTTATACAGATATAAATGTAATTTCAGGCCAGTACCAGGTGACTTGGTATCAGACACTTCAGATTAGTGATGGAAGCTTGCATGAGAAAGAAAATTGTGGAACCATTTTCTTAAAAATCAACAACAACAACTAACAAAACAGCCAGAAGTAGTGACAGAAAACAGGATACACGCTTTTTTAACAAACAGACAATGAATTTGAGCAGAGCAGCTGGTCTTCCTCGACATGAATGTTGGAGATCCATGTCTGAAAAGTTTAAGAGGCAGCTTTGCAACTTGGATAGCAATAGGGGCCTGCCAAACCAAATCATGGAGATTATCCATACACAATCAGTTGCTTTTTTTTAACTCTGCTTCAAGTCATGGGCCTACACGCTTGAACATTTTGCTTCCTGCTCTCTTCTATCTTCTAAACTAATCTTTAATTAACAGTTCTCAACCTTTCACATTTGATATGCTACACAAAAACAGGCTTTATAAAATATCGTGCACAATACAACTTTGGATTATAAGGACCATTTAATTTTTTTAAAAATAAACATCTGCTTTTTGGAATTTACCTCCTAACATATGAACTAGAGCTTCCTGAGCCACTGGGAATACCCACACCTCTGAGAGCCAAAATGAACACTGATAAACCTTCAAGGTTTGCCAGGTCTGCAGGGCTCCCAGTCTGAACAGATGGATTGGTTGGTACACTTTAAGATTCTTACTTTTTTTTTTTTTTTTTTTTTTTTTTTCTTAAACAGCATACCCCCTACCTTGTAAACAAGCCTCCAAGCACAGAAAACAAACAAACAAAAAATATATTTAATGGCCCCCTGTTCTGTTTCATTATTTACACCCCTCACATGTACTTCCCCAGCTGAGTAATACTCTTTGATGATTATATCTCTAAAGAACATTGCTGTGATCATGTAATGTGCTATGGAACCATAGATAATCAATCAAAATAAGAGAAACAGAGAAAGTAACTTCCTGACTTTTAAGAAACTGATTTAGTTCTTACGAAAAATGCCGAATTGACAGTTCTAAGATTGAAATAATCTTTTCAAAAGATTAATAGGAATAGTGCATATTATACAATATTAAAACAGTGTATTCTACCCCTGAAGGGACAACTTTGATAAGCTAAGACTTCTGTCTCTGCAGTTCATTTAGCCAAGGTCCAGCTATATTTGTTAATTTCCAACATGTGAGCCACTATGGTAGTGGTTTTGTGGTAGACTCACATTGGCAGATTGGTAGTTTGGGGAACACAGACATCCCTCATTCATTTCATACACTGTAAATCAACATGTTTTTGTCAACTTGAGCCTAGTGAGATTAAAGCTCATTGCCTACTGTCCTCAAGAGATGAAAGTATTGCTATCCTAAGTCTTAGACGCTTAGTGAGGAAACTTTTTTTATTTTTATTTTTTAAACTCTGTTGCTTGGCAAATTGCTTTATAGTACAGGTTTGACTGAGAATGTATTTACATGAAGAATTAGTACTGTGACTGTTAAAAGTGATAAAGACTGAGAAAATGCACATACTGTAGATTTACTGGATGAAGGATATCATGTGAATCATAATGCTGATTCATCCTTACAACAGTTTAAGTGTGAGAAGAGAGAGAAACATCAGAAGAAATTTGCAGAGATGTTTTACACTTGAATAGAGTACCTTAGTCATTACTGTTGTAACTAGGACAACTCACTGAGTTCCATTTAATGAGCATACTTGTGAATATTTGTACTATTATCAATGCCCAAATTATATTTTTTTCCTTTCTTTCTTTTCTCCACTCCACCCCTTTAATTGTATTTTGTCTGCATCTTGTCATGAAGACATAGGTCTGAAAAGCCACAGCTGCAGCTGTACAATTTGAAGTCAAAGTGGTATATTAATAAAGACAAACTTCTCCCAAAGTTTGACTTGGTTTTATTTTTTATTTTTTCCAGTTATTAATGGCTGTGTTACTATAAAATGGTAGTTTGAATAAATGTCATGCTTTTACAGTTCTGATAATGACACAAAACACTGAGGCTACAAACAGTTCAATAATTTCTTCATAAATTAAGTAACACAGAAAATACTAAATATACTGATTGAATTCAGCTTTTTGGAACCTCATGGCCAGATGCAGTTTTGTTAGTTGTTAAGTAGGCTGCTCTTTGAAGCCAAAGGTCACTAAGGGTCCAGATCTGTCAAGGTGTATTAGGTGATTCATGCTCCTACAGAGGAGCCCTGTGAAGAGTTTGAAATAATCTGGCATTCACAGAATCATCCCACAGGTCTCATCTGCTACAGGATGTTTGTAACCTCACATTTGAACAGAAGAGGCTGAATGAGTATGGTATCATATTTTGTTTATATTTGCAGGCTAGAAGTGTGCTCATCTTTGTAACAGCAGATTTCACAGGATACATACTGATGTAAAATCACATTCAATGCTTAAGTTAAAAAGCAATTACCCCGCCTACCCTTTTCTCCCCATTACTCTGGTACATTACAGAGTGAACAGTATACTGCAGGGAAGAGAAATGGCATAGAGCTATGCTGCATGGATAATGCCACAGAGCTCCTTTCTTACTTTTATGAAGTAATATTGGTGACTCAATTTGCCTACTTAATCTTGTATAACATGTCATCTATGGGGTTAGCTTCTTTCCCAAGAGATTTTTTAAAAATGGAAAGTAGTGTCCCTGGTAATCATAGCAATGTCTGAAGAGAGAGTGTCATGTTGTTTTGATGTTTCTGTAGCAGCAATAAAATAGATAGCATGCAGAGCACAGGCAGAGCAATTAAACTTCTGTTGGGTTGACCTGCCAATGGATTTTAAATGTAAGTGGGATAAGCAAAAGCACTGATTATCTAAAGAATCTGATTAGGGAATCACTAGACAAAGGAACATGGAAATTATAAATTTGGATAGGGCTTATGTTTGGAGATGCCAAATGGAAGAAACGAAAAATGCTAACCTCCTTAAAGGAATATGATTCTGATTTTAAAGGCAAAATTTAGAAGAAAACAAGGAAACCTGAGTAGGAAAGCCTTTACTATTAGGTGTCCATTAGTTTCGTAACTTGGCTTTATTAGTTACATGAAACATTTTAGGGTAAGGTTTCAGTATCTTTTCCAAAGCACATATGTCTCCCTCTTTCACTAACATCTCAGATGAAGTGAGCTATAAAATCATATTGTTGTTAGCTCTGGAAAGTCTCTACTCTGTTACCTGGGAAGTGCTAGAGAAGGCTGTATTTGCACCCAGATGCCAGAAAAATAACAGCCTTGTAGGATCTAGTAGTTCATCATAAAAGAGAACCTGCATGCCAGTCAGTGTGCCAGACAGGTAGAAACTCAAAATTGGGAACTAGAGTTTGCAGAGTTCCAGTGAACCTTCACAAACACAGGTGCAACACAATGAAATCTAAACAGATGGCTTAGATGAATGTCCACCACATAATTACACTTATGTGTATGCTGTTCAGCCTATTGCTATTCAGGCATAGATCCTGATACGAAT
The DNA here is from genome assembly GCA_011075105.1 of Heteronetta atricapilla. Lineage (NCBI taxonomy): Eukaryota > Metazoa > Chordata > Aves > Anseriformes > Anatidae > Heteronetta > Heteronetta atricapilla. The sequence goes on along the minus strand of CM021734.1, from coordinate 38,804,731 downwards.
CCTTACATATCAGTTATGTAGAAGAAACATAATCAAGCCTCCACAGAGTAGTGTGCCTACTTCAGTTTTCAGAATCTGCTTCTACAGTACAGCACAGCTGAGGAATATCAAGAGTTCTGTACCCACTGTTTATACTTTTTATTATTATTATTATTTTTCTTTCTGAAGAACAACATTCTATGCAGCCTTTATTTCATATAATTATGGAATATTCTGAGTTGGAATGGACCCACAAGGATCATTTAGTCCAACTCCCGGCCCCACATAGAACCACCCCAAAATCATACTATGTATATGGGAGCATTGTCCAAATGCTTCTTGAACTCCAGCAGGCTCAGTGCCGTGACCACTGCCCTGGGGAGCCTTTCCCAGTGTCCGACCACCCTCTGGGTTCAGATCCTTTCCCTAACCCCCAGCCTGACCCTCCCCTGTCCCAGCTCCATGCCGTTCCCTCAGGTCCTGTCGCTGTCCCCAGAGAGCAGAGCTCAGCTCCTGCCCCTCCGCTCCCCTCGTGAGGGAGCTGCAGGCCGCCATGAGGCCTCCCCTCAGCCTGCTCTGCTAGGGGCTGAACAAACCAAGGGACCCCAGCTGCTCCTCATACGTCTTACCCTCCAGACCCATCACCATCTTCATAACCCTCCTTCGGGCACTCTCTAACAGTTTTAGGTCCTTCTTATACCATGGTGCCCAGAACTGCACACAGCACTCGAGGTGAGGCCACACCAGCACAGAGCAGAGCAGGACAACCCCTTCCATCTACTGTCTAGCAATGCCATGCATGACGTACCCCAGGGTACAACTGGCCCTTTTGGCTGCCAGGGCACACTGTTCAACTGTTTATATTCAACTTACCAACAATTTCATTTAATTGTAAGTCTAGTCATACAGATATCCTTTCTTCTGAATCAAGTACTTCCAAGTATTACAAGAAAACAGTTTCAAATGATTGACACACACAATCAGGCAATACGTAGGTGGAATGGATGATACATGGCAAGTAAATGCTAAAACAATTTATGATATTCATAAGAGATACAGTTGCTGTTGGTAGTAAATGACTAGTAAGTGACTGTTATGGTTTTCATTTAAAAGCATAACAAAATAAAACTAAACAAAACAAAAACTACCTGGCATAAGAAAAGTCGGTGCATTACAACAGGCACACATGAACGTAACTCACAGTAAATCCTACAGGACATAGCTTGAGTGCTGTAGAAGCACTCAAACAGTATATCACTGGGGTCAGACTTAAACGGATGAATCTTGCTTTGGCCCATGGCTGCTCAGACCGTGCCCTTTGATTGAATCTGAAGAATTCAGATAAAAGTCCTCAGTGGCATATGCTTCCCATTGAAGAAGCCTATTTTTGAGCTGTTAAGAAATCCAGAGAGACATGAGTAAAACATGACAACACACGCAGCACATCCTCTGGCATATTTGCTTTCCTACATGTTAATGAAGATTAAAGTATAAAAATGTGCAGACATCAGTTTAACAGATAATTAATGATGACTGAAGGTTTTTTTATATGGATTTACACTGCAACTTTAATTCATGTTAAAAAAAAAAAATGCTTGAAAACTTCCTGAGATGCCCAAGGCTTTGGTGTTCAAAATTCATAAATTCATTGCAAATGCAACCTTTGGTGTGCCCAAATAGTCAACAAAACAAAACAAAGGAAAGCTATTAACATTACATCATTTTCACAACATGCAGCTTTTCAGAAATAGTCTTTTGTCTATGCAATATTGCTTTATTCTTATCTTTCCTTTTTTTGTGCTAAGCGTTACTATCACTCTTTTAAGGGGTAAATTCCATTGTAGTCAGATTCCCATTTGCTTTTAACTCAGTATGTACAAATTTAGTTGTGGCTGCTCTTTTATCCATGCCTTTTGAGCTATTTTACAATATATTTGATCTTCACTTTTTTCCTTATTACTAGGAGCTGTAATAGAGAAATTATGACTGCAGTTTCTTACTGGTAGAAACATGCCAAAAAACTAGACCATAAAAGCCACAGAAGGAAGTGCACAATCATTTTCTCCTCTTTGCTAACACAGCACATTTGTAGGTTGCTGTTATGAACATCATGCCTTAACAGAGGCAGCATTAAGCAAAACATCAAATCTTTCAGTTGTTTATAACTGGTAGATTCTGGGGTTTCAGTTGCTTCCCTGAATGGTTTTCCCTAAGGATGTCAACTGAATCAAGTCACCAAATAATTACATTTCTAATACTCTTTTGGGAAAGTGGTTTGTCAGCCAAATGGTAGCCAGTCAGAAGAACAAACATAACCAATTAGCAGGACTCCTGCTCCAGGTGTAATATTCAGCTGTATGTCTGGGCTTGTGTGTCTGCTTACATCTACTTTATTTATTACTAGAATTGATGTTGCTTTATACATAGTCTCCAATAAATAAGCCTCACCCAACCTTCAAATTCATGGCCTTAATCACAAGAATTGTACCTTTCCTGCCTTATTCCATGTTTTTGTTGTCTTATTATAATGTTATTCTCCAACAAGTGGAAAAGGTTAGTGCAACACCACTTCTGATCTGCCAAGCTACCCTACGGATGACTTGCTGAGGACATGGGATACCTTCTCTGCACATCTGAATGGAGTTTTCTGTCTGGTCTGACATAACTGCTTAGATGGGGATCAAGAATAGATCCCATAAGAACAGAAAGAAAAAGTCATAAAATATGTTTGGGAATAGGTTAAAAATTCTTATTTGAAGCACACTGTTAGAGACAAATAGCACACAGTAGCTAGAACCACTTTGCAAAAAAACTCAGTCATAACAACTTGACTAGTGCAAAAAGCTTCCTTCTAATGGATGAGGATTTTTTTTCAAGACATCACTTAAACATGATTCACATTACGTAAGAGCATTTGAATTTTTTGTTGTTGTTGTTGTTTTTTGCTTTTTTTAAAAATAAAACTTCTATTGGTATTGCTTAAGCAAAAAGAAATTGTTATTGAGGGAGAATGTGAGATTAGAAGATTAAGTCAATCCACTACACAAGATTATCACTACAACAAACAAACAAACAAACAAACAAAAACTTTCATTATAATATATAATAGTGAGAGTTCATATTTTTTAAAGTCTTTGCTCCTTCAGACTAATTACTTAAGAATCCAATATTTGTAACCACAGACACAGATACGATCAATTATTTAAAATGCCTTTCTCTTCTCCCCCAACCTCCCCTTTTTGGTAGAATTCACTGTAGCTCTCACTCAAACCCTGCTGACACAAATCAGTTTTCACAGTGAGGAGGTGGTTTACCACTGGATGTGCTTGCCCATCTGCAGTTTTCCAGTCTAAATATTTTCTGCCATTCTGTTTTGGCACTTCTAGCAAATATTTTATGTTTTTCTATCCTAAATGCGTTTGTGGTCTTGCCATTTAGCGTAGAAGTCCACCCATCTGTATGGCACAAACACTCTGACTTTATGTCACTACTTCTTTATGAGGAATGTTTCCTCTCTACCTGTTTGCAATGACATATGTAGCAGCTGACAATTTTCTAGATTAAAAAGATGCCATTACAAGGACCAAGCTCCTAGAAATGGAATAAACCCCACCATTTTAAATTTCTGAGGGTTACAAAGTGAAAAAGGAGACTTGCTCTGGGTACCCTCAGTTCCAGGAGCCTGCTGCTGCTAGGAAGGGTTAGCAAGAATTTCAGGGTAAATAGATATGAGAGAGTGCACAGCCTGCAGGTAGAGATGTAGGAAAATGTGTGGAAATGTGGGTGGACTGGCAACTTGTCAAAGGTTGGTAGAAGATAGGGAGCAGTATTTCTATTACTGTATGCAATGATAATTGAATAAAAGACTTCAGTGTTGTGAAAGAAGTGAAATGAGAGGATGTAGGAATTGAATTTGCTGCATTCTCTGTTTCAAATCCAATCAGCAATTATCCCTTTATGTAGCCACAGAACCAAAAGAAAGTGGAGATGAGAGATCATCCATCATCATCTAAATGAGGAAATGTAAGTTGTTGGATTTTATTTTTTAATGCTCTTATATTCCTGCATCAGGATCCAAGGGTTAAACAGAGCTATAGCTGTTACTCTAAATGTAACTAGCTAGCATATTCTATATTATAAAGCAGTCTGAATGTTTACAGTGTATTACTGACTGAGTAGCATTTTTTTTTTCCCTATTCTAATTGTCTGGCAAGCAATGCACAGGAGACCAGGAAAAAAAAAAAAAAAAAAAGTGATCCCCTAATATCAATAAAATAATGCCCAGAGTATGGAAAACGGTTTTTTTTGTTAATAGGATATGTAACATTTGTATTCAAGTTCCATGTCTAATTATATTTTAGAAGACTTAAAAACATTGACATTTACATTCCTTAGTGAGGAATACCCAGTTTGAAATTTTACCACAAAAGCTAATGACCCTATTAACTCTAATTTGTTTACTCACCAGTCTGGAACAGTTTCTTCCACAGGTACCTCTTTGATGTTCAAAATTAAGCTTCCTAGAGGCTTGAGAAATTAAATGCTAAAGGAGGTCAATTATCCAACCATTGCCTTAAAGATAAGGACTGCCCCTCCCACATTGTTTTAAAATGATTTTTTTTTTTTTTCCTGATGAACACAAAAACATGATTGCTAAACACATGTCAGGCTCTCTCCCACAGGTTTGCTAGGACATAATAGGCAGTTCTAAGTTTGACCATTTAGGAGAGCACCTAATTATACTGGACAACATAAATACATGTGGTTCTAGCTTTGTTTGTTTTGGTGGGTTTTGTTTTGTTTTGTTTTGTTTTGTTTTAACTGAGGTTTAATCTGCAATCAAAGTGCAAATGTAATTAATAATTATTTAATAGTCTGTATTTCTGACTTTGGAATTTGCATAATATCTCAAATATGACCTTCAGTAGCTCCTTGTTAGCGTGAACCACTTATTAGTGTTTTTATACGGAACCTACTTAATAACAGGCTTACATTTATTTTTTGTTCTATGTAGTATTGTCCATAAGTGCAATATATAGTTTTCTCTATCGGAAAGATATAACTATGTTCTTATTTGCAAGAAAACATGAAATCAAACAAGCACCTCCTTTCAGCATCACTGTGAACAAAAGACATAAGTTTGTGATAGCTCAGCCTATTGCACAATTCTGACTATTTTAAATTCTGCAACTGTGCACCAAAGGAAGGGGGGCATGGTTTCAAACCCTACAGACAGCAGTGGTTTAAAGCTCCCTAAGGACATACCACTGGTCGTAACATTCACCTGAACGAACCACTGACTTCTACTGAATTCTTAACTAATAACATGAGCTCAGAGTTCTTGTTGGATACAAGAGGTGAAAGCTGGTGCCTCATACAAAGGGAAAACAACCATTCCCAGCACAGGGCAGGTGCTGAGGGATCCCAGCATGATCCTGTTCCATACATGTATCAGCTGCCCCTGGGAAGATGGTATTGTGTGCAACTGAGCCCTTGCTGAATGCCTGCCTGCGATAAGGAGCAGCTTCCTTAACAGGACATCAAGTGTTTTGTTAAATAGAAACCTCCAGTAAGCCTCTGATGGCATTCAGAATGCAGCCACTCATTCTGCATCAAATGCAGAGATATATTATAGGTAATTAAAACAAAGCAAATGAACCAACCAAGCAAACAAAAAACAGACCAAAAGAATCCAGGTCCTTAGAAAACTAGAGAAAACAGCTTATGCTTTCTCCAGGAAAAGCTCTCTGTCTTTAAAGAACCTCAAAAGGTGACAGATGGCTAGTCCCATTTTTTTTAACTTTGTGAAAGAGCATCCAGAATGTTCATCCTTAATTTGGTTCAGAGTTTTCTGATGGATGGGAGGACTCAGTTTTTCCATCGTATTTTGATGAGAAGAATACTTATCATCTGACAATATCATGCGTTGGTGTGTATGGAGAATCATATCACTTTCTCTTTTCAGAAGAGCTTTGAATCCAAATCCAGCTACAACTAGTGGGTGAATGACGTCCTTCTGAAAATGTTAAGCAAATTCTGGGAAATCAGGCATGAAACTGAACTGCGTATAATGAAACATAAGGTTAAGGAATTCTGAGAAGCCATTCAACTCTCATACAGCAGCTGGTGGTTGTGAGAAAGAAAATGGGTCTCTGTAATATCACAGTGCCACGAGGAATGATGTGGGTTCTACCTGATGCATAGTCAAGAACGCAGAAACTAGTGGGAGAGAGGTGTGTTCGGGATTAGATATTCTTTCCTATCAAAAAGTCAAGGAAAAGGAATTTTGCAGGGACCAACTTTCAAATTTGTTTTTCAAATCCTACATACTTGGGACTTCTGAACTTTGGTGAACTTCTGAATATCAAGATTTAAAGTCCTATGAAACAGTTACTGTTATGAAAACAGTTACAGTGGTTAAAGGTTTTCTTTTGCTTTGTGAAGGGTGCAATGAAGAAACTACTTTATTGCTTTGGCTTATTAATAGAGATAACACATTTAGTACAAAGAGAGCTTTGTGGCTCTTTAGTAAAGAGCTATCTCACTTTTTATTAGGTTCCAAACTTACTTGTGTAATGGCAGTTTTAAACAACAACAAACAGATAGTTTGCCTAATTTTACACGAAGTAGAACATCAAGCATTTTAGCATTTTAACAATAGAAACAAAATATCACAGGGTAATGTGAAGTTAACATCTACAGTGTTTATTTAGAATTCAGTAAGAAGTAATTTTCATTCCAGATTGGGTACCTTCTGCTTCTTTAGAAAACCTTTTACTAGGAGTGCCTTAAAGTGTGACTATCAGAAGTAAAAAATCTCTAGAAACTTCAATATGGCGTGTTTCCTACTGCTCAGATTTAGCTTAACAACATCGTAAATCTTGGTGGTGCTGGAGCCATATTTTATGTGCCTACCTATGTAGCAAACTGGAAAATGCCAGAGCATGAAGTGCAAATGGGACAACAACTTGAAAGAAATATATACAGAGAATTTCCTTCAGTATGAAAGCATATCACAGCATTCCATCTTGAACTAGAAGTTTTATTAGTATGTCCTAACATATTTATAAATTAATACAGACTTATAAACTCTAGTGTAATACTAATTTGGGTGTAGTATAATGTTCAGAGTATGGGTAAGTAAACCAGCAGCATGCTGGAGAAGTAAAGGAAAACAGATGAATATACCTTTGCAGTTATTTCGGTCCTATAGGGTCCAGGGCACTCCAAATTGCCACACTTCCTACTTGCACAGACACTTGCACAAACACCTTTGTTTCAATGGAGTTTTGACAATCACAGACACTTCAGGTTGTTGGTAAGTCCCTCACAACATACCCTGTCCTTTTAGAAGTATCAGTTGTGACTAGACTAGAAGTGCCTGAGGACTGGAGGAAAGCTCACATCACTGCTGTCTTCGAGAAGCGCAAGTAGGAGGACACAGGGATCTAGAGGTCAGTCAGCCTCACGTCAGTCCCTGGCTAGGTGCTGGAGCAGCTCATCCTGGAAGGCATTTCCAGGCAAATGGAGGACACGAAAGTGCTCAGCAGTAGTCAGCATGGATTCACAAAGGGGAAAACATGCTTGACCAACCCGATATGATTCTATGATAAAATGACAGGCCTGATAGATGGGAGAGCAGTGGGTGTTGTGTCCCTAGATGTCAGGAAGGCTTTCAAAGCTGTCTTCCATAGAGAGGAAGAACAGCAGAAAGAAGTTGCTTCTTCAACATCCTCTTGTCTGTCCTTGTGTTACAGGGACAGCAGAACTGTCCTAAGTGCTGCTCTTACCAGGACTGTTTCTGACACCCATACACAAACAGGCTACTATAGTGCTGAAGACAAGATGGATTATTTTATATGAATTCTCTTTCTCTATAAGCATTTACATGTGGGTACACTGGAGCAATGATTCCTTCACCCAGGATAATGGATGAGCTATCCAGGTTAAGTGCATTAATCTTTTTTTTTTTTTTTTTTTTTTTTTTATTTTATTTCTTTTTCCTTTTCTTTTTTTAATATAGTGAATGTATTTTCTAGACATGGGACAAATCTGCTGTTCCCATATTCAAGCCCCCAACCAGAATAGCTTTAGGAATGCTCAACCATCCTTTCTGAAACATCTTTTTCAAAATAGCTTAATAAATATAAAATAATAAAAACATTTAATTTTGTCTTTGAAAGACTGTGTAGGTTTTATTTTCTGTCTGAAAGCACTTCCATTTCCCTCAAGGGAGTGGTAGGTAGACATAAGGAATTGGCTCAGACATGCCTCAGACACTGTTCCAGGTCTCAAATTTTGATCAGAGTCATTTATGGGTGATGGCATACATGAGTATTTTCAGGTTTTGTTCATCTCTTGTTATGTTTGGAAACAGGGGCTGACAATAAAAGCACCTCCTCAACAAAAATTATTGCACTACTGCTCATTGCTTGAACAAGAAGAAAAAGACGCTGAGATCAAAAGAATAAAATAAAAGGTTAAAAGGAAATCAAACTTGAAAGAAGGAGAGAGAACAGTTAATTGGAGGGTCTGATTCAGATGTGTTCTCGCAGTGCTCGTTCCTAATTTGCTATCTGCTCCTCATCTCTGCACAGCAGTCTAACAAGAATTCCACTGCCTCCTCATTTCCCCCCTGGCTGTGCCCCCTAGCTCAGACCTGTGCTAGTGTTATGGCATTTCTCCCACCTTTTTTTTCCTATATTGAGCTCTGGGACCTTTATACATTCCCCATCATCCCTGTAATTCTAGGGCACCAGACTTGGATGTCAGTACTGATGGCCTAAGGATTAGAATATTGTATAAGGCAGGTTTTTGACTTCAGCTCTGTGAACTCGGTACTAACACTAGGGAGATACTTACAAAGGCATAAACAAAGGAGACAAATGTACACAAAGAAACTGTGAAATGGAGCAGAGCAGGAGGGGACTGGAAAGAACAAGTCTAGGTATTTCAGACTAAGAAAGTGCCAGCAACTCCTGAGGTCTCTAAACAAATGACAGAATATACATAGTAAGTGTCCGACTTGCACTTAAATTGTTAACGTATGAAATTTTTGCAGTAGTGGGAGATAAAGCTGCATTTATAAGGGTAACTCTAAAGCAGAGATTTGCTTCACACAGACTGAATTAAAATCCTTAATATCAATTTGTTGAATTACTCAGAATCAATGTAATTCACTTTCACCAGGCTTTGTAGATGCTGTGTATCTACCTACAGAAAGACTTTTCAGAATGTTTGTTTTGAAAGATAGCACTGTTCTTTCTTTCAGATGCCTTCTTTGTTAAATAAACAAATCAACAGAGGATGCATTCCCATTTATCCCATATCCTTCTCTTTCTGCATGTTTCCAGTTGTCTGCTAAGCTCTGCAATTCCAGAGACTGGTACACAATTAAAGCAATACATTTTAAACAACACAATATACTGACAGAAAGAAGAAAAGATTAGATTGCTCATGCTGATTTAACTTTGTCTTCAATTACTTCTTCCCTGTTTTTACTGCTATTGTGTCCAGAAAGGTGTGGAGGTAATCTCCTTGACTGCCCTTGATGTCAAAGGTGCTTTATGACTTAGAAAGAAGAATATGCTGGCTGCAAGTGATGTGAATAAGTAGCAGTTTGACCTTCCTTCTATCAGGTGGACTACATGAAGACAGAGTAAGCTGCATGCAACATGGTAAAAAATAGATTGGAAATGTTATAAAATCTGGGAGAGTGCATTATTTGTCATAATTCAAACTTCTCCCCGAGGGCCATTCGCAGTCTAACACTATCCTAGAGTGTCACCTTTTCTAACTGTGCAGACATTATAGCATTGCAAAGAAGTGTACAGCAGATCAAGTGTTATGCACAAAGCTTGTTAAAATCACAAATAGGGAATTAATTATGTGGCAAAATACATAAACACAAGTTCAGATTCTTTCTCAGCCATTACTCCATAGCCAACTTCAAAATGCCTCGCAAAAGGCATAATGCCCACTTCAATCATGTCCACTGCTGATCATTAATTGCTTCAGAAAAAGACAATATTTTATCTGTCCTCTTTGGAGTTCGAGTATGAATGGTGAAGCAAAAGAGAGTGAAACTGAGTGAAACATGAAAAGCTTGATTTGTTAGGACCCCTGCTGTCTGAAAAGAGATCAAAGCTCAGGAGGAGGCTGTAAAACAGCCGAATGCACTGCACAGAAACATGGCCTGTGGCAGCTGCTCTGGGCACGCTCTCATAACACAGGTGTACCTCCAAGTCTGCTCTGCCAGCTGAATCATGGGAGCAGGTTACCTCTTCTCCTTCTTCATTATTTCAACTGCAGTCACTGAGGAGATGTGGGCTCCATCCATCACAATGCACAAATTCACAGTGCACAGATTCAGCACAGGCCTAATTAAAGCTTTTCCTTTCATTTGTGGAGATAATTAGACTTTCATCTCACCAGGAAGCTTCAGAAAGATCTATTTCTTTCTTCAATAAAAGCTACATCAAACAAAAGCAGATTTTAATCGCCTTTTCTTTGGGGCATGAGTCAATAATGAAAGATGTCATGGGTAACAAAAATTGTGTGCAGGGGGAAAAAAAGGAGGAAAAAAAGCCCAAGCTATGTTCTTTAATTAACATCATGTTTGCAAACACCATTAATTTCTCTCATTAAAATGATTTTTATCTACAACTGATTGTTGATAAAACAATCGATTTGAACATCTCATCTGTTTCACCGCTATGCAGGAACCCATCTGCTGTGCTGTAAAGCAGGAATCATGCAGACTGTTAAGCAACATGTGAGAACAATAAAAAATGCATATGTGTGTGTCAGGGATTTGTGAGGCTCACTGCAGGGCAAGGGCCACCTTTTCTCAGAACATGTATAAAAAATGACTTGGTAGCAGGCCAAAGGACAAAATGTCAGAAAGATCAGAAGTGCATAAATAACAAATGAATTAATATGTGCAGGAAGAAAGGGTTCCATCTGTGTTGGGAAGCACTGGTAAATAGGCTCAGAAAAAAATAAGGAGATTTCAGACATATTTAACACCGCATCATGAGCTGCTGGGATGTAATATTAAGTGACAAACATACAGAGCTTACTGCCTTTGCCTTCTTTATTAGTAGTAGTAGCATCAGAGCACAACCTTCCTCTCCTGTTACCTTTCTCACTGGTGCAAAGGGAGAGTACTTCTGGCTCCAGGCCCACTGCCCATCATTTATTTACTTAGCCATCTGACGCAGTGCTTCTGTGCAGATTGGCTGGTGCGCAGGCTCACAAGGAGGGCGTAGCTGATGGCTGTGGGAATTGAAGTCTGGCAGTCTAGGCGGTGAATAAAACGCTCTTCCACCCTACAGCTTAAAAAGATCCCAAGAACCGTTAGCCTTGTATCATTAGGACATTAAGTGGAGAGAGAGAGGGACCCAGCTTGTTTAAGTACCTTTTAATGATGATACTTGCTTTGCGGCAGGCAGGCAACTGTTTTTAATACTGGAATCAACACTGGCAGCATGGATGTGCCGTGTCAGTGTGGAGTCCCGTGTCAAGTCTGCTTAATGCCTTCCCAGACGGGGTGAAGTGTTGTGAGCCATCAGAATATGACTTCAACTTCCCCTAATGATAAAATACCATCAAACCAGAAGGCTAAAGAATTAAATTCACATCCCTGAGCACTCTGCTACTGTTATGACCTACCTGGGACACTGAGGAAATGGAAAGATTTAATGGAAAACAGAAAGAAAATAACTGATAAACATCTTGAAATCTCACCGTGTTGGGGGTTGACTCATAGTGCTTTCTGCTGTTAGTTGTGCATATGGCTGTTGTTTGGGAAAGCAAAGTTTGAAAGAGCTTGACAGACATCTCTTCTTGATGCATTGAGCTAGTAAGATCCTTGGTGAGCATCCAGATTCTAACAGAGCTGCACATGTCTTTTCTTGTGACTCTAAGAGATGGGAGTTTTTCCTGTTTGGGTTCCTCTTTCTCTACTTCACAGAATCACTTCAGGTTAAAAACTGCAACCCTCTTCTGGGTATCCTACTTTCTTAAGCAGAAGATTTTATGCTAATCAGCTCCTTCCCCTCAATAACTGAGTAGTGTTTTTATTTTAAATTAGAACAAAAGCATACACTATATTAGGATCTAGCAGTCTAATACGTGCAAAAATCTAGTATAGCTCAAGTTAGAAAGTTTAATAGGGAATTTGCTAACTTCTTGAAACTCTTAATAAAAAAGAAAAAAAAAAGACCCTTACTCAGTTTTAGATAATTTTATCGACATTTCATAATATTCTGGGCCAAAATTTGCTGCTATTTATGTGTTTTTTTACCATTAACCTCAATGGAAGATTTATCAGTTAGGGAGCAGTGAGGGGAAAACTCCAAATAGTCAATGCTGATTGAAGGCTTTATAGGGAATCAGGAGATGGAAAAGTTGATGTGGGGCAAAAGAGAAGCAAAAATTCTGACTTCCTCTTTTTTGGTGATGTTCTTGGCTGCAAGGCAAGAGAGGATTTCTTTTGGTCATTATTATTATAATTTTAATTTATGCGGTAGTAATTATGGCTCATGGTGCGAATTCTGACTGTATAGCACTCTAACCCTATCTCTGTCAAATTCACAGCTAGAACTTTGCCTAAAATTGGAGATTTTGGAGTGCTTCTGAGCTCTCTCATCAGGATATACACACATTCCTGATCCAGCATTTTTTTGCTGGAATACTCCCCCAGTCTCTTATAGGAAACAAAAGTCAAATACTCCTAGTTTGGACAACGCAGAAGCCCAGACCCCAGGTTGTAGTATGGTGCATCTTAGATGCAACTTAGGTGATGAAACTGATAAACTCTGTCCTCCTTCATAGGGGAACTTGTCATTCACAACATACAACTTGAGCAATTAATAGAACTGCAGTTAAGAGTCTACCTGTACAATGGTAAAATATACAGCTAAAACTTGTACAGCCCATTATCTTCATTCTTTCTGCTAGCCAGCCTTTCTTTACTGTTAGGAGAGCAAGCTGCATTTGCTACTGACAAAACAAGCTAACAGATGAGGACTCTTGTAGGCTCCAGATACGTGAGAGAATTCCTCTGTTGCAGCAAATCCCCAAACCTATTCTAGCAGGCAAAGAACACTCGAATGGGATCTCATTTGGGATATACCAACCTCTTGGAGCTATTCTACCTAGGACTCAGGACTTAACTTTCTTGTTACTATGGTTGGAAGGACTAAACTCAATCAAAGCTCTTTTTTTTTTTTTTTTTTTTTTTTTTCCCATAAAGAAAGACGTAAAAAAATCCTAGACAGTAATCTTATAGCTGTGCAGTGTGTTAGTTTCCTCAAAGAAGCAAGCAACTGTGTCACTTAAGTGGATAAATCTGGCACGACATTTGACTGGATACCAGTCTAGATACAAAAATGTTATCTAAGACTGCGGGAAGAGTTTCTTTGTAGGTGTGAAGGGTAAACAGGCTCAGCTCAGTAAAGGAAAAAAAAAAGATAAAAGCACAATCTCAACAGTTTTACTGATTCATGACAGTTTCTGGTAACACCCGAAGAAGAAATTATGGCACAAGAGATGAATCTGATATACAACTGTGTTTAGTGGATCCTGGACAACTGTTCAAAATTATATTTGCATTTATCACAGATGTAACTGAGAGAGGAAATTTATAATATTACATAGAACTCTTGTTTTATATATTTATCTTCACTAGGATTTTTCTAGGAAACTTTATATTGAGGAAAAGTCAAATAAAAAGTTGGAAATTATGGACTTCTGTAACGCGATGAACTTTCTTACATTTCATAAGACTTTCAAAATTGCTAACACCAATTAGCAAAGAATAAACTCCTTAACCAGATACTAGGTTTGCTCGCTACTTGTACATCAGACATTGACTAGGTAGGTCCTTATTTAGTGAATTAGGATGGGGAGCCTGAGGTAGCTGAGCTGCTGGAGGAGGAAGAACAGAAGGCAAACAGAAAAGACTGTTCAGTTGTAGGTGCGAAAGTGGGGATGTACTTCTGCACTGCTTGCCTTAGCCTTTGGGGAGGCTGAACTCCCCCACGTTCAGCTGCACAAGAAGACATAGTTGCCACTGCTTCTAATACTCTCACAAAGTATAGAACAATGTTTAGTTTCCAAAGAGCCTGTCACCCTGTCAGTGATGCAGGGAGCATGTGGGCACACAGCTGCTAATGAACAGGGAGGCTGGAGGCGGATGGTATCCAAATGTTAAAAAAAATGGCATGAAATGATTGAATGGGAAATGAGAAAAGCTCATTTCCCTAACCCCTTCACATTAAAACATTATTCTGCATCTCTGTGGCAAGGGTAAGCCCATTTTTATTTAATGGGTACGTGAAATCCCATACTGAGAGCATAAAGACAGGACTTTCAGATTCCTCTACCAAGATGGAGGAGCTTTCCCACGTAAAGTGAAATCCATCTGTCTGCCACAATGAAATTAGGCCGGAGGCACTATGAATAGAGCTGTAATTCATCAAGGAAACTCTCGTAACAGATACTATATTTAATAATAAGATTAATAAAGGCTTTTATTGCTTCCACTCAACTTCTATGAGAGAACTGTTGATGTTCAACTATCTTATGAATGGATAGCTTTGGAGTAATATCAGAGGTGTTAAAAAAGAAGGGCTTTCAATGAAGTTCTACCATGATAAGTTATACAAACAAAAGCACCACCTGAGGTTCTCAGTGTCAGTTTTGAATGCCCAGATTCCTTGAAACAACATACGTCAAAACAACAGTATTCTTGGTTCAACTGTTCAACCTCTCTAAGATAGGGTTGTTGTTTTTTTTTTGAGGAATGTTTTTTCAGCCTGTTTCATACTTCATAGATGTTACACTTCTAATATGAATGGTTTAAATACAGTGCTTTTAATTCTCTGTGTTGACAATTTTATTACTGAGTCCAATAAAACCAGTCAGTTTACTGCAGCTGAAAATCTTGCCTGATACACTTCTTTCCATAACAAGACAGTTCAAGGAATTCTGCTGAAGCAGAGGGAGGTAAGAACAAGTTCCCTTAAGCTGGGCAAGGGAACAGGAGATATGGCTTCTGGAAGAAATAAGATCTCTTCCCTGAGGCTACACTGGGATGTGGCAGCCCTGTTTACAGTAATGCTGCTTCTGAGGAAAAGCTCCATTTCAGACTACAAGGCTGTGAGGGGGCACTGCTCCTGCCTGCCCTGTGACCTCCCATCTCATTCCCCAGCTTGTGCACTGGGGGAACGAAGGACACCCACACCTTTTCCTTCTCTCTCCCTACTCGTGACTGCTGCTATTCCTTCACTAAAGATATATATATATATCTGTGTTCACAAAATTTAAAGTAAAATTAGAGTTCACGTGTAAATATAAATTCTTGCAATTCTTATATATGCTTATATGCACACACAGGAAAACATGGAAATCGAAATGCATTTTTTGATACTGACTTTTGTTACAAATAACTTTAACAAGCGGCAATCCCCATTGGTTAAATCAAACACGAATGTAAGTATGTAGGACCATAACAGCTACCAGCAGGTGAGAAATGGGGAATTTGTGAACATATATTTGATTACAGCAAGTGCAAAAAGATGACTTTATTTTTTCATCAGTGATTTACCAGTGTTATGTAATAAACATTTTAATGTTTAATGTTTGTGTAAACATTTTAATGTGATTTACACAAATATTTTAATGTTTGTGTAAATCACATCAATATATAGATTGTCTCAAATTTGCAAAGTTTTGACTGATGATCTGGCTTCATTTATCCACACCCACATATGCAGCCTCAGAACACATAATCCAAGCTCTCCATGTGTGTCTATGCATGTGCAAATGCTATATTCTGGGTCGTATTATCAGAAACTGGCAGCACCTCCTCATCGTTACTTAGAATATCCCAGAACACACTCAGAACGTTTCTCAGTAAGAGCCATGTGTTTCATGGGCAAAACATTTCTAGGTTTAGAAGGAACTTCAGGATTACAATATTTTCTCAAATTTTAAGTTCAAAATACTCTTAAGTGATCTACTATCTTTCCCTTAAGCATGGAAGTGTCATGGGAAGCTTGATGAGAAAAAAGCATCTAATGGATGAAATTCAAAATATGTCAATATCCAGTTAGACATAAATGGAGTATCTCAGTGCATCTATACCCCAAGCTAGAGCTAGAGTTGTCATACATTTTCACAAAGATTACTTCTCACGCTAGGTACCTTTTGTTTAAGTCACTTCTAGCACAGACTGGCTTGTTTACAAACATACCTTTAATATGGAGAGTAACTGCCATTTGAAGAGGAGGCAGCTCTCAGTCAGGTATTATTGCCATTCTAGTTTTGCAACTTAAATTATTGTCTGATCAAATTGCCTTTGTACAAGAGCATCCAAAAGAGTTTTAGACATCTGTGCAATGGTGATGTCCAATATCATGAGTTTGGACATGCACAAATCTGATTTGTACATAGGTCTGAGATCAATTAACTTTATCTTGGCTTAAACAAACAAACAATACCCAAGAAACAACCAGAGGTTATATTGCCTTGTTTTTTTTTTTGACTTTTTCCCTTCCCCATATGGAAATCAGTTTTTCTCTATTTTCGCTTTATTACCTCCCTCAGCCAAACACAGCAACATTTGCCTATAAAACCGCATTACAACTTATGTCCTGATTCAACTGCTATGTACTATTAGTCTCGTTGTAGGAATGATGATCTAAAATTTTAAGAGAGGTAAAGTTTGTAAAGAAGGATAGCACCTTTTATTGAATAAATGACTAAGTTGAAAAATGAGATAAAATTTCAGTCACACAAACTTTTCCTCAGGACTTGGGATTACTAGCTTACAACAGCTTACAGTGTTAGTGTTTCATTTAGGAAAAACTTGACAGAATAACTTGTCAAGTAAAATTTTCTTTCAAAATGCAAAGGCCTAATGACAATAAAATCAGTTCCTCTACATTAAGAACTCACATATGTATGTGTGTTTGTTAGATGACATTTTTAATGGAAGTGCAGTATTTGGGAATAAAAATATGCAACTTATTAGTTAATAGTCTGGGGGCAGGGGGGAAGTTTACTTTTGTATTCAACTCTCACTTCTTTTGAACTGTATTTCTGCCAATGGTATGCACTTTCTGAGCTCTGAATAAAAGCATACATTTCTAACAATGGTAGGCTCCTAAACTTGAGATCTAAATACCGTAATTAAAAAAGAAAAAAAGCAAACTGAAGTAGTCAGACCTGCAGAGATAATTTCCTAAATACTAGTCAGTGAAATAAATGCCCCAACCAACTAGCAAGCAGAATCACTGTCATATTTCCCAGATAGACAGCTACACAGCAAGCAAGCAAGCAAACAAACAAAAACAACAAAGAAGGGTTTAATCCTTTACTCAAGCTCAACTTTCAATATGGACCTAGAGTACAAAAAACCTTAATGCTGCTTTAAGAACTCCGATTGAATAGACAAGAAATATTGTAAGCCTATTTTAAACCCAAAATGACTTTCTTGACTGAAAACTAGTAATGAAGATAATATTCGGTATCCAAGTGTCAATGAAATGTAAGTGCCCACCAGATTGCTAGCCCACCCATAGATTATTAATGCACAATTAATCTACTAGGGCAACTGTAGAGTGTCATTTAGCATCAGAGCCCTTAAGTATAAAACAGCAACACACTGTGAAATTAATGGTAACACTTAAAGGTCCCATTGTTATTAATTCATTTGACATTCACTGTAATCACACTGGTCTTTAATGAATTCATTTGGCATGTGAATATTACGTGTGCTTTCAAATGCATTCCAGTGCAAATCAGTGTTAATTGATGTCCTGAATTGAAATACTCTCTCTCACTTTCTCTCACTTTTTTTTTTTTTTTTAAAAAAAAAAAGCCTACCCCACTTTTTGTTAAAGGTCTTTCCTCCAGCACAGTTTTTACATGACATACACAAGCACGAGCTCTTGTAATAATTGCTAGTACTATGCATGGCAATATAATGTAGGTCACAAAAGTGACCTAGGGATATATGGTTACAGAAGCACTGCAGTAACTTCTAAGGCAATAAGCCCTGAACACCACAGAACTTCCGTAACCTCCTATTGTCAGATAATGGGGAGAATGTCAGTGCTGAATATTTGTATCCAATGAGTATTTTCAGTTTACTGCTCTCCACAAATTGCCTGTGAACAACTCTGGCACATATAAAAAGGTCTGCGGCCATTGGTTGCCGTTTTATCCAGTTCAGTTGTACAGCAGACATTGGCTGTATCTAGTATCTCTTCCCGCACATGGTGACTACAGCTGCATGTACTTCTGCAAGTGGAAATTGTCTCCTTCACTTCTATATAAGTATTGCTCCCAAGAACTCTGGGGTGCTGAGAAATTCCTCTTTATGTCACATGCAAGCAGTGAATCTGTTTGTAGTGAAGAAATTTAATATGTGGGTGGTACAATTCTGCCTCCAGTGCCTATCTCAGATAAAATACTCTAGACTGGAAAATCCATCATGCCAATAAAATAGTATTTTATAACATATACACATCCTGACTTATTTCCTATATTTTCTAGTAACAATCTTCAGATGTTCTTATCTCCCAAGAAATTAAGGGAGTCCCAGATGGGACAAAGAAGTCCCAGACATCAAACCCTTTCTTAAGATAAACTGCATATACTTCTGACTGGCTATGTAAGGTATCCACAGGGATCTTTCTCATCAGGTCTTTATATTAGAGGAATACAGGACCACAGTCTCCAACATCACACTTACAAGGAATTCAGTATGCTTAAAAACAGCACACAAAACAAAACAAAAAAAATACGTATTTTGGATGCCTTAGATGTAAATGTTCTTAAAGGTAACATCAACAGCAGTATGTAAATAGCATTCTTGTGCTACAGTACAGGTAATCTAAATTAAAGCACACAGAATAGGTAAGTACTGAAAAATAACTAAGAGGTTTTGGTGTCACCAGTTTTTGGTTATCGTGCTTCCAATGATTTTCAAGAGATGCAATATTAATGTCTTCTTGAATTCCAGTACTAAACGTATCTCAAGAATCCTCAAAATGAAGAAACCCCCAATCAGTCAATTTTGAGAACATAAGAAAACATTTCAGGGATCCCTGCTTTGATTGTTCATATCTCGACACCACTGTCTGTTGGTCAACATACTTAAAATGTACTTCAGACATTTTCAAATAAAATTTCCCATAATACATTTCTTATTTTTCTTCTGCATTCTAGGTGAAAGCTAGAGAGCGTTATGTGCACACAGCACAGTACACAGGGTGAAAACCATTTTTGTGGTGCCAACTAACTCAGGGGATGCAGAATATCATAAAAAAAAAATGAAATCATCTTGTAATTACTTCACAGAAATAGCCTCTAGTAGACTCTTGCTGCTGACATGCAAGACTTTTCTGAGATTTGATTGCCAAGGAAGGCCCAATGAATAAAACTATTTTAGGAATGGAGATAGACACATCAATCAGAACCGCAAATCAAGAGAGTCTGGCCATGCAGTACCGATTAAAGTTAATAAGTATTTGCCTTCCTTCACTTTCTTTAACACATTCAGAATGATGAACATACTGTAAATGGAAATGCATGATTGCTGAATCCTCACTTGTCATTAATATCCTGGAGGTAAAGAACATGTCTTGAGGTCCAACTATATGTTGCTCTATTTGCCATTACCCTATTTGAACAAGAACTTGAGTTCTTGTCCTCCTTAGTTCAAAACTTTGTCTCATCTAGCCACTGTTTCAGTAATGACTTTTGACAAAATATGCTAATGCTTACACAAACTAGCACTTTCCCATTGTTAAAGATCCTTCCCCAAAACAAAAAAATAAAGTGCCTAGTTTTCCCTTGTCATCAAGCAACAATACATATAATCAAGGCTGTCAGAAACTTTCCATTCACTGGAGCAGCCAATTCAAATCTGAAAGGGAGTGCGAGTGGATTTTTTCTTTGACCCTTGAAAAACTGCCTTAATTTGGACACATTAGTAGTCTGGGACTTGCATGTTGCATATATACACCAGAAACTTGCTGGATAATTTAGCAGCTAAATCATCCGAGGACTCCGTACAGACCAAGTGTGTCTTAGGCCCATACTGTATGGGCTGGACAGGACCTTCGGTGTGATTGGTTGCTTTTCTAACTAGTTAGAGTTGTTCTAGTACCAGGTGTGGAGGAGAATTGTCTTTGTGACTCTTAGAGGGGAAAGAAAGCTACAGAAACAGTCTGGCAAACAGAGGAATTAGTAGCCATCTCTGGGTAAACCACACTGTTCCAAGTGGCTGGATCAAGGACCAAAATCCCTAATCCTGCAAGTATCTTCACATTGCTTCCAGACTAGTTTATACATTGCCAGATGATAGAATATGTGTAGACTTGTTTGGTGTGCCCTGACCACTGCTGTAAATCCACATCTCCTTTGAAACAACCTCCTTTCTTTTCTGTCTAGAACTGGCTTTGCAATCTTGCTGCCAGGGTAGATGGCACAACCTTGTAACAGCATTCAGATGGCTCGGACTCTCCTACGTTGCAGATGATGGATGTTGGTGCAGATGTACATTTGCTGTGCTATTATCTGAAGTTCTTGCCTGACTGACAGGGTAATATTTCTACAATGTAGATGCGAAAAGGGTTTGGGATGGAGCAGACGCGTGCTCTAGACATAATATATGCTACATAAGCATGTCTTCAACACATGGGATTCACAGCTCTTGGAGAATGAGTAAGAGCAGTGTAATACACAGTTGTGATTTACAAGATTTCTGACTCACTTTGGGCACAAGATGGGTAAACAGTGCTTGCTGAAAGGATTTCTACAAATTTTTCTGTTCTTTCTTAGTAAAATGAAAGAATGTACATTAAAAAAAATGACTTCTCAGAATCTTGTGTGATCAAAACACAAACTTCCCCAAACGTGAAATCTGTACAAAGTATAAAACCTCACTGATACGGTTATTTGCATCAATAAATCAAGCAAATGTAATATTTAAGCAATGCAGCATGATCATATCCTCAGCCATTCTCCAAACTGAACTGGAATGATGGCCACAGATTAATGAGACTATAAAATGAATTTAGCAAAGTTATTGTTATCTGAATGTTTACCGGAAACCTCTGAGGTTTTAAGAATTGCATACCTCTAGGTTTTGATATCTTTGGAGAAAGGTGGATGAAGAAACTGGATTCTTCAATGGCAGAAATATTCCTGGCTCAGCTGTTAGGAAAATCCTGACATGCATAGACATGTTTCAAGTATGATTATGCTCATGAAATTTAATTTTTGCTGCATCTTAACCTGAACCAGAAAATAGCCATTTTAGGTGTACATACAGCACACCACGTGGAGATTCAAATCAGCAAATTCAATTAAAATATATATATTTTCACCAGCAGAGGTACAGTGGTTTTCATTAGAGGTGCACTGTATATCTGTGGAAATGCTTCAGTATTTACAAGTTTTCAAACAGAGACAGTAACAGAGCATAAAACTGGTATAAACAATAAACAACAACAACAAAAAAACAAACAATCAAAAAAAAACCTACAGATTTTATATAATCAAGTACAGCAACAGTGCTGTCAAGGTTTCTTTCCAATGGAGACCAAATGAACAGTTTCAGATTTCTTCGCAGTTTCATGTTGATTTGAACAGTACAGTATCTTGGCAGTACAAACAACTAGTAGAAGCAATTAGAACACAAATGGAGAGGGAACGTTTCCAAAGTAATGATGAAAATACTGTATTCCCTCTTCAGAAATGAGTTTCCGTGAAGACAGAATCTCCATGCTGTTAAAAGCAACAATTTTCACAAAACACCAAACAATAGTACATACACAGGCTTTGTGACCCACGCTGGGTCATCCAGCTTCCAGCTCCTCTCTTCCTGCTGCAATATCCTTATTCTCTTCCTTACTCTAAGGATTTCCATGAGATTTCCATATGTCCCTTCTCAACTCCCTCCTTTCAAGATTTTTTTTCTCCTCCTTCTCCTTCTTCCTCTGCACAGACCCCAGTGCACTCTGCATTCCTCTTCCCAAATACCAAAAAAAAGACAGGTTGCTTTCTGAGAAAACTGGGAACGCAGACAAACACAACACTTTTGTGTAGTCCTATTGCATTTACAAAGACAGGAAAGCAAGCAAACCCGAGTGTGGAACATAACGTGTTTCTACCATTAATTAGCATGCATGAACATCTCCCCTGGCTGGCCTGGCAACTTGCTCGCATGTTGCCGACAGAATGCCTACAGCTGCACCTACTGTTTTCTGCCAGCATGTGCATGGGCAGGCAGGCGGGCAGGAAAGCCTTCCTTGCAGCTCCTTGGCCTCCACAGGACCAGAGCATGCGTGTTATGTTCTCAGCTGCTAGGAGGAAAACTGGTTTTCAGGGTGGGGCTGACCCCAAAGTCTCAGTAGCTTTTCTTTCGGAAACGAATGTGCAATCAGTATCAGTAACCTCGGGATTTGCAAATGTTCTGTAATTTAGAGAATTGCTAATTGTAATGCACAGCTCTGCAACACACAGCTCCTTTCAACAGGAAAAGTGGTTATGTTCGGCCCTTTAATAAAGTAATAATTTCAGAAAAGATCACATTAAGACATGTTAGACTTGTTTTAACTCCTTAAAATTATTGTAGTTGGACACTATTTTTTCCCTTAATAACTGTGGGAGGAGAAATACTGCCATTTTTTACTATTATACCACGCTGGTTTAAATAATTTGCAAATAGGAGGATTACAGTCTTGAACAGAGAATTAGTAGGAAGATATATATTCTGCCTCTTAATGTTTAATGCAGACTATTGAAATTCAAGTGAGACCCATATTTTCCATGATTACTGAGTAGAACCTCTTGTTATTTTGAAGGGTTTAAGTAGTTTCAACTTGGACAAAAGAAGAGAAAGTTGAGAAGAATGTGAACAGTGACTGCAGTGTTTGTAAAAAACTGTTACAGCAAATTTTTGGGAAAAACACTGTAGTATGGTAACAATAACATTATTACACAACTGAAGAAAATCCAATGAAAGAACAAGAAGAAATATTTTGCATTGCACTTGGATATTTCTCATAAGGACAGTGAATAATTATTAAAAAATACCATTTTTACACCATGTTTATTAAAACCATATAGAGAATGTGTTTTAATACTGTTCAGGGAGAAATGATTTCAGCAATGTTTTATAAAAAAAGTAAGTTCTTAGGCTTTCATTGTGTGAAACAAAATTCTTCATTAAATTTTAAATAGAAAAATGTCTTTTTAGCCATTAATACATGATAAGAGCAAAAGTACTGGAAAAATATGGAAATATATGGAAATATAAAAAGACATACGTATACATGTATAAATATCTGGTGGGAATTTGTGGAAAACAAAAAAATGTTCAAAAGCAGCTGACTAAGCATAAACTGTACAGTGAGCTGCTCTGCAATATTTTTACTTTTTTGCTATTATGTGAATTGAAATTTCAAATGTGCTGATTCTGCCTTGGGATGAAGTGGCACAGATTTTAAAATGGAACGTACAGAACTCTTACCACTTGATCACAGTTATTTCCGGTGCCACTGAAGTAGAAATTCCATGATCTTGTAGAAAGCTTTACACTACTTACTTAAGTTAACATAATGTTGGGAGAAAATCTATTATATTTTAAGGTAGAGAAACTGTTACACTCTCCTTGTCTTTGACTTGCCATATGCAAATACAAGTGGAATACTCTTGTATCAGAAAAGAAAATCACTTAATTATAGATAAAACTACATCAAGCCATGAATTACATATCCATGTTCTCTTAACCTATCATATCACGTTTTCTTTCATCCTTCTATCACAATGATGTATACTTTTGTAGGGAAGACTGGCAGTAGCAGAAGGGCATGTTAGTTTTATTACAATGTTTGTTGTTGTAATGATATTTCATGACAACAAAATGATCCATTTATAAAGGAAAAAATCCTTTCGCCAGTCATGGAGCATTACTGTTAAGAATGCAAACAATATTGTGACATTAAGAGCACTTCACTTCACAGACAGTAGTAAGATTCTAAGTCACAACAAATAAAATTCCAAAACCCTTGTGCAATAATTCTGTGTGTTTCTAAATATGAAGGTCACTGCAGAAGAGCGCATTAGAAAACTGCAAAATGGCAGAACTCAAAAAAAAAAAAATTTGGAAAAAAAAGAAAAAAAATGAAAACCTAAGTATAAATTTGGATACATCACCTCCATGAAGAGTTTCATATAAAAACTGGATTAACATATATTCAAACTCACCTCAGATGGAAACTAAAGGGAACAATACTGACATCTTAGTTTCCATATCATCTAAAAGCTTTGAAAATTCACAGAAGTTTATAAAAAGGGTCATTTTTCCCCTATTGTTTCTAGAGTATTCTGTTCCTACAGGATCAAGGGTTTGTAAACAAGCTGCGTAATACCAAGGAAATTCTCCTGATACACAAATAACATAGGAGGAGCATAAATCACACTGTCTCATGCGTCAGACTTCAGTATAGCTTTGGTGGATGCTCATACCTAGCTGGTAACTTTACAGTAGGTTTGGGATTAGGTTCTTTTTGTTTGTTTTGTTTTCATTATATTTTTATATAGAATAGCTGCATATATTTAGTGACACAAATGTTAGGTCAGTAGCAAGGGCATTCATCTGCAGTCACTCCCCATTCACTCAGCTGCAGGAACAAAAGCAACAGGTGAAGGTCCAGAGCAACTGACACCAGCGAACTTGTGAGTCAGAGTACTCATCTGGAAGGAACAGCTATCTATTCAGGTCTCTTCTGAACTGGAAGAGGACAAAATTGAATTGGTTTTCCAAAATATGGGTGAGGAAAAACACAGAGGAAAAAACACATTAAACTAGAGCACTTTCCTTCTCCTTGCTGCTTTTGTGAATTGCACTTTCTATGGTTGAAAGTACTCCAAAAGAAACAGGGGTACTTTGTTTTTAGGTAGAACACATTGTTTTGTTAGTTTCCAAGCAATTTTCATTCTATTAAAAAGTGCTACTGTTTCAATAAATGTATATATAAATGTAAATATATTTCAATGTATTCATTTTTGTTTTGCATAAAAAAGGAAAAAGAGACTGCCTAAGCCACAAACTCTGGCAGGACAACACAATGCTTAAATATTATGTGGTATCACCGTTCCCTTCCTTCAACCTGCTCCGATCCACCTTTCCAAACCACAGGGCACGCTGTCATGGCATAGATAGTCATGGAGAGTCATGCCATGATTCTGTCTTTTTCTGAGGTGGGAAATCACAAACATTTCTTATACTATACAAATTACCTTTTTGCTGTATCTAGACCAAAAAAATAATTTCAGATAGATCATATAAATTGAGAAGCATATATTTAAACTTTACTTTTTGCGTCTATTTATGCATTTCATAATGACAGATGTATCTGTTATCCAAAAAGAATTTACTGTATTCTCTGTTCCAGTAAACCTCGAGACTGAAGAAACAAAAAATGCCTTTAAACACCCCTGTGATTTCTTGTCCTGAAAGCAAAACCTCACTTTGTCTAACAGTCAAAATTAGTCTAAATTTTGAGCACCTTGTGCTAAATAAAATTTATCAACTGCCATTATTTCCTAAAAAGACACATCTAGAAGTTAAAGATCATTAGGACAAGGAAATCTTCCCGTAACCTATTTTTCTTGGTAGTATTCCTCACATCGGCCTATGGAGCTGTGGTTAATGTAGCTTCTAATCTGGCAGTTCTTGGCAGGACAGAAATAAAGCCTGAGCATGCAGAGTCTACTGCTGCAACCCGCTAGGCATTGCTTATAATACTATACGATCTTTTCATTATGTTTTAACTTATGAAAGGGTAAAAGAATGTCAGAGTAACAAAAATAGTCAGCATGCATGCTGTAATCATGCTATCATCCTAGAAAGAATATGTCAGAGAATTAGTATTGGGAACACAAGCCAAGAGAGTATGTTTACAGATGGAACTGATGATTTCTCTCCATGCAGTTAATTCTTAAAAGTTTTACTAAGTTATTTGGCTTTTTTCAGTGTTTTTCACTTTCTTATTATTTTGCAGTTTTGTGTATCCAAGCGCAGACACAGTATCTGCTTTCCTTCCCCTGACTTTATTCACATGTAGCACAGTACTACACTACAGATAGGTTAAAATTCTTCAGATATTGTATTCCTTTTCCTTTCTTTGAAAATATATATATATATATATATATATATAAAAAAAAAACAAATGACCTTTTACTTCAAATAGCAAGATGTGAAACTAATCTGCTTGTTACAGTTGCAATTTTGACCTGCCCTATAATCTGCACATTGCCTTCTAACTTTGAGGATGTTTTTGATGATGATGTGTGTCAATCTGTTGTAATGCTAATTCAAGCAAAAGCCAGCTATCAGCTACACTGACTATGGGAAGTGTTCAGTGTGACACTGGGCAGTCTTACTCATAAAATGCTAAAGAGAAGAAGCTCAGCTTCACCTTCAAGGATCATTACTAGGATCAAAACATCTACTTTCCATTCTTGCTTTACTCAATGACTACAGGAAAGTAAAATATTTTTATGTATTCTGAGAGTTACTTGCAGATTAAAAAAAATAAAGTAGGAGAGGGCATTATTTATTTTTACAGGACATATTGAGGAAGGTTAATACCCATTCCCTCCATTCCCTCGTGCCTCTGTTTTACTTTTTTTTTTTTTTTTCACTAGCAGTTGAAAAAAGCAGTGAGGCAATGATTAAATAACCTTTTTTCCCTTCTAACTAAAACAGATAAAATAACCAAACAGTGCATCAGCAGATACCTCAGCCCCACAGCTTTTGTATAAAAATCTTACACAGGAAATTAATACTTCTAGACTTAGGAACATGGAATGACATGAAAAGCCATGACCAGTAAAAGAAACAGGTTATAAAACCCCAAGCACCTAGAAGCACATTACAGCTAGGACACTGAAATAAAATTATTTTAAAAATAATACTTAAAATTCAGTAAAATAATTAAAAGTTAAAATGAAACAAAAGGAGCTTTGACAATTTTTACAAGAAAGTATGCTTTTCAGAAATATATGGAAACTGAATTTCATACCAGGACTTTCTTGGCAAAATGACAGCTCCACAGTAATGATGTCCAAACAGAATTGTTAAGAGGTCTTATGGAGACATGTAGTTCCTGGAACAGAACAAAAATAGGAATTGTACATCTCTTCGATTGCCAGCCTCATTGCTTCTGACTCTCCCTTCAGAAGCATGTACATTCTCATGTCAGAAGCATGCACGTTCTGGGGAAGGAGTTAGAGAAGTTCTGCTTCAGATTGTTGCAGACTGCCTGGGAAACCAGCTGTGTGCCTCGGTGTCATAGCCACTTCATGGCGGAGTTGTCAGTATTAAGTCAATGCTTTATTATTATAAAGCATGTTGCAGACCATTATGTTGGAAAACAGACAAATAACAAACTAACAAAAACAAACAAAAACATTGATTTATTTGACTATTGTTACCAACTGTTGGAAAATGTGCTATCTGTAGGGATATGTCTCTCAGTTAACATTCCCACTCCTTTTTTTTTTTTTTTTTTTGTCCCAGAAAACAACACTTTGCAAAGTACTACAGTTCTTTTTTACGTATGTACAGCAATAGCTCCCACAGCACCACCACTGACTGTGCTAGGCCCTAGTGATGTTGCACTGCATGCACAGAGAACTCGAAGGGCTAGCTTCTGATCTCGTTACCTTCACTTCACAAGAACAACATTATCTCTGTTTACATGCACTTCCCCTGTCCCCTGAATGCATAGTCATTGGGCAGAACATGCAATACCAGCAGACATATCCATCCATCCTTTTGTTACAAGACTTGAGAAGTGGAAGAACAAGCAGGAATACTGAAGAACAGAGGTGAAAGAACAAGCAGGATTACTGGATCAGTCTCTCAGCTCTGGAAATTCTTCAGTCTCCTAGCAAAAGGCCATTAAAGGCCTCCTCCCAAAAGAACGCCAAATTTATGGTCCCTTGTTTAACCTTAGTTTGCTCTTAATGTACATGCAATATAGTGTAGCTGAGCTCGCTTGAATGATTCTTCTGTGTTCCAGGCAAAATCAAGTGTATATACAAACAGGCAATAATTCAGGTTGATTAGGCAAATTAAGAATAAAATTGTAACTACTGAAATCCATAATGACCTTCTAGATGATCCTCTAGGGATGTAAGATTGATGGCTCGCTAAAAATTTGCACATTAGGAGTACGTACTACATAATACTTTATGCTCACCAGGGGCCAGAAGCAGACAAGTGGACAGCAAAAGCCATTACGCCACTGCTGCTGCAGGATGGCTTGCTACTCAGTATAAGATGGAGGGGTAAACTTACTTGCTAGGGCTCTGAGATACGTGCATAGTGACAGACTGCTGCCATGGAGCTACTACGTACTGGAATTTGTTCTGATGGCTATACAGTAAGCCAAGAAAGTAACGGCAGATCTGGAGAATACCACAGCCACTTGCAGCTTTGGACTTGGTGTCCATACTAACTGAAGAGGGAGAAATGGCAAGAAAGAAAAACCTGCTGCTACTGGTAATTCATTCTTCCTAAACCTGCAAGCTTACAGTAGATTGAAAGATTTTACGAACTGGAGAAATATAACAACTGCTTACTACACTGGAGTACTTTGCAAATGAAAGTATATTTTTCTGTGTATAAAATGGATATTTACACATTTTCTGTCACATATCTGTACAGTTATGAAAACAAACATACTGCTTTTATAGTTAGATTATTTTATTTCAGCTTCAAGAGGACATCTTCAGTATGTAGTCATATGTATTATTTCAAGTTTTAGCTAGGTAGGCAGTCACTTCCAGAAGAGCTAGCTTGGCTGTACCTGAATTCAGGCAGGGTAGGCAATTGCTTTCATTACTGCCTTTTTCTGTTATCTTTTTCAAAGACTGAGAAATTAATTCATCTGTAGGGCTACATGTTCTTTTAAAAAATAGTTCTGATCTTTATATAGTAATGTAATTTAAATTAGTACCTAATTCTCTAAAGTCCACAATTTAGGACAGCGCAGAATCTACTGCAGCAACTAATTAAACACTTACTGTAAGGTTAAGTTTTTCATTAAATCAATAGGCCCCCAGTGTCAGTTACAAAGCCCTAATTACTATGCTGTAAATTTAGATTGAATTTGAATTAAGGACTGATTTCAATCTAACCACAGCATGTAAATATTGTAAATTACCAGAATTACAGTTCAATAAAATTGAATGGATTTCACTTTAGATAAACCAAATGCAAATGAGCCAAAAAAAAAAAAAAAAAAGAAAAAAGAAAAAAGAAAAAACAACACCAAAAACCTGCAGAAATTTCCCAAACATCTGCACAATAATCTTATATATGCAGTATATAGCATAATGCTTTGGGAAAGCAAATGTCAGAACTTCAAAATGCTGCCACCGTTTACTCTAACATGTTTTAAATATTTCATTATCTGTTCTGAAAATGAATAAATTTAATCTCTCCCAAGTGATCAAGTAAAATGATGGCTAATGTGCCCACTTACTGTGTTGCTTTAGTTTGATGACTGTATTGTTGTGCTAAAGCACAGTATGAAATCAGGTTATCAGGTTATAACTGGCAGGGATAAAAATAAAATAAAATAAAAAAAAGCAGTGCTGGGAAACACAAAACAACCCGTTTTCAAGGCATGAATCATGCACTTTGAAGAGTCAAAACAAGTGTAAAAATTACAGACAATAGCACTCTAATCAAACAAGTGCAAAACTGAAAATAATTGGAAGTTTGTGGACTTTCATTCAGCTTCAAAGAAGCACTGTATCCACAGGATATTAATAAAATTGGGGAATTGGGTAATATGTTAGGTTACACAGAAAAGGAAAAATTGGAAAATGCCTACACTGAGGTTCACACATACAATTATTAGGAGCTTTCTACTCACCTGCTTACATTATTTCTGTAGACAATACTCAAAATGATGTTTGTAGTCTTAACACATCTTTAAAAAGTTAATTAAAACAATTTCTATTTTTTTGCACTTTATTAAGTCATTTATCTCAGCAGGACAAACTGAGACAGCAAAATAATGCAATTGACTTAAAAATAGAAAATAATATATATTTAGTACTGCCATGAAGGTTCAGAAACTGGATCGATTAAGGAAATTAATAGTATTTTTTGTGATTTTCTTCCTTATAAATGAGGAACATAAAATCAAAACCAGAAAAGAATACAGGAGTAAATAATAATCACTCAAAAATAATATTCATTATTCTTCTATTTACCAGAAATACATTTATGCCACCTATTCTTTATTATAGTCATGGTTCTGTTTCTTTTTTTCAGATCATATTTTATTGGGTCTTCGATCCGTTCATGGCTCACAAAGTTAAACAGCACTAGTGCAGCGTGCAAGTGCGTGCTGTATGCCTGATAATATACAAGCTCCCAGAGCCACACTTTCTAAAACTCATATTTCCTGTGAATGCTAAAATTGTATCTCAAACCATACAAAAGTGTTTGAATGACTTCATGTCATCAAGAAAGGCAGTAATACTTCGGCTCGGCTTCATCAGATGAGCACAGTAGTCAAAGGTAGTAAGTAATTCACTACATTTGCCCTATGTCGACATTTCACATTAGGAAAATCAAACCATTCTCTGGCAGTGCTCATCTTACCAGCCTAGTGGAATGTTAAATTATTGACTAACGAAAATGATGTTTCACCCAACTCTAGAGTTTTGCAACATTCTGCTGCAAAATGTCACAAAGTGGGTAAGAAAAAAATGACTCATGATGTGTTCCAAAATAGAACATGGCATGTTTGTGTTACCTATAGCATGCACAGAGTGTTGCTAAAAGTATGAAATAGGCAGAATGGAGGAAGAGTACTTGTGTAACGGTCCCTCATGTCTCACAATTAACCCTTTTCCTGACAGCCTTCTGTCTTCATTTTGTAAGCTTACTACTGGGCAGGAGAAGATATTCCTTTGGGATTCTGGTTTCCTGGATCCCTGACTGTAAAGCCCACCCTGCTTCCTCTTTATGGCTGGGAGAACCATCTCTCTTCACAGGACTCTGCTTGAGCAGCCTGATGAAATAAGTTCAGGAGCAGCTTGTTCACAAGTCTCAGCCTCTTGAGAAAATGTTCTGCCACTCTGCATGGTGAAGAATTTATGATTTTATCCTGTCTTATGGAACAGTGAAAGTAATTCAAAAAATGTACTTTTGGTATTCTTTCTCGGTTATAGCTGTTAGGAATTTCAATGTTCAGATCTTAAATGGAAAGCTGGCTATTCTACACACAAGTTTCATCTCATGTCTGTCTAAGGGATATGAGGAACATATAGTAAGTTTAGCAGTCAATGGTTTGGGTTTCTATATGCAGAGTCATCAGGTCACACAGAGCATAGGAAAATATTATCTCATAAAATTATGCCCATATTTAATACCTGGCAAAATGACTGCCTAATGGAATGCCTGAATTTTCCCTTGCATTCGTATTACTGTATAAGTACCTATGATGTCTGGGTGTCAAACGATACAATTAGAACTGTGTGGTGTAAATACCATAAAGAGAAAATTTTCACAGTGACTCTAGAACAGAATTATGGAATTAAAGAAGGGAATCAGTAACAGAATGTGTTTTTAACAATGTGAACCCCAGAGCCAGATTTTTGGGTTTCAAAGACTTGGCAAGCTATTTGTGGGATGAATGACAGAACAGAATCTCAAAATAGTTTAGGTTGGAAAGGATCTCTGAAGTCATCTGGTCAATACCCTACTCAAAGAAGGGTCAACTGCAAAGTTTTAACATGTTCCTGATGACTTTGATAAACCACTTCGATAAACCCACTGGATATGCTGCTGCTAATGCTGCCCAGTACATGGTAAGCCTTCATTGCTACAAGGGTGGTAACAAAACAAAACCTTTGTTATTTGAGGAGGTCTGATTAACGGTCATTTATCTAGATGTGAAAAAAAAAAATGGACATGTGACAACAGTTTGACCCTGCTTTCATTTATCAAGCACGTGATTTTAGTTAGCAGTGGGAATCAATCCCATAAATATTTAGTGCAGAACTCCATTTCTTTTTTGTATTAATTACTGAAATATCTATTGTGAACAGGTTGTTCATTATTTTGTTCACATTCTATGAAAAAAATCTAGCTACAAATCTGAATCTTCCATGAAGAGTGAGTATATAAAGAAATCAACAATCATTACTGAAAATACTGAAAGACAGCATGCTTTTAACAGCTTAGGAAGGCTATTTGATAATACCACTGCTTTAAAAAAGAAAAGCAAACAAGCACACATCAGCCTGAGACAAAGTTAACAATAGAAATACTATTTTTGCAATATATTTTGTAGTAACAGTTACAATGAATTAGAATTAAAATACACTTTAGGATAGGCATTAATTGAGAACACAGGCAACATGCACCGATGTTCTTTTCTGTCAGCTCTGGGTTGTCTATGCATTTTAACATCTAGCTTCACTACATGCAAAATCCAGAAAAGAAAAGTGTGCATAAAAATATACAGGGCATTACTTATTTATATGTAAAACCTTTATTCTATTTTGTTATTTTAGATTAAATCTCGTTTCAATTCTATTCTCTCAGGGAAGCACTAACAGTTTGAGCTCAGCGTGAAAGCCATCAAACACTTGAGCTGAAATTTAGATTGGGCAATTTTGCCTGGTGAAGTAGAAAAGGACATGTGGAATGGCAAGGAACAGAACAGCTTATGGAAAGGCAGATGTTTTAATAACTTGTTGTCTAGTGGGAGCCTCAAATATCTAAATTTAAACACTGCAATGTATTAAAGGGCGTTGCTGCTGGGGAGGTATGGTATCCTTTACCATAAGAATCTGTGTATATGTGCATATGCAATATGTTTGAAGATTTTAACACAAAATTTATTCACCATTGAAAACAGAATTAACTGGAAAACATTAAAAGAAATAAACACAGACTGCGAATTTTGTCTCAGGTCTGCACTGCAATGTACAGTAAGGCAGAGCCTAGGCAATTTTCAGTCTAGAGTTTTGATTTGGACTTGTCTGCCTGCGTGAGTGGGCTGATTAGATACTTGAGCTCTCTTGCCTACTAAGATCTCTTTGTTTCAACATATCAATCTCCTGTTAATTCACACTAGGTTTTAAAGTATATTTATCCTTAAGCACATTGCTGGAAGTATGCAATGAAATTACCCAGGAAAATATCAGAAGAGAAGCTAGAAACCTCCTATGTTAATTTCTTTACAGAACAACAACAACAAAAAAATCTCAGAGTGTCTGGAAATAGCGAGTTAACTCTAATTCACTCTAGCTGCATAATTTACAATCTGGCAGAATTAAGATGACTAGGGAAGAAAAATTTTATTAATAAGCTAGCTTCCCATATGTTCATGAACAACTGGGTCCTATTAAAGAACAATGAAGGCTTTGTCACTTGACTTCTGGAAATTTGACACCACTATTTATATATTGTTTGGTGACATAGAACTCCTAATTGATGTCACCTTTCACATTTGTCATCTCAGATGCTGTTCCCATTTTCTACAAATTAAAGACTCTGTTTTATTACAGATATAAAGACATGTTAGATATATCAAACAAAAATAAGAAACATAAGACATTTAAAAATATACCTAATACTTAGGGCTTCGTTTATGGTTTATCGGATATGTGTACGCATTAAATAAAAAGACAGGTGGAAAAGTTCCTATAGATATGGTAACAAGTGAAATTGGGGATGATATTTGATGAAAGTCAGTGATTTATAGAGTATACTAGAATGATTCTAAAAGTCATTACTTGAAGTATTGATTCAGATTTGTAATAGTATTCACTTGTCAGTAATTACTGGATGGAATCAACACAAATCTGCATAAATGAAATACACAAAGTCTTGCTAGCTTTGTGTATCTGCACACTTTCAGCAACATTTTTCATTCTGGTTTAGGGAGTGCATTGTCAGTTAGTGTTAGTAGGGCTTGCTGGCTAGAGAATAAATGAAAACTGACTGTGTATGCTTACTGGCATATTGTGGCACAGAGATATCATCACTCCTGGATCAGGACATCCTTGAGCTAGACATTAATGGAGACTAAATATAAAAATAATGAAGGTGTTTTTATTATTATTATTTATTTTAAACTCCTGTTGAGGTCTTTGGTATAGACAACACAGAGACAGTATGTCAAGCAAGGTGGACCTCAGATCTGGCCATTCATGTTCTTAAAATCCTGTCGTAACAGACATAGTATAAAAGCTTACACAGAAAAGGACAAAAATGCAAGACTGAGAGGGAGCAAAGAAAGTGGGCAAGCCCACAGGAGCTGAAAACAAGCGGCAGAGAGGCACCTCGCAATGAGGTGATACAGGCCTTATGTTACCTTAGTGGATCCTAGAGGATTTATCTTGTTATGTTAGTAAGAAATTTGTATAAATTGTGTATTAAAGCCAGACCATTTATATGCCTTTGTTCAAGAGGACAAAGCAAACAAGGTGCTCAAAAGCGCTTTAAAATTTTTATGTAAAATCTTTCTGTAAACAGATCAATCACCATGTTCCATTGCTTACAATAGAAAAAGGAGCCCTGAATTTTTGCTTGCTTCTGAACAGCACACAGACTGCTGCTGAAAAAATAAATAAATCACTGTCTCAAAGCTTTACTCCTTTTTAAACCCGCTTTTGTTGAATGGGAGTCCTGATGGCAAAATTCATGTAAATCCTCATTTTAGGAAAAGATCTAGCATTGTCAATCAATTTCCAACAAAACAAATGGAGCAAATCTCTAATAGGTATTTCCCAATAAGAATAATTAAAAGCACCTTAGTTAAGCCAGATCTGAAATAGTTAGGACTGCATTTAGGACCTGCTTGAATAATATCTGCCCCACTTATCCTCCATTTCAATTCAATATTCGTAGTGCAAGTGTTGCCTATACCATCAATGTCAAAAACTAAAAAGTCTTATCTTCAACTTTCATTCCAATGCTTCAAAAGAGCTTTGAATTTGCATCTTACTCTAGGGAAGATGTAGTTTAAAAACATTTTTGCCCAGCTTGCTCCATTAATTTCTGAGGAAAATGCACCTACTGCTGTGAATATGACAGTTCTCAACCTTGGTGTTTTTACAGGATGTCCCTCCCCAGGGAACGACCAACACCATTCTGACTTACCCTGCTGGAACTGCACCTCCTGCTGGGTAATCAGCAACTGCAGCACTAAGGGAGAGACCTCAGTATGATTAACTGAATGCCCCTTGTGAATGCTAAGGAAAAGGAGAACAGCAAGTTTTCTAGGGGGAAAAAGTGCTTTCAGTAATCATCTTTTTTCAACTCAAGCAGCTAATTTACAGTTGCATAGAGTTGCTCAATTACCAGCAGCACTTAGTATTTTATACATCTCAGTAAGCTTTAGCTTAAAATAATATTCATCACACCTATCAAATATATTTTTCTCCCAATTATTTCTGTGAGTCAAGAACAAAATTCATTTTGTAATGATTATCTGACTCAGGTAAAGCTGATTTGCTATTACTCTAGGCCAATGTCACTGACAAGGGCACAAAAAGGATTATTTTTCAGCAGTACTCAGCCCAGCTAAATCAGCAAATAATGCCGTCTATGATGCAGAGTGATCCTGACCTAAAACCCTCCTCATTGTTAATGTTTCTCACATCTCAAATATGCCTTAGTGGTGAAAAATATGCTATAGCTGTCTTCTGAACATCAAGGGAAAAAAAAAAAAAAAAAAAAAAAAAAAAAGTATTTCTTCATAATTCTTTGGGTTTTATGTTTTTAGTTAATGGATAGTGTTTTCTAAGTAGGGTCCCTGAGTCTTCTCCCATCCCAAATTACACTATCAAATGGAGAAAATACATTTCATATAGCCAGTGCTGGTAATATTGCTTTATTATATGCAGATCATCAAATAAAGACTCTTCACTGCCATAAAAACAGAACAAAACAAAATGCCCTCAAATGCAAAAATGAAACGCATGAAAGAAAACTAGTTACTCTACCAAACAGCAAAGAAAGAGAAAGTTCATTGTTATTTACTGCTATCCAGATTAAAAGTAGTTTCTTTTCATCAGCAGCAGAATAGCATATGGACTTTCAGCTCAAATTTCATTTATACTTTAATTTATTGTTGGAGTTTTTTATACCATGACATTTAAAGTGGATCTTTTCTTGGTTTAAGAGATTTCCAGTCATTAGTTATTAGAAAAACTCATTTAGATACCTCTTGCATTCTATCCTTTTTATACTTACATATGTCATTGAGTAATAGAATATCAGTGCCATGTAGGAGGGATATTCTCCATTCTGCCAAGAGTTCTCTTTCAACCAAAAGCTGTATAATTTTAATTTTTCACAATATTTTTGAATGTGCTATACTATGGCGACTCTCATCAAAATCATCTGACATACAGCGAGGAACTTAACCTCACAGTGTGTGAGTTACTGAAAAAAATATCATTCTGCTTTGAACATGGGAAAGATTAGATATATAGCAATGCAAAGCTTACAAGGTATTCTGAGGTTGAGCTAAGACCAGAAAGCAGAACTTTTTATAATTCTGCCAAAATAATACTCCAATGAAGAGAATTAAGCTGTAATTGAGGCTTTTGAAGATCTATTTGTATAAGAAACAATGAAGTCCTATAGCAAGATTACTTTATGAAGTAAATACGGAGTAAATGCTGGAGAGGCTTTTTTTTTTTTTTTTTTTTTTTTTTTTTTTTTTCCCCAAAGTATTAATGTGGTGATCCAGTGACCCTGTTTTTATTTCTTCTATTATTATTTGGATAACACTCCAGCAAGATAAACAGGCTGTGTGCAACACTAGTTGGCTTTACACTTTAAAAAAATAAAAATAAATAAATAAAAGAAAAAAGTGTTTTACCAAACTTTCATGATAATATATGTTATAAATATAGTATGTGAATTATTAAAATAATAATCTGAAATCATAACTGACACTGCTTTGATCCAGAGGTTGTACTAGTGCTTCCTAAGGTCACCTTCCACCTGAATAACCTTACCATCTCACCAAAATGATACTTTTTAGTTCTGAACTGGGCAGAGACCAAAGCAGATGTGCACTCCTTTCTCATTACTAACCTGTTCACATTACTTCAAAGGAGTAACTATTTCATTTTATGCATAGTGGATTTAGTTCCCTAGAACCAAAAATATTCTTATATTTTTCTTCCTTTCTCCTTCCTTATCTTCCCCTCTTGCCTTGTTTTATATCTAATGTTTCTTACCTGCCTGATCTAAATCCTTAGGTCTTTTCTGGTTGCAAACCTCCTTGAGCTAAATGCCCTAGGTCAATCACAACCACATTAGTAAGACCTGGTTCATCATTCTGCCCAAGTTACAATTCCTTATTTCTGGTGACCACTTCAGAAAATATATATACTTTTAAGTTTTTATATTATTTATGCTTATCTTATATTTATGCTTATCTTATGTCTTACCATAGAATCATTATAGAATCATAGAATAGCTTGGGTTGGAAGAGACCTTAAAGATCATCTAGTTCCAACATCGCTGCCATGGGCAGAGATGCCAGTCACTAGATCAGGTTGTCCAGTGCCTCATCCAACCTGGTCTTGAACACTTCCAGGGATGGGGAAGAGTACTCATGTCTGGGATTGCCCTTGCCAGGTGCAGCACCTTGCACTGGGACTTGTTGAACCTCATTAGGTTCATGTGGGTCCACTGCTCAAACTTGTCCGGGTCCCCTTGGGATGCCATCCCTTTCTTCTGCTGTACTGACTGCATCACTGAACTTGGTGTAATTGGCAAACTTGCCAAGGATGCACACAATTCCACTGTCTATATGGACACTGATAAAGATATCAACTATCCACTGATAAAGATATCAAATAGCACCGGTCCCAAGAAAGACCCCTGAGGTCACAGGCCTCCACTTGGACATGGAGCCATTGACCACCACTCTCTAGGTGTGACCTTCAAGCCAACTCCTTATGCACTGAGTGGCCCACCCATCACATCCATATCTCTTCATTTTGGAGATAAGTATGTCATGTGAGTAATGTCACATGGGAAAAACAGTCAAACTGCCTGTTTTGATTTCATGACTTGTATCTTTATTTCCAGAAGACATCCTCACAACAGCCAATGCAATGCACAGTAAGATTCCTGTTAAGATTCCTGTTTAGAACTCACTCACTGCAATGTTAATGCAACATTACCGGAAGACGGCAGGCAAACAGGCAACTGATCACATTCTATTTGAATAATAAAAACAAAGTCAGTATTTTAGTAGCTTTCCTCTTTGCTGCATCTTGTGGTTGTTGGATGTCTGTCAGATGTATTTTTAGCATGTGTTTAAGTTTTCTGGTATATGGACTGCCTCTCATTCTGATTTTGGAGAAGTCACACCACAAAATAGCCTTGAAAATTGCACTGATCACTAAACACCACTGCATTAAAAAAACTAACAATATTAGCATGGTTCGCAAGTTAAAGAAAAGATGTTAAGACAGATGTCAGCTGCATAATCACAGAGCAATTATTAGTGCTTGGAGACAAGAATATTTGTGGATACAAGTAACTAACAATTATTTTATGCTGGTCATTATAAAAGAGAGTATAAAAATAAAAATAAATAAAATCAAAATAATATAATAATAAAACCTACCAAAGGAATAAATGGAAGTATAGAGAAGCTGGTGGAACAGTTAAATTAACACATTTCTTATTAATCCATAAACTTGCCCCACCAAAGGCACTGTCATATTACATTGTATCATTAATAAATTTGAGCAAAATTCTTTAAAGTTCATCTATTTAACACTTCATCTCAACAGAATGTCTGAAAAAATCTGGGCTCCACAAATCATGATGGACACTAAATGATCACTTTCTCTCCCTGCTAGATGTGGAAACATACGCTGCCACTTGTCAGTCATCTCAGGGTCAGCCAAAAGCCAGCTGACCTGCTCTGAGATCTCCATTAATTTTTAAAAAGTGTTTACTGATTGTCGTAAAATGGATTTGAAAAAGCATCAGTGAGCAGACGAGGACAAACACTTGAAATTAAAGTTTTGGATGGAGATAAAAATATTCTGATAAGGTAGGAAATAGTGGCCTCTGCGGTCTTGTATGATTATATCATTTGTCCATTAAGGTGATTATCCATCTGTGAAAATGGTGTCTCACTTACCTTAATTTAGAATACATTTAGTATTTACATGAACTCCATTGTATAAAGTGTTTTTATCCTCACAGCAGCTATTGGACGGAACTACAGTTTTGTTTTGTTCTTTTGGATTATTTTTGTTTCTCTGTTTCATAACAGCACTCTATTACATAGCAGTTAGGATCTCAAGCAGAACTGTGAACACCAGTTGGATACTGAGAGTCAGCTTCCTTCAAAAGGGACGTCCCTTCTAATTATCGATAGCATGCACAGTAGGTCTCTGCCTTCTGTCTCTTTACTACAGCTGTATAGATCTTAGGCATAGTGATTGATATCTGATGACATTAATTCCCTCATGTTCACAAACTCGGTATAGCGCTTTGCACTGAAGGCTAAGCAGTAAGGACTGTGTAAATGGACAGAAGGTGTTGGCATCCTTCAGTTTTCTGGAAATACGTCTGCAGTTTCAGCAGAAATGTTTGAGTGGATCAAACAGAAGATGAACTAAAGTAACTAAATCAGAAAATGAATGACAAAAATAGTAAGGCAAAATGCAGAAAACATTCTGAAGTAGTACAATAAATTCACAAGATTTCTAAAATCCTGTGGACTACATGATTAAAAAAAGTATTTTGACATGCAACAGCCATAGGAATAATAGACAACCAGCTAGTTATGTAGTCACATTTTAACTTTTTTAGCCTCTAAAAGATCAGGGGGGAAATTCAAACATTTATATTTCATATTACATTTATTCAAAAATTACAGATAAAGAAATGGAAAAGAAGCTCAATAAGGTAGTAGAAATGGTGCAGATGGTGCCCCAAATCAGGCAGGATATGTTATGGCTTAAGCTGACTTTACTGCCCAATTGGAAACAAGCTTTGATGTGTAAGAAAAGTTCATGGGTTGACCAAGAACTGTCTAGGAAAATGACTAGTGAAGGCTACACCTGTGCAAGCATTTTTACACTCAAAGTGGCCCTAACAAAATGTGAACTTCTTGCTAACTCTGATATGAAGTATCCAGCATACCACTCGATCACATTGCAGAAGCAAAAAGCATTCTCCCCAGTGTCAGGAGAGAAAAGTGAGACACTGAAGATGAAGCCTAAGCAAGGTGATATTGCTAAATACCATGTCTTTTAATTTTATCAATTTTGAAAAATAAAATATTAATAATGTGACTGAGTAAAAGGCAAAAGCCCCAAAGCCTTGAGCTGCTCACATTTGATTAAACAATGTGTAAAAATTACAGGCTTGTTCGGAGCACCTGCCTATGAAGCATATATAAATGATTTAAAGAAGGAAATAAAACATTTCCAGTGACATATTTTAAGCAAAACCAAAAGTAAATTATGAGAATTAATTTCTTTTTAAAATTGCATTCAGAGAAAAAAAAATACTAAGGTCATTAAAATATCACTACCTTGGTGTAATCTGTTTAGCTCTTATTTTGCAAATAGATGAAATTTAGCTCTTATTTTGCAAATAGATAGAATACTTTGGTGAAAAAAAAAAAAAAAATTGGGCCGCTAATCTGTTCAATTATAGATAATATTAATAATTGTATTACTTTTTTATTGCCTCTCTCTGGAGTTTACATCTTTTTGAACTTTTCCAGTACTTCTGAGTAATGTGACAAAACTGCTAATTGTTTGTGCTCTCCTCAAAGATAAAATGTTTAATATGAAATCAAACTCTGTTAAGATATAGAACATATAAGTAACCTGAACTCTCTCAAGTTAGATAATGATTCTATTTCCATATATTCTGTCAGAAGACCAAAAGTTA
Organism: Heteronetta atricapilla; assembly: GCA_011075105.1. Lineage (NCBI taxonomy): Eukaryota > Metazoa > Chordata > Aves > Anseriformes > Anatidae > Heteronetta > Heteronetta atricapilla. Next base: position 38,763,732 of record CM021734.1, on the reverse strand, counting down.
TCATTCGATCTATAAGTTAAGTTTTACACATACCCACTATTTGCCATTGCTGTATTTTTTATTCAAATTTGACATATGAACTTGAGAGTTGAAAATATAATATTCAGTGCATTTTTTCTAAATATTTTTATCTGAATAATAATAATAATAAACTGTTTTAAAAAATCTCAAAAAATAAACAAAGCAACTAATAAATGAATGAATGCAAAAGTAATCTTGTCCTTGGAGTTTTTAGTTGGTCAGTCTCTTGATGTCTGTATCTATTCGTCTGAACAGATCTTTTACTGAGTTGGTGAAAATGCATTAACATTTAATCATTTTGTTTCCTTCAGGTTGTATCAGTGAAAATTAAATTGTGTTTGGTACTAGCAGTTACCTTCTACTATCTGCTGCATTGATGTGAACTATTACATTGGAAACAGACCAAGAAAAAATATCAAAACCAGCTCCTAAGAAACATGCAGTTATAATCCATACTGGGGTTTTGTTACAATGCACTTTCATGTGGTACATCATGCTTTTGTGTATCTAGCTTTTGTACCAAATGCTGAGTGAACATGAATATTTCTATAATTTCACATGGCAGGTAAAGGATAAGGAAGAAAATGTACATTGGCTGCTAAAAATCCCCAAGAAAAGGGTAAGCATATGGTAGCAAAGCAGTATGTGGTTTCAAAAAGAGTATTTCAAGCAGAAGAAATCACTTATGCTAGGAGGTTAAGGAAGTGACTATACTTATGTTAGAACTGTGGAAACATTAAATATGAATGAAATGCAGAAATAGCTTAAGGAAAGGTAGTTACAGGCTAGAAGCGAAGGATGCGACAGAAAAGAGCTCTGGGAATTAATAACAATGATAACAGAAGAGACCAAGAGAGCAGCATCTAGGATTTGTAAATGAGCTTTGCCAAGAGAAAAAGAAATGTTCATTGGATTAGAGCCAGTGCGGGACAAAGACAGTACAGAAAAGTTTGGAAAAAGAGTAACGTATTCTAGAACCAAAATACCTGTGTCAGCTATATTCTAGATTATGAATTTCAGAGCGTCAAGAACAGAGACAGGAAACGGAGAGCAGCAAGAACCAATTGAGTCAGAGAAAGGGAAAGGAGAAGAAAAAGGACTGAAAGCAGACCGTTATATTAGCTATTGAGTAAGTCCTCTGAGGCAAAGAAAGCATTTGGATACCTAAGAAGTATGCATTTATAAAAGGACAGGTTTTACCACACAGAAGGTAAGAGGACAATAATATTGACAAAAATTGCTCTGCATTCTGCTGGACAGCACAAACACAGAGGCAAGCTGTGGGCTGTAAGAAGTGGGATAAAAATTCCAGAGGATAAAAATTATGGACCATGTCCTGTGCTTAATTCATGACTGAAAAGGTGATACTGAGCCACCAGCTGGAGGTCCCAGTTTGGTCTGTTGAGGGATTCTTGGCAGCCTCAGGGCATTTCTTTCCTATATTGGTCCCCCACTGGTCACTACACCAATGAAAAGAATGAGCTACAAAAAACAGTCTGGCAATGTCCCTCCTTCTTAATGAGGAAGAAGTCCATAATGGACACACATTAAATGCCATTGTTTTTTAAAAGACTAGCACAATGAACTGTATAGCTAATGCACGGAGAGATTTCAGCATACCTTATCAAACATTGCAGAGCACTTACATAAGAATTAGGCCATTTCTTAGATAGGAAATAGCATATCTGTCGTCATTTTTCTTCAAGGTGAAATTTTCTGTTTTTACCGTTTTATATTTAGGCCTTGTTTTGCATTTTAGAGCAGTTCCCATCATAAACTATCTTAAAATGTGTAATAGTGTATTTAATCTCAACCGCAATGAAACCAGAAAGCCAAATAAAATGCATAAAATAAGTAATTGAAAAGGACTTGTTTTCCTAATGTAAAACAAGCTGAGTGAGTTTAAATAGTCTAAATAGTCATTACAGTCTGACTGTGATGTGTTCTTTCCTCTACACTTGCTGCAGCATTTCTTGTATTATTATAATGGTTTCTAGAGCAATAAATTACAGACACAGAACCAACTGCTGAAAAGTGTAGGCGGCTCACACAGCATGATGCAAATCACACTGTTGGATGCTGTTTCTTTGTAACAACAATTCCATTAAAGTCCACGTGATTCTGCCCACCATAATACAATTTCCCCACGCGGCACAGCGGCTGCTGCAGCAGTGGAACATGGAGGTTTGCAGCGCCGAGGCAAGCAGCCAACGCTCTGCAAACAGCTATTTTGCTGCTCGAGCTCTGTGTTCACGCGGTGTCTCCCAGTAATTATGCACATCTATAAAGTAAGCAACTACATGGTCAAATTTGGTTACCAAAGGGCTGGCCATCTGACAGCTGTTCAGCAGATTATAAATGGCTGGTTTCACAGTCTAAATCTGGGAGAAGTGGTGAAAACATTCCGGCCCCCCTCGGAAGGAGCACCACTCGACATACAGAAGACATACCCTGAGTCATCTGATGAGGAAAAGAATAATAGTACTGTTAGCTTCTAAACCAAATTTCACTAAGTGATGAGAAATGACTGATTCCAAAGAGCTACTCTGACTATCCCAGCAACCCAGATGTTAGTATGTCTTGGTTTCTCTTTGCTATGTAAATTTAAATGTTCAGTAAAGACATATTTTTTGAATGCCGCTTTACTTCAATGAAAATGAGCTAATAAAATGGGAGTTTGAATTACATTTCCTTTACGAGAAAAAGTTAGTATCAGTAGGCTTCATATGACATGGAATTAGAGACGTGACAAAAATGAATGATGAATATCATGCAAAACCTGGCAGCTACAAACTAATTCTGAAAAAAAGCCAAACTGACTTTACAAGTTCATCTGGAAAAGATTTCTCTTTGAGAACATATGGCTTGCAACTGTCCATAAAACTTCTATTTTGCACCACAGAAGATGATATTTATAACATGCATAGTGTGTACATTTAAATAGGAGAACCAGATGTAACAATCTACATCTCAGGCTGTGGGAGAAGTCGCAGGAGTCCTTGCCTCAGGACCAGTAGGCAGAGAAATGGAAGCGGGATATTTACTACCCATGCTCCAGTGGTGTTAGACACTTGACTGCACCTTGCACAGTGTACGGGTAGCTTTCTGGGGAGAAAACCTGAATTCTGGAAAACAATCCTCATGCTTCGTTCTGTGGAACCTAATTCTCCTCCTGTCCTCCAGAAATCCCTTGCTGTTATTAACTACTTCTGCGACTGGCTCCAGGGGTGGTGGTGCTGGCTATATATTAACCCCTGGACACTATACATAAGGCCCCTAATTAGCTCAGTTCACAAAGATTAATGGACATTTTTCATTATCATCTTTTCTGGTTTGATATCATCCAGTACTGCTTCATCAATTCGGTTTTAATTCATGGAAAATGTAGTTGAAAATGTTTCTTTGAGGCATAAATACATCTTGTTCTTTTCTTTTTGTTCACTGACAGAATTTCCATGATTTGACAAGAAAAATGCAACTTCTATTCACCACTAAAGTGCATTATCACAGCAACTCCGTAGTTATGTAGCAGAAGTATCTTTCACAGCAGTTACAAATAGTTCATCAGTATGCTGGGGGAAGCAAGGAAAGGGGAAAGAAGGGGAAAGAGGAAAGATGAGGCAGGGCAGGGTAAGCCAAAAAGAAGGTGGTATTTTAAAAAGAGAATTAGGACAAAAAATACAGAAATGTATAGTCTGGGAAAGATTATTGGCTGAGCCTTCCATGTATATTTTCAAACATTCAGCAGATACTCTGGGCCCTCATTTTTTTATTTTTATTTTTTTTTTAATATGTGCTAATTTTATCAAGTGTAACTTCCTCTTAGGTTGTAAAACTTACTAATCTTGTCATAACTACCACAATTATTTTAGTGGCAACACCTTAAAGATATAAACTTCTTATAGCAAGTTTGGTGCATCTTCATTTTGCTTTTGCTTACTGAAAATCCTGTATTACCTTCAGAGGCTTATGTTTTACCAGAGTGGAGGCACTTGCAAGTACTGGGAAGAAAGGAAATGTCAGGACTATTTTCTATGTTGTACTGATCACAGGTTGGAAAGTATTAGATTCTGTTTTGATTTCTGCTGCTTATTGTTTTGTTTAGTTATCAATTATTATTCAGTTCACCTTCCTTTTTAAAGACTTTTGTCTTTTCTTTATCCTACCAAGATCATTCATTAACAATACTCAGAATCACAAGGTTTAACAATTGTTACGAGAGAAAACATGAAAACAAACCAAAGCAAAACACCTTCATCAGTGGCTAAGAAACACAGATATGATTAAGTGTGATTTGTGCATTTCCCCAGTAATGATCCTGCTGTGGATCTTTTGGTATAATTTACAGCAGGTTGCAGATTATTCAGTTTATGCTGGCTGCTAACAGATTTAAAAGGACACCATCTCATCCATGAATCAGAAGGATATAAGAAATCCTTCTGGTAATACCAGCCTTTGCTAGGCTCAAGGAAAGCCTTAGAAATAGACTTTCAGTTAGATATTGATTTATCTGGGGGGGTGGGTGGGATGGGATGGGAAAGAGAGGGACTTTCCATTGCAGTGCAAGTGGGGCAGATGTTTTGTCACACAACAGGGTACCTGTACAGACTCCTACAACTGCCTGTTGACAAAAGAAGCGAAGTAGCTGCTCTTCTGGGTCAGTTATTCCTGGTCTCGTAGCCATAACCAGCAAGTGCTGAGGCATAAGGCATCAGCCCTAAGCTTGAGAATTTATCACTGTGCTGTTTCAGTGTGTTACAATTACAGTAATTTCTAAAATGAAAAAGAAATAGAAAATATTTACAAAAAAAAAAAAAAAAAAAAAACCACCATTTGATTAATTTGAAATTTGCAAAAGAGCAATTAAAATCATTGATGAATCTCTATCTTTTATTATGGATATATTTCCCAGGTATTTTTATTATCACTTCTTGATTTGGATAATACAAAAATGTCAGCTATCATCAAATTCTGTATTTAAAAGTTAATCTTTCATTAAAAAAAAAAAAAGAAAGAAAGAGGTAACTTAAAAAAATAGGAGAATAACAGATACAGCTTTTAAAAGGCATGTTCAATGAAACTCATTTTCACAAAGACCTACAACAAAGTTTTATCACACGTCAAAATAAATAAATAAAATAAAATTAAAAAAAAAAAAAAAAGATCCTCTGAGTTCCAGAGTTCAAGCAGACATTCAATTTATTGTAAAAATTTGGGTACATCAAATATAATCTGCCAGAAAACAGAGGAAGAAAGAAAGGATAAAAAAGAGGAACTTTAAAGTGTTTCAGAATCCTTGAACGGAGCACAACTGCAATTTTAAATGATGAATTTCTATCTGATTACTTTCAAGCGGGAATGCGTCATTCCATGGCATCACAAAGTAAAATGCAGTTATGATACTGCAATATTACAATAATTATTTGCTCTAAATATGAAAACTCTGAAATGATTACTGCCAAAAGCACTGGAGACTGAACTGTGACAAAAATATACTATTTATACATGGGAAGTGTTTATATTGGGGAAAAAACATAGATTCCCATATTAATAGGGATACAAAAAGATACAGACCTGTGACCTCTCAATCATCCAATCCCTAGCAATAATAATATCTTCTGAAGGAAAATTTTTAAAATTTGAAATATTATCATCACTGATACACACACAATTCATATAAAACAGAATGTCTGGGATGGTAATGCAGCAGTTACCAGTGCTACAAAAAGAGGCAAAGCAAAAGAAATTATTTTAAAAGGAGTAATTCAATTTTCCCTGTGTTTTAAGGAATCCATGAAACTGCTATGAAAGATATTAGAAAGACAGGAGGTGAGATGTTGATTTCCAGATGGAAATGCACAAGGAAATATTTGAGTGCTCAGCACTGACGTACAACAATCTAGAAATGGATTCACTCACCAAGACCAGATGGGCAGAAAAATAACATGAGTTCTGTATGCCAACATAAATGGAGTATGGTGAGGAAAGAAACAGAAGGGGTAAGAACTACTGAAAATAACTACGACAGCAAGGTTTATAAAGCAGAAGAATAAGGAAAGGTCATCCTCATGGAAGTCAAGCCAGTAAGATTTTGAAATCCCCACAGAGGGTGTATTTGTACTCCACAAGACCACGGAGAATTTCCTGCAGCAGATGTGGTTCTTCTCACGAGTGAAGAAAAATGTTACTTATTTTTTAACAATGTTTATTGATCAATACAATATCTAGGAGGGACTTAGAAGGCTGGAAGTCAAAAGCTATACAATTAATATTCAGACAATTGGTCTGCAAAATATAACTCTTCTGTGAGGAATTGAGGCTCCTGCTGCAGGCCGCAGGAAGCTTTCAAAACAAGGCACAAAATTCAAATACTGAGCTGGGATCACTGAGGGGAAACCCAGTGTATGTGTGAGCATCTACAGCCAGATAATGGGGAAATGCTAAGACAGGCCACTTGAGATTTCTCTTAGGGACCTAAAATTTCAGAGCATAGTGGTATTGGCAGGTTCCTGCTTCAGGGTGGGATCTTAACTCCAGGAGCATATTTTAGACTTGATCCATTTTCTTCCAATGCTGAGGAAGAGGACAGTCATTTCTTTTTTCATTGTGCTATTTCAGGATGATGCATTCCCCTTCTGTTTAATGTGTGCTCTGGGAAGAAAGAAGTGTGTCTGTTTATTCATGGAATTGCCCTGGGGAGAGGAAGCAAGGAATATAAAGGTGCTGACTTGTAGTACTTTTCATGTAGTTATTGCATGGAAAAAAGGAGTGATGAAAGCCAAGCCTCTTTATTTCTGCCCAACATCAGGCTATTTCTGCCTTGTCATCAGGCTACAAATTTTAACTTGTATTTCCCATTTTGTTGCCCCAAGGAGCCTTGAATTCTGTTCTGCACACTGCATAATCTTAAGAGGAGAGGAACAGTTTTCATTTGGGTGTCTCAATCCATAAACAGCATGTGGCATCTAGTGTTTATGGTATTCTTTAAGAAGCCAGACGTAACCCTAGAAGCTTTGTTGGATGGATGGCCTTCTTGAACTTAGGCTCCCTAAAATTGCCAAGGCATGAACTTGACACAGTTATTCAGTCCTCTCAGAACAAGCCACTTTTTATTTTGTTTTATTTTTGTGTGTGTGTGTGTAAACTAACATGAACTTCAGTTACTTTAAGTCAAGAAATGGTGTATTTAGATTTAAGGTGCTGCCAGAGTCAGGCAATAACTGCAGGCGGATGTTCAGAAATACACGTTGCATGCAGGGCCTTCAGTTTTTCCTAAGAAACATTTTGGATACCTTTGTGTGGACCATGGTCTAATATCTTAACATGCTACAGAGGTCAGGAAATATACCTCAGACAATGCTAGACAAAATCATCTCTTTACTATTTACACCACATACACTTAGGATAATAACTGCATCTGTCAAAGGGCTCAGTAAAGCATGTGCAGATTTATAGAGATCCTAACACTACCATGTAGCATGCAGCAGGAATCTAAAAAATTGTAATATCATCTGACTTGTTAAGGAAATACATACATCCATAAACAGCACATTTATAAAGCAGAACTTTTTGTGGCTTTCATTCTGTCTAACATTTAAGGAAATTCCAGACATATCTCCAAACATAATTAAGCTTGTTTTACTCCATCTATCTAACTGGGATATTAATTTGGATCTCTTCCCTCTGCTCAGACACCAATTTCCAGAGAATATCCTTTCATATTTCTATTCCATTCCATTATTTGTCTAAAAGTGGTCAATGGGGTCAAATTTTTTATGTATTCAAAGCATGATGTAAAAACCTAAGATAAAAGTAAAGGTTACTTATTATCAGTTGGTAGAGGAAGCCTTGTGGTTTTTTAATCCAGACAGTGGAAGCATGTTGTCCAAAGCCTTGCTATATTCAGTGTCTCCCATGCATATCAATTAACAGTTCACTGTTAACAAAAGTGTGAAAACACACAAAGCATAAGATAATTTCAGGTGCCAAATTTCACGCTTCAGGGCTGTGCATGAAAAATTTAACAATTCTTAGGTAAGCATTTGTCCTAAAAAGCACTTTCCTCTGTAAAGATTATGCTTGGACAGAAATTTTAGGTCCATACCACATTTGCATTTTACAACATCATTTTAAACCGTTTGAAAACAATCATCATTGGTATTTCCAACCCGACTTTGTTATAAGTACCATCTTTTTGTTATTTAGGTCATTAAAATACAACTTCTGTGTTACCTGGTGCAAAGACATAAAAATACATTGTAGATATGCCACTGTTATAGAAAGGGGGTAAATTTTCATTTTTCTGTGAGATTTTTCTTAGTGCGATTTTTTGCCAATTAGGACAGTTTTTTTATTAGAGATCATGCAAATTTCATCAAAACCATCTTCTTACTACTACTTATCTTGTGCCTGCTTACTTTAAACACATTATAAAATGTCCTATGTTTTAAATTATTTCTCTTGTGCGTTAAGAGCTCACTTCAAAACCAAATTGTTCATACGAAATATTCTAATCTTTGAACCAGATACAAAAATGCATATGCAGTTAAGAAGAATAAACTGATATTCATTTATCTTTTGTTATTTGAACAACAGTCCTTATACCTATATTTCAGTTCTGAAAATACTGGGTGATGGTTTTCACAGGGGCTGCAATTCTTTTCAATTTCAGATATGCCATTACAAAACAAAAATATAAATAGAAGACCAATCCTCTAACCATATATATGCAAGGACATACATCGGCCATAGGACGGGTATTCTCTAGGAAGGTAGCCTTAGTTTTGTCAGTTGTTTCACTGATTACAGGGAGCCTTGCATGCTTCTATTTCTTATCCATGCAAAGACCTTCCTTATGTCATAGTTGCTTAATTTCCCTAAAAGCCTTTGACACAGGCTTTTTGAGAAAGCTTTGTGGAAATCCATATATGCGCTATCAACTAGGCCACGCAGACCAAACTTATCCAATCAGAAGACATTTATCCACATACTTTGATTTTTATTTTTTTTTAATCACATTTTATCATACACACACACACAAAAAAAAGAAGTGTCTAGCAAAAAAAAAAAAAAAACTATTGAATGAAAAAAATGACCATGTTTTTATTGGAATGATATGTAAACCTCTGTTTTAAATTTATAGGCATCATATTTCAAGAAAAAGGCTATTGGTTGCACTACAACTGCTACAAGAGGTGTAAATTTAAGAATAAAACGCTAGTCAGTCTTCTAAAACTATAAATAGCTTTTAAAGTAATGTTAACATCACTATAGTGCAGGAAAGCTCATCATTTTGGTTAAGGAAGAATAAGCTTTTAGTATGTAAATTAGTAAGAAAAACGTTTTGAAGAAATGCATCAGGTTAGAGATGTAAATGAGGCCTAAAATGTCTCATTAGGTTTTGAATTGCCCTTTTCTTTTGTTGCATTTTTTTTTCTTTTTGTTTTCTAAGCATTATAAATCTTGTGGGCTTTGGGGGTAATTTTCTTGCTTGAGTAAACCAGCAAGGGCTTTTCCAATAATAAATTAGTAAATGCTTCTCCAAACTCAATTCTGCATGAAAACATATAGTGAAAGGAACAGAACTATATTGTTTCATTTACAGGATTTCTTTTGTTATCTAATATTTTTGACATTATTTCTAATGACAAATGACTAATGACTCCAACAAATTATGCAATACACTAACTCTGATTGATCTCTTATATTTAAAGAGAAATCCAGTATCTGAAGTTTAATACAGCAAAATATACATAGAATTACTCTACTGAAAAAGAGACATCTGATTTTTTGTTTTATTTTTTTAATGTGAGACTTCTTTACTAGAAAATGGTTCTTTATTAAGAAACCCATTTAAACCCATTTTCTGTTAAACAGAAAGCCTACCAATGCTGGCTAAATGTATCACATGTTCATGCATTATGTGAATTACTGAACATAACTCTTTCCTGTGTTTTCTTTCCCCCAGATAAAAATGTTTCAATGCAATGACATACTGTTGGTGTGAGCATAGTCTGGTGTACCTCAAACTGTTAATGTGTTGACTTCTACTTCAAAAACATCTAATTTTGATCAGGTTATATTACTGAATTGCTACCTGAGGTATTTATGACTGATCTTCATTATTTCAAATAACTATGTACATTAACTTGTTTCCAATGTTTAGGACAGTTTATAAAAAAGTACATGAACTTGTTTCCACACAAGACAACAAAACAAAACAAAAGCACACACACACACACACAAAAACAATCACCAAGAAAAAAAACCCTACAGTTGAAAAGGCTTATTATGTTTTTATACATTGTGTTTCAGGGTTCCTTGAAAAAGAGTTGATAAAATAGCTCCTGGTAAGTTACCCAACACAACTGCATTACACTACATTACTAAATGCATTTCTATGCAGGGATAAGAGATTATCCATATTATTGTAGCTTGCAAAATCAGAGCTTAAGGCATGCTGTCTAAACCAAATAAAACACGAGTAATTTTTCCTTAAAAAAAGTTTCACTATGCCAATTTTACGAAAATTCTGTCATCAAGCAGAACAGTTGTAATGGTTCTAATTACTGGTGGCACTGTAATCTGTTGCTCATAAACACACACCTATCTATGCAACACACACCTATGCAACAGTAAATGTATTTTCACAAAATACTTAAACCACATTTGTCATCTCCTTAAATAAAATTAGTCTGTTCTGTGCTCAATTCAGATATTTAAAGTAAATACTATTTTTAATTTTGATAGCAGTGGACCTTTATTTAGTAGATTGCTTGGATTTTGGTGTAATTTGTTTTTCTCTTTAAAGGTACTAATCCTGTTTTTTCAGCAAGCAGAAACTTTCTCTTTGACAGATGATACTCAGTGGATTTAAGTTTCTTTCCTTTTTTCTTCTTCCCTTCATGCTTAGCAAATAACTTGAAGCCTTAAATGAAAAATAGATATGAGAGATTGCAGTAACTTCTATGACTCTGGCCAAGTGCTAAGAAATTGATTCCTTTTTTTTTAGCTAATTGCCCACTTCCAAGGAAAATTCTTTCTCCCATGAAATCTTTGCCTGGGGACCATGGCATAGTAGGTATCTAAGAAATGTGCGTACTTCTAAGTCAACGCTATCAAGAATGTTTGACTGATTCTCAAAGAGTAAAATCCTCAGAAGGTGCAAAAATTTACAGTTTATCGACTGAAATTTGCTGTATCACTTTTAGTGACCGTCTAGAAGGCCTGTGGCTGTTGCTTGGATATAATGGAATATGAAAGTTTAAGAATATAAATTAATCCTTTAATGGTCTTGGAGTTCGAGTTGCTAATGTGGAAACAATCAATACGTACTCTTCCGAGCTAAGAGAGAAGACATAATAAGATTATGCCCCTGCAACCTCTAGCATTTACTTTTGTTCATAATCATATTGTAGTGCAGAGAGAGATATGAAAAGAATCTGAGAAATCTTGTCAGGTACGTTTTAAAACAATCCTTTGAAAACAGTAGGAAACCTTTTAAAAACAAATCATGCATATTTCAGCTCTGGACCAGCAGAAAGATTTGGATGAATAAAACTTCATCACTGCAGACTCTTTTCTGAAGGTTTGGGAGTTAAAGCTCATTACTCCTTTACATCAGCATATGTCCCAGCTATTACAGGAAACTGAAACATACAGAGATGCAATTCATGTGGTTCCTAAACACATTTTTTTTCTCCTTCTTTCTGTTTCCTTTGCAGAATCAGTTGCTCTTGTTCAACCTGCTGGTTGTATCAATTTTTCTAACAGTCCATCACTGGTCATTCAAGTTACCTTACCAAGGTAACTTGAACCTCAACAGCCATGGCAAGCCATGGCTGTTCCTGTGGCCAGCTACAGAATGCTCTCTCCCATCTTTTCCTGTATTTCCCAATGTGAATATATGAAGTTTCAGTGCCTATTCTTATGATTTGTTGAAAAGAAAAAGATGCCCAATTCTGTAATCAAGGGAAAATATTCTTTACTGCCATTCAAGTTTTTATACCTCAAAATCAGAAAAAGGACAGGACAGGATGTGGTGAGATCATATGCTTAGTGCATAAAGGTTCAGGATGACAGACGTAAACTGTCACAGTTAGTGCTAATTAACTGTTCTCATCTGTAGAATTCTACCACTAGACTTTGTGCTCCGTGTTCTTTCACCAAAGCCCCAAAACAGAGAATCTCAGATTGTGTTAGACATTTTCTTCTTTCATCTCTTTTTCTGGAATGAACAAAAACATACTAGGTACTAATTTCATATTAGGGAAAAAATTTAGGACTACTGCAATTTTTGACCTATATATAGAAAGATTTTGACCTATATATATAGATCTTGATCTGTCTTTCTCTCTATAGGTACACTATAGAGAAGCAGAGCTCACTCTGTGAATCTCCAGGAAATGAATCACTTACAGTGAATATAGCAAGGATGCTCTATTTTTGATACTAGGAAGCAGAGATATGTATGAAGGATCCTTCAGGTTGATACATTCATTGCACTGAACATTCCTGCACGTCTGCTGTTTCAGTGCTTACACAGAAGCATGAAAAACTGTTCATAACATCCACAACTCATGGTCTTTGTTTCTGATACTACCAAGGTCTGCCATATTAAGTCATGTTTTTAACTTGTCACAAGGAATCAACTTGCAGGAAACCTCATGCATGCAAGTTTATCAGAATTGCTGGCTGACTAGTTCCACTTTTTTCTCTCTCTTCACTAGTACCCAAGGCTTTCAAGCCACCAACTAGAAGAGGCAGAATGTCTCTTGCTCAGAAATTCATCATACCTTATTCTTTTAACAATGGTGAATAACATAGAATACTTCTGTTCTGCCAGTTTGCACGTCTCTCAAATTATTTTTTACAAATCCAACTCTTAGGCATATTGATAGTGTCCATCATTGGGTGTTAAGTGCCAAAAGCTCTATAATTTTCCTTGTTAAAAAATAAAAAGCAAAATGTGATGAGGTCATTTTAATTTTAATGAATGTAATTATAATAAATTATGTTAAGAATTAGTATAGATATGAGTATAGCATTTTCAGTGACAGTGATTAGTTTTACAAGCAGCTTTGTTTTGATGTGGACCAAACATATGAAAGTCACTGAAGGGATTTTCTTCCAGTATCAAAACATATTGTCATTAGAAAGTGTTATGCACTTTACAGTAACATCCCCATTTGAATTTAGCTAACAGCTACATAAAAATATTTCACACTCTGAATTGAAAAAATATTCACTACAGTCACCAAAGATTCTGAATAAACTCAGGCATTCGAGATCCACTCCTGATTTCTCCATACTGATCAGATTTACTGATCAGTCTACAACAGAAATTTATATAAGCATATATGCAAATATATGTTTATATATACCAGCAGACCAGAATTAAGAGTGCTACTGAACAAATTAATCTCATTATAAATTTTAAGAAATTTCTATCATCACTAATACTCTGGGGAAACACTCATCCTAGCCTTTTTATATTAAACCAGCCAATAATTCAGATACACATTTAAAAAACCGCAGTCTTAGAATAAGCATCAGGATCACTAAACAGGTACAAATAGCCAAGTATCTTTTGATACAAGCCCTTCAGCTGAAATCACTGATTTCATTAGGTGTGTGCTATTTAGTAGCTTACAGAAGGCAGACAAATGCTCAGAGAAGGCAATTGGAAAAGTAGATTATCAGATACAAGGTATTTGCAGTTAAGGATTACAGTAAACAAGTGTTAATTTGGTAATACGCAGGTTGTGAAGCACGGATTTCCTTGCTATGAACTCTGTGGATTTTATTCTTTGAAATGTTAACTTTAGGTACTGTAACAAAAAACATTAGTCCAAAAAAGTATTAGTTAAAGGGGAAAAGAAAAAAAAAAAAAACAACCCACAATGAATTTTGCTTAATGAAGATTTCTTGTAAAGCATAAGAAATACTCTATTTACTTGGAGGAAAAAAAATAATAATAATAAAAAAACACCAATCTGAATGCTTAAAGGATCTAGGAGCTACGAGCAGTGGGATTTATTCCCACTTGTCTTCCCCTCTGCCTTTTTCTCAGTAGCAGTACATTACCCATGCTCCGAAAAATGGCAGGAGTTCCAAGTTCAACTATGGTTTTGCCCCTCACAACATGACAAAAATGCTACCTGAACCACATCTGTAACATCTCACATAAGGTCAAGGATATTCATACATAACAAGCTTTCTTGGAGGGGCTAGTTTGATGTTGTCTAATGTACCTGTGCACAACAGTGAGCCTAAAACAAGATATCAAGTTGATCACTAACTCAGTGGAAGCTGGACCTTGTAAAGGAGAAGCACAGCCTCGCAGGAAAAGAGTTTGACTGTTGCATTCATAAGCACCCCTTGCTGGCTGCAGTCAGTCAAGAACTTGTCACTAGCTGTGAATGTAGCATGCTTTCACTGACACCATCTCCAGCCAGGGAAAAAATATACCGATGGTCATTCTCAAAGGATCAGACATTTAAGAAAATTTTATAAAAATACATAAATAATACGGTGAGCATTTTGATGTAAAGTGCAAAGTGTTTCAGAAGGGAACGCAGTTTCAGAGCAGACTACAGCTCCTAGTTTGACTAGTGTCACACCAACAACAATTGTTTACAGCAATCTAGGTATAAAACCAACAGAGAAAAAACAAACAAACAAACAAACAAACAAAAAAAAAAAAAACAACAAAAAAAAAAAAACAAGAAGAACTTCACTGGAAGTTCCTTACCGCATCCCAAATGGAATTCAAATACAAATACTTCAAGGGCTACAACTAAGTGCTACAACTTTCTATTGTATATGGACTTGAAGGACAGGCTGAAGAACAAGAGGCTTGACTCAGTTTTAACAATGACTCTTTCCCTAGCCTCTGTTCCAAGTCAAAAGGTACATGCACAAAGAAGTTTTAGAAAGACATGAGTATGTTTACACACACATTGTGCAGAACCATGCATGTATTTGCATGTGTATCTGTGTGTGGAGACAGAGACAGAAACAGGGAACAGGGAAAATTAAAGCTTCAGTTAGTATTAGGATGCTTACCAAAAAATTAGTTCATTCCCCATCTTACAGGTCTTAAGTTTGAGTTGATAGTATTGTCATTGTGATGGATAAGGCCCTTTTGTGCCCATTGGGCTGCACTCCAGAACCTACTATCTGTTTAACACTAATGAGGGCACTATGCATGGTAGAGGCATGTGACTGGTACTACTTACATATACAGGGAATGTGCAGCTTATTTGAAGGCAAGATACAACTGGAAAACTACCACTGCTAAATACAGTATTTTGAAGGGGCAGTAGCAATGCTCCATTCAGGCAAAAGCTCAAATGGTAACTGACTCTGCATCGGTTTCCCCGGCCATACAAATTAGGCAGTACTTTTCATAACAGAAGCCTTTCAATTTAGAAGCACAACAGAAAGGGTTAATAAAGGTCAGCTAAATCTCTCATGTGAAGCCTTCATGTAAATCACTGAATTTTGCAAATCAGATTTTAACTTCATAAAAAAAGGAAAAAACAAGGAAGGATAAAGAAGTGCTTAAAGTATGCTATGATTTTTTCCGTCTGTATTTCAGTGTATTACTTATGAAGTACTCTTTCAAAAGTAGGAGGAAATTTTCAGTAGTACTCACTATAAAATTTGAGATCACATTCAACCTCAGTTTATCAAAAAAATCATTTTTATGATGCTAACTGTGCAGAACACAGTTTCAAGAAGAATCTATCCTTTAAACTGCTATGATACTATGCAGTTATTATTTAGCACGAAGTTGGACATACATGTAATACATTAGCATTAATAAAACATACAGTTCACAACAAATAATAAAAAAATCATACTAGATTTTTTTTAGTGGAATTGCCAAATTGACTGGTTTGGAACTGCAACTTAAATGAAGAGTCAAAGCAATTAGATCATTAAACCATAAGGTGTTTCTTATCAACAACAAGTAAAATTGGTTGTAAAAATTAGTTGTAAAATTTAGTTGTAGAATTATCCTAAATAAGCATGGATGAATATAGCAGTTTGAAAAATTAAATTGTATATTTTTGTCCTCAGGCACTAATCCTTACCACAAGGTGCAATTTTAAAAAGAATTCTCACAAAACCCTAAACATACTTTTCATAAACTTTCAGTACATCTTACGTTATGCTGCACCATGGAGTACAGTAACAGAAACAGTATGAGTGAAATTATTTTTGGTGTATGAGATAGAATTATGCCATCAATCTACAATAATTGAATTTATAGCTTAGTTGACTAGATATAGCATTTCAACATTGTTTTGGAGGTTTTAGGAATTGCAAGAGCAACAATTCTTCAGGTATTTTGATCACTGGCACACAAGCACGTAACATACTTTGTGTTCAGGGGGAACCTTTATCCTGGATGCAAAACTGGTGCAGAATTATAATCACCTTCAAAAAGATTGCAAGCCTGTGGGTATTACGCTTTGCACTCACCAAGCTCAACCACAAAGATTTATGCAATCTACTCTGGGACCTGACACTTATTCATAGAGCAGATCTGATAAGTGCATTCGGAGACCTTGAAGTTTATTCTCATCAGAAGTTCTGCATTTATGGACTCAGCCATTAGACCTTTTTAGTGTTGATCAAAAGTGCTTCATTATGAGCTGAAGCACAAACACTTTACAAGCACATAATAAAGAAAAAAAAAAAATGAAAGGAAAATGAAAGGGAAAGGGAAAAAGAAGGGAAAGGAAATGGGGAAGGAACAGCCTTTCACCTCTCAAAACAAAAGTGAATCTTGAAAGCTTAAAATAAGCTGTTATTTTTTTCAGGTAGCAGTCAAGGTTTTCTTTACTTTTGCTTATCTGGAGATAATTTCTCAAATATGTTTGCTTTCCATTCTCAGGCTATCTAAGTGACAAAAGCCATGTGCATCCAAAGACAATAGACTGTCTTTTTCTTAATTTTATGACATCCACTGAACCAGACAGTTAATTCAGCAAAAATCAGTGCTGTTGAAACAAAATGAAAATCAACAATATCATGACTAAACTAAAAGAAAGGACAATTTTACTGTGCATTTGCAGTTAACCATTTTCCATCCTCTTACACAGGAGGTATCATGGATCATTTATCTATAATGATTTAAAAATAAATGAAAAAAATACATATTTCTGTCCAATGGGAAGCCCAAGGCATGTGAATACAATAATTCTGTCAGCTCTCCAAAATCACATTTAGAGCTTAAAATCAACCCTTTTAAGATTAACACAATATTTCAAGAGTAAAATTGTTTACATCTCTTTTTTTCTTCTTGACACATTGTAACAACATTATCACAGACTTGCAGGATGGTTGAGGTTGGCAGGGCCCTCTGGAGCCCATCTGGTCCAACCCCTGCTCAGGCAGGGTGACCTGGAGTGGCTTGCCCAGGACCACAGCCAGGTGGCTTTGGATAATCTCCAGGGAAGGAGACTCCACAGCCTCTCCAGACAACCTGTGCCCGTGCTCCGTCACCCACAAAGTAGTGACGTGCCACTCCATGTTCAGACAGAACCTGCTATGTTCCAGTTTGTGCCAACTGCCTCTTGTCCTGGCACTGCACAACACTGAAAAGAGCCTGGCTCCATTTTCTTTACACCCTCCCTTCAGACATTTATAGACATTGCTTTATAGACATTGCTGAGATCCCTCCACAGCCTCCTCTTCTCCAGGCTGAACAGCCCCAGCTCTCTCAGCCTCTCCTCACAGGAGAGGTGCCCCACTACTTTGATTATCTTTGGTGCCCTTCACTGGGCTCTCTCAGTATGTCCAGGCCTCACAGGGGTACTTTCATGGCACTCCAGGTGTGGCCTCACCAGTGTGGAGGGAAGGATCACCTCCCTCAACCTGCTGGCACCACTCCTCCTAACATAACCCTTAGCCTACTTTATGACAAAGGCACATGGCTGGCTTATGGTCAACTTGGTATCCACTAGGATCCCCAAGGCCTTTTCTGCAGAGCTGCTTTCCCGCTGGGCAGCCTTCAGCATATATTGGTGCATGGGCTTGTTCCTCCCCAGATGCAGGACATCTACACAAATGTCCTGACAGACCATTTCTCCGACCTGTCGGGTCTCCCTGGATGGCAGCAAATCCCTCAGACATATCAGCTGCTCCTTCCTGTTTTTCATTACCTGCAAACTTGCAGACGATACGCTCTGCCCCATCATCCAGGTCATCAATGAAGACATTAATTGCTGACCCCTGGGGTTACTGCTCTCCAACTAGACCGTAATGCCACTGATCACCATCGTTTGTGTCCAGCCATTCAGCCAGTTCTCAACCCACCTTCCTGTCTGCTCATCCAGCCCACACTTCAACAGCTTCTCTTTGAAGATGTTACAGGAGAGAAGGTTGAAAGCCTTACTACAGTCAAAGGAAACAATATTCACCGCTCTGCCCTCATCAACCATCAAGCCAATCTTTTCATTATAAAATGTTAGTAAAGCAAGTCTTCCCCTTTGTGAATCCATGCTGAGAACTCCTGATTACTTTCTTGTCATCCATATGCCTGGAAATGGTTCCCAAGATTAGTTGCTCCATCTCCTCCCCAGGGACTGAGGTGAGGCTGACTGACTGGTAGTTCCCTGGCTCCTCCTTCTTGCCCTTCATGAAGATAGGAGGGATATTTTCCTTCCTCTGGTCCTCTGGCACCTCTCCCAGTCATTATGATCCTTTGAAACTAATTGATGTCACAATGACATCAGCCTGCTTGGTCAGCAACCCAGTCCCAGCAGGGCCCACAGCCTGACTGTATGGCACTTTGCTTAAGCAGCCTAACCTGATCCTCTTCCACCAAAGGTATGCCTTTCTTGCTCCAGGCTTAACCCATGGTTTCCAGGGCTGGGGATTTCTGAAGGTTGATCTTATTAGTGAAGACTATGGCCAAGAATGTATTCAGTGCATCAGCCTTTTCCACCCCATGTGCCACCAGGGCCCCTACCCCAGTCAGCAGCAGACCCATGCTTTCGCTAGGCTTCATTTTGCTGATTATGTATCTACGTATCTACAGAAGCCCTCCTTGTTGCCTTTGACATCCCCCATTCAGCATGAACCACAGCTGTGGTGTTTCAGGTTTCATAAACTTAAATACTGTAGGTGTACCTACCCAGTCCAGAAGTAGCGTTTTTTATTTTTATTTTTTTTGGCCATATCAAACAAGGAAAAAATGAAAAAAAAATGGACTGTTTGGATTCATACAACTTACACAGCTGATCAGATGTGCAAGTTCCCCTGTGAGCACTTTTTAGACAGATCTGAAAAATCTGTTTGAAAAGCAAAATAAATTTATTGTTAAGGTATGAAATGTATCATGGGAAGCACTGCTCTGAGCCATAAACTCAGGATGCTGATTTATTTTAAGTGAAGTCTTGAGTTTTTCCACTACATCTTAAACTGCATTTTTTTTCCCAGAGCAAAAGCCATTTCTCAACCCTATCTTCATGAATTCATGTTGCTTTTTATGAGAGGAGAAAATCTGTGAGCAATATCAGCTAATTTTTAGAGATAGAGAATACCATTTTTATGGTAACTCTAGCAGGGTGTGCTCAGAGTGTAAAAGCTCGAAACAACTACAAACTCTCCATCACATAACAATGCAAGACAGTAGTCATCAAGTTAGCTCAATACTCTAATTCAGTCTTCAAGTTCAAATATTCATTATTTCTGTCAAGTGCTTATTTTGAAAGATGCTTTTTACCCTCTTTGATCTACAGTGCTTGTATTCTGTGCTTTATTGCTTTGATGTTTGGTGAAGAATGGTAATTGTTATTGCAGGATAGAGGATAGCCATTTAAATGAAATACATTTTGATGAATAACCCCTTAAATTTGGCCTATATAGTAATACCTGCAGATTTACATTATGTATTTGCATTTCTTCTTATGAAAGATTTCTTCTTCACTGAAGGTTGCTATAGGTTAATAAAACAACCCAGCAATTGCTGCATACTACCTTATTTTAAATTTACAGCTGACATTCTGGCTATTTTTAAGCTTTATTTGGAATTATTTTGGGAACCAATATATATATATATATTTAGTGCCAGGCCAAAATGCCCACTTTGTCACCATGGTAATGTGTTGTATACTGGTATCAGTTACAAATACCATTTAAAGACAACAGCTTTTTTCTGCTGTAAGTTGACTGATTACAATGATAACCAATTATCACCTTTACTATTAATATTGACATGTGTCAGATGCATGACGTGCTTACTACGTAGCAATTCCTCAAGAGTGAGATTACTGAACAGATATCAACAGTCATTTGCCATTGAACTGAAAAGCGATGACTCAATGGCCAGGAAGCAGCCAACAGAAACTGCTAGATGCAGAAACCTCTAAATGTCACCAGAAGGAATTAGAAGTAGGAATCCAGATTAATGTAAAAGAAAAATCAGAACTAATAAAGAAACAAAACAAGAACAACAGCCCCACAAGCAACAACGAGGAAAAAACAACAACAACAAAAAAAATGGCCTAAAAATAATTAAAAAAAAATACAACAAATGACTGAAGAATTGAGGAAACCAAGGGAAAAGGAAGAAAAAAAAATCCATACAAATAGCTGAAAAACAAAAACTCCACCAACAGGCAGAAAATGTGAAAATAACACCATACCACTGCCAATCTCCCTTACCAAAAAAGAGTCTCCTCTGCCAAATCACGCAAAAATGTATTATTTTGCATGCTTGTATAAACATACACAATGAAAACAATCATCCCTCTAGCTGCTGTAGACTCTTCTTGCTGTGCTCTTGGAGTGCCTTTCTGCTTGCTAACTAAATAGACGTTCTGTTCTTATACTACTTTTAGTCATACCTTTTGAATTAAATGTAAATTTGAGCTCTGTCATTGTGCCTTGGATTTTTGTGCAAATACATTCATGGACTGCAACCATGAAGAACCTTTCATTGCTAGAATGAGACCATGCTGCACAACGATGAGTAACATGCATTTTCTACCATTAAGTCATTCTCTGCAGTTGATGACTTCTTCTGTTTGATTATTTGATTAAATTATCTTGTTTGTGACAACAACCAAATGCATCTTGATTAGTTTATTGGGGATGAATGATTTACAAGTTTGATAAAAAGTTGCCTTTTTGCCAACCTTCATTTTGAAGGCACGATAATTTATGGAGGTAAGGAAAAACAGATTTGCAAGGAAAAGCAGTATTTTTCTTCAGCTTAGTTAGACTACGGCTCCAAAAGTCCCAGTAAATGAACTTAACAACTCAGATCCATTAAAAATGAGAGTTCTTGTTCCTCTATTCCACCCGCCCCATTACTGTGCTAGCTTTGCACCCCTCTCAAAGCAAATGGAACTCACTAAAACAGCAGTAAAACTCAACCTGGATAATTTTATGCCTTTTTAAAGTGTTCAATGGCTCAGAAAAGGATTATACAAATACCACGGTTAATGAAAGGGCACAGGATAGCATGCTGGAGGCTGGAAAACAAAAAATAAGTAAAGGAGATCAGGAAAAGAGGAGAATGATCCCTCATATCTTTGGTGAAAGAAAGAACCTGTAACTGGAAAAAAAGCACAGGCACCTGTGTCACATGCACCCTTAAGTTCTGACAAACCCTAATTTCTGTAATGAAGGCTTCCTTATATTTAAACAATATTAGGTTTTCAAACACATCCAGTTTTTGAGAAACCACATTTTTACTAACTACAGGTCACTACAGGGAAAAAAATCTGCTGAATTTGAGGAGATACAGAGAAGAACCATGCCACAAGTGTTGCATTCCAAGTCTGGAACCTCATATTGTTAGGCAAAATTAAATAGTTCAAAAGCAGTCACACCTTAGTGTGCCTGAATACAGCCAGGAGAACTTTTAACAGTTGTTCGTATGAATATAGATACTCTAGCTTATGTTTCCAAAAATAACTTCACGTTGCTTCATCAGTTTATGCCAGCCCAGAAGAGCTTGAATTTGGAAAAAAAAAAAAGAAATTATTTTAATCTTCAAGACAAATTGAGAACAGACCACATCCAAGAATGTAACAATGATTCCATGATTCTAACTTGTCCTGATTTGCAATTTGCTTTAGGTCCTCCTCAAGTAATGGAACACCATTACTTAAAAGGTCAAATTTGACTAAAATACAGTGTTATGTTCTTAAAGCAACTAAGAAATGCCATTCTTTCTCTCTCCTGATGAAAATGAAAAAACAAACAAACAAACAAAAAACCTCTAATCAAGATCTTTGTACTGAGATGAAATTCTTAAAAAGAGGGAAGGTAAAGGACTACATTACATTACACCTATTCATTCACCTAGCCAACATATGACAGATCTTAAAAAAATACTTTGATCAAAAGAAAATATAACAGCACCATTGTAAATGCACACTTCTCTGTTCCTGCGATTACCATTTCTACATAGTCGTGTATATATAAATATATATATTGGTCTCTGCATATTACATGTGCAATTCCTCTTACAATTAATTTGTAGTAATGCAATGAAGTATTACCTTATTATGAAATGTATAAAAGTTAGTAGCTGCAATTCAAGGAGTAAATTTTCAAACCTTCAAAGAAACAACTGGAGCTGTAATCAAAAGCAAAAGCAATAGGCCGATGCTTGATATTTGGAGTTTTTTAAGACATCTGAGAACATGGTGAAACTACCATTTTTTTCTGTCTCTTCTTCAGATTAATTCTGCAGGATAAGAATCTTAGAAACAAGGCGAGTGTCTACATATATAGATACATGTATCTACACAGAACTCTGAATAAAACCTTGAATCTCTGACGCTCGATAGAAATTATTTACAAGTGTAACAGAAGACAATTTCCCAAACAATTTGTAAAATTACAAAAAGGGTAATATGATGCCTTTTTACAATTGAGAATTCCTAAGATGAAAGATTAAGCTAGGCAAGTGTCCTTTCATGATAAAGTAATTTCTATGTCTCAGAGCAGCACAGGTGAGATCAAGTTGATCAAATCCTTTGATCAGTGATACAGCACTTAAGCAAGAATGATGAACTGCATGACATGGATTGTTTTGCTGATAATTCTATAGAAGGGAATCATTTGGGGTCACAGAAGACCACAAATTCAATTTGAGTTAAGCAATATTATGCTGATACAAAAAAAGTGATCAGAATGGGAACAACAACAGAAAGGTAACTTGCAAGACACGTGAAATGCATCTTCCCTTCTGTCTAGCAATGGGGCCACCCCAGGTGCTTACAGGCTCCAATTTTACAAATCCAGCCTCAAGAAGGATGTCGGTCCTTTTATATAACTCAGGTTGTATAGAAAACATGGATTTAGAAACAAACAAACAAACAAACAAACAAAAGTCTTGGAGTGGGGAGAGGGAAATACACGAACAAAAGCAAAACAAATACTCCTAATGTCCATGGTGGATAGGGCAAGCTTTATAATAATTTACACCATAAGAAGAAAGACCTGAGGTAGACATTAGGAAAAATCTTTCAAACTGCAGGTATAAAAAAGCATTGCAATCATTTAACTGAAGAAGTTAGAGGTGTTTAAGAACAGACTAAAAAAAAAATAAAAATAAAAAAAAATCTCTGCCAGGAATGACATAACAGCAGTGAATTTGGCCTTTGGTAGAAGATTAAATGACCTCTTGATGCATCTTCAATTATTCTAAGATTTACATTGCAGCTAGGAAGCAAATAGAAAGTTTTCAAGATCACCTTTGAAAAAACTAATTTACAAGAAACTTTAGTAAGTCTAGTAAGTAAACAAAGGCAGAAAACACAAAGTATAAGGGTGATATCAACAATTGCTTGATCAGGCTTTCTGTGATGCCTGACAGAATGACACTTTATTACTGTAACAGACTTCGAACAGGAGAAATATAGTGGAATATTATATTGTGAGGAGAAAAAAAAAAAAAAAAAAAAAAAAAAAAACAGGAGAAATATAGTGGAATATTAACAAGTGGAATATAAAATTAATTAAACAATCACAAGAAATGAAGTAACTTGGAAGCAACTCTTACTACCCTCAAATACAGCTCTTAGACCATATGAAAAAGTTAGTGTTTTGGTAAATCATATTTTGTTAAATCTTCAAACATAAAAGCTTAGCGCTGAAAGAGACTTTGAACTCTGTCTTGTAGAGCAGGAAAGAAAGAGGAACATAGCTGAACTAAACTGGTTTAAGTGAAGACAGACAAAAGATAAGGGGAAAAAAGGGAAAAATGCTTATATTTGGGCACAGATGTTGTACAGGAAACGTAGTTTTCTGTTTTGTATTGCAACAGTGAATTGTTCTACAATTCTCTCCCTAGATAAAAGTTCCATGGGGAGTTGAGGAGAATGTAGTCTAATTTATTTTAATGATCAGAGTAGTCAATTAAGTGCCTACCCTTATAAGAGAAGGACTTTTTATGTCTGGTCATTTTCTTAATAAAGATTTCCCTAAACATTTGAAGCCTGCATTTGGAAAATGTGAGTAGCCATTATAATCTTAATGACTAGTAAATTCAATACAGGTATTATCATCATGTGTCCTTCAAAATAAGCCTCTTTCCTTTAGGATCTTATAATTTTTACAAAAACAAACAAAACAAAACAAAACAAACAGTGTTCTGTTCCAGATGTTATAAACTGAATAGTTTAGATCTATTTTTAAGTAACTGCTAGCTATAGATGCTGAAACAGGAAATTTTATTTCTGAAGAGAAAAGCAAAGTAAAATGTGAATGTTAGTTTTCATTCCAAAGTACCTGGAACTTTGCCATTTTAAAAATTTGTTCATGTTTTTCTTCAAGTTCTAGTTGAAAAAAAAAAAAAACATATTTGAGAATGGGAATGTATTTTAAATGATGCTACACATAATGTTAAAGAAAAAAATACAGAAAGGACAGTATCTTATAAATAATGAAAAATGACACCGTGGAGAATTTGTTGTTGAATTTGCAAAACTGAGGAAGAGCTGCATTTGGTTGTTGTGCTTGGAGGACCAGACACAAAACGACCGACTTTGTATCACTAGGATGCTGGCATTAATATTGTCAGGCAGTTGGCCTATCACCCACGATGGCAGCTGAGTAGATTCACTCAAATAAAACCAGACTCCTTACAGTGTATCTCCTGCAGGCATATGAGCTGCAGGGTTCAAAGTAGGTGATCAAACAGTGAGCCCTCAACAGCAGCAGACTGTGCCAGCATTAAACAACTAAGAGCAGCTTTCAGCAGGCAGAAATCACATCTAGCAAATCTATTTTTAGAAATTCTACATATTACTGATTGAGAGCTTACAATTCACGGTCTCTCTTTAGGGTGTTTTCAAGACCAATCAGTTGCTTTTCTGAACACGTCTTCCATTAGTTCCTGATTCTTGTTACTGCACTGCTAGAGGAACTTGCGTTTTAGGACAGCACAGCCAATCCTCCTGCTTCATGAATCTCAGACAACAGCTGCTGACAGGTATGGAACATGTAGGTGTTACAGAGCGGTCTTCCCCTCATCCTCTTCACCATGCCACTTGACCTCTCACTTTTTTGGTGATGCCTTGTCATATCATGTCATATTCTTCTCCCCACTTCAGCTTCTGACATAAAATGTGCATCTGTGTTTGATGTTCCCCCTGCTCCTTTTTATTTTTCTCTTGTTCCTATTAATGTATCCCACTATTTATCTATTTCACTTGCATCTTCAAAGTATGAATAGAATAGGTACATGAATAAATAGATGTCAATGAAAAAGAGTAGAATTAGCAAGATCTGTTTCAGTTCTCTTACTATCTGCTTTGCGTTTCTTCATGAAACTATACTTTTTGTCTTTCTAGAAGTTATATGTTGTTCAATCCCTTGGTGTGCTATGCCACCAGTGTAAATACTATTTAATAATAATAATAATTTTTAAAAAGTGGCACTCAAATAGGATTAAAATTTTCATGTCAAAGCACTGACAGCTGGATCTACCAAAAATAAAGACTAACCTAAAAATACTTATTTATGCACTTAAATTAATGATAAAAATGAGTAATTTTTTAAATTATATGATCACTTGCAGTTTATCTACCCCATTCAGAGAATAATAGCCATCCAAAAAATATTCCATCTCCTGATACAAATTGATTGGAAAAGACAAATTCTGCCTGAATAATTTACATTTGTTCTAAGTTACAAGGAAATGAAAGGAAAGCAAATGGAGACCATTAGCTGTAATGCTTTGTGGTCTACCTATAATTAATCCTCATCTTATAAATAACATAGATGTGTATGTGTACAGCAGACTCATACCAAGTTTCTCTTCTGTATGACTCTTAAATATATTCCTCCTAAAAACAGAAATTGCTGGGGGAAATTAACTGGCTTAGCGATTTTAGTGAATTTAGAACTTTCCTCTTTCCTAAATGTTGAAAAAAAAACTTCCTTCACTCACCTCTGTGGTTTCTACTGAAAAAATACTTGTCTTGCTCCAATGATGGGATGTACTTCTGTCAAATAAGTCAGGTATGTTTGTGTGGAAAACAAACAAAAAAAAGTGATAGCTCATGTTAAGACTAACTCAAACTATGTATCAGAATGCCTTGGGTCAGAACGGAAAAGGTGTTGGTAACGAATGTAAGGTTCACATTCTCTTCAATATCATGACAAGTCCAAATAACTTCATAAATTTCAGTTGACTTAAATACAACTAAATATGGATAATTTCACTAAAGTATACAACATGGCACAGCTACTTACTTCTGGAAGGCAGGAGTCCAACAGTTTTAAAATTACTTCAAACATATAGCATAATTTGGATTATATAAATAAATAAAATAAAATATATTATATTATATATTATATTATATATTATAAAATATATTATAAATAAAAATAATTTGGATTATAAAAATAAAGGCAAAGAGTAATTCTTTAAACTTTTTCATGAAAATCTTTCTCTTATGTACACTAAATAGTAACAAATGTAGGGGCAATAATCATTTTAAAACTAAACATGCTTATTACAGATGCACTCAGCCTCCACAAAAGAAAAATTATTCTCTGGAAAAAGGATTTTATTCATTAGTGAAATTTCACTCATTAAAATTTACTCTGCAAAGCTATGATAAATCAGCAACTTGATTTTTTCTTAATGAGACATTTAACTGAACTAAAATATTGCAGAGCAACACCATTACATACTACACTATCAAACTAGGATGGAATTTAATCTTTTTAACAAAATGCAATAATTTAACTCCTTTTTTATTATTTCAGCATTTTTATATATCACATCAATCAATTATATTAACAGTAAACTAATTCATTTTTAATTGGTCAAATTCTGAGTTGTCATACAATTTTAACTCTGAAAGTCAAGGCAATCCTCAGGGTGTTACTTTGCAGAAATTGATTTGTTGCATATTTGGACATAATTATTATAGTTGCCCACATGCAACTGTACTAGCAATAATTTAAAATATAGAATGTGACTGCTTTCATTGCCGCTTAAATATGTTCATGACAAGTTTTAAATTGCTTATGAAAATTTTAACAGAAGGTATTAATTTTGTAAGGTATCTTGGACATCACTGAAACTATGTATTTCATTCCATATGCACAAAGGCACCAACAGGAACTAGTCATGGTAGGACCGACAATGTACTTCCTCACCTAAGTGAGGCAAAATCTTGCCCCAGGAACTTCATTCTGTGGTCTCACTTCTCTAGCTTACTCTGTGCTAGCAGACCAACTTGAAACATCAAATAAATTGAAGTTGGAGAAGAAACACAGGTAACCAAGCAGTATTTTCATAAGACTACATTCTTTTCATTCATTTGATAAGACTACAAGAGCCAACTATTGTATCAAATAAGGTACAAAAGGATGTACTCCAAAAGATATGAAAGGGGACTAGACTGCATTCAGTCCACAAAGAGCAAGGGGAGTGCAATGAAAGCTGCAAGGAAATAGGAAAGTATCTGAAAAAAAGTGAGTACTAAACAGAAGAAAGATTTGCAAAGGAGACCTTTTGTTTCAGTCTGGACTGAAAATCATAATGGACAATGGATTCTTATAATAGTAGTTAATGAGAAAGGCTTGGGAAGAAAAGTAGGTTAAAGAGTATTTAGACTATTTAAATGTATTAGAAATAGCAGGCCCAGTAGAATTCAGCCTGTTGTGCTGAAAAGGATCAGCATTAGCAGTAAGCAAGCAGTACACAGTTACATGAAAATACCAGAAGAGTGAATGGCAACTTAAAGTATGTTCTGCTAGAAGCAAAAGTGAACAAAGAATTTAGGAATAGTGGATTTACTTCCAATACCTTGGAAACTGCTTGAATAATTATTTTTTTTTAAAGATTAACCCAGAAAAAAAAGTGAAAATATTAAATGATATTGGTTTATCTAATGCAGATTATGCAAAACTAACCTAATTTCTTTCTCAAGAAAACAGAATTGTTAGAAAAATAAACTTAGGAAAGCTTAGATTTCAACCTTGGGGATGCATGTAAGGCTTGATCTTCCTGAAGTCAAATCTCTCTGGAACTTAAAATCAGAATGACAATCATCTGCATACTGACATTGTGTCATATTTGCTGCAGAAATATAAATGTAGAAAAGAATTATCTAAAGATGTATTAGGATAAAATACACAGATTAGTGATTAACCATTTAGTTTTTAGCTAAGAACTGGAAGTTCATGAAGCTCCTGTTGCACAGCTGTGCACCCACTAATGGAGATTACTCATCAATAGCAGACTGGTTAGGTGCTTTCCCAGCACAAGGTGTGTGCTGTATTAGCTACATTCCCATATCCAAGCTGACAGTGATCACAGCTTCTCACAAGAAAATAAAGACCAATGCTGAAGAAAGGGCTGAAAAGAAACAAAGAAACTTCTGTAAGTAAGCATACTCTTGTCACAGTCATAACTGACAGATGTCTGGGTCATTTAACATGTACATTTTTTAACACTAACACATATCCAAAATAATCTTAGTCAAAATGTTGATTGGATCCCACTACCGACTTGTACATCTGTCTATTTTTATAAAATGTATGGTACAGGTGCCATATTTTTACTATATAACATTTCAAATTTTTATTTCATCTCTACAAAGACAATATATTAAGCTTGGGCAAACTGAGGAAGCTTAGGCACAATAACTGGGATGAGGACTGAAATTTGTATATCTCAGTACAAAACTTGAGTCATTAAAAAGCCTCTAGATAACTGCATATACCCAAAGCACACAAATTCTATGTACATCTTTGGTATGCTTTCATTTGTACATACCTAAAATTTTGCTAGCTGCAAAATTTAGGCCATTCTCTAAAGATATGAAACCAGTGAGCTGCTCTCCCCAGAGTATATAAACAAAACATGTTTACTCTTTAGGTGTGTCAGAAAGGTGATAAATAGTGTTGCCACCTGTCTGTCCATTCCCCCCCACTCCTCTTCTCACATCGTGTACAGACAGCCTAACATGGTAATCAAGAAGCAGAAATGCTGATGTTTAATTCAAACCTGAAAACTTAGAACTCCAATCTGCTGTTTCTTAGTATTCCTTCCCCCACCCCACCCCCCAGCCTCCCTTCTAAGCAATCTATATTTTGGGGAACGAAATGATGAATGAGGCCAGAAAGTGAAGAAAGACACAAGAGGAAACATGGCACTGTAGGTTAGGAGTTAGCATTGCCTTTTGCAGAAAAGAGGAAGGAGAACCTAAAATTCAGGCTCTGCATTGAAGGTTTCCAAGTCCTTTTTGTATCTTGTACCTTTTGTTATATCACTGAGTCCAGCTGATGATAGATATTGCATTTATTTCATCCATCTATTATAAGGAACTGTTGGAAGTTTTTGATTGATTGGTAGCATCAGGTAACAATGTAAGTTATTTTTACTTATTTATTTCAGCTTTCCCCATCTTGATTTTGACAGAACAATGGCCCTGTTCTATATTTAGATCACAGAAATTCAGTTAAAATCAAAAGATAGGCCATGGAAAGTTAGTATGTGGACTATGCCAGGTGGGCAAGTCTATTGTAAAGAAGCACTGCATTTTGGAATACATATATTTAGAAGTTATTCACTTTGGAAAAAGAGACAAAGCACGTAAGGTGGCATGACATGACAAACCTACACCCTGTAGTGGCTAGGGAGCAGCACCAGCAGAGGACGAGGGAAGTCCTGTTCTAACGCAGTGGGTTTTACCAAAAGCCAGGAAGGAGGGAGTGCAGAGTTGTGTTGCTAGTGCTGGTGTTTCCTTTAACATCTGTAGTGACTATCAGTACATAGCGTTTGAGATCTTTAGTCAGCTCTTACTCTGTATTAAAAGACGAAGAGTGAAGTCAGTCTATGTCAGCCACAAATAAAATAAAATTTCCATGATTTGAATGATTAGAATCAAATAAATACAAAGTCCTTTTCCTATGAAACATGCGCTGAGCAGTATGTATTCTCTAGAAAAGCCATTTCTGGATGATGTTAATTTTTCTCCCTCATGATTTATCAAGGGATATTTCTACAAGCTAGGTGACTCCAAAAGAGAACAGAATACTAGATAAATAAAACAAAGAAAAGAGCTGTACTTTCTTAGTAGTGCTTCCAGTCCTCAGTCTCTGAGTTTATTTGTTCATCTGGGACACTTATTTTTTCCTAGAACTAAGTACTCTTATCCAGAGCAAATATTCATACTTTTCTATTCCTTTCCTGTTTTGTCAGCATTTTACATATCAGTAAATTGCATGTTTAACACTATATGTACATTCTTTAGTGCACCAAATTTCATTCCTATTTTCATAAAATGGAGAAAAAGCAGCTAAATGTGATGTGAATGTTGTAGGCAAAATTCATTTGAAAAAAAAAATGTTTTAGGTTGAGTATTTTCTGAGATATTCCTAGAGGAATTTTGATTATTATTTTCCCAGAATGTGACATTACACAAAGCTGAATGTACAGACTGGAATCTGTCAAATTGAATGTATTGAGGGACACTTAATTCATTCCCTCTGCTTTCCTTTTCACTGTTCACGCATCTATTCAATGTTAGGATGACAGAGGTTGTCCCTCTGTACTTTCTACCTATTGCTTTTCTAGTTAAAAACTCATTTTTATTATCACTTGTGATAGATTTTAGGAAAGGGCTGAACTGGGTTCTTCTGAGTGGCTGAAGCAAACGCAGTTCTGAGACAAAAAGTAATGAAAACTAGTGGAAGATTAACAAGAGCTTCATACAGTGACCTTTCTGACACTAAAGCCAGATCTCAAGAAAAATTGGGGTGTCAAAAGTTTAGTGTTATCAAGTAGTCAGGCTTTGTTCAGTAGCAGATGAGAGAAAAGACATCTACAAAGGACCATAGCTTACTGACCACAAACAGATATTGAAACACGATTTGTGTTTTTATGCGTTAATCATACTTGTACAAAACCTGCTACTTTTACATATACACCTATTTTTGATTATTTACAATGGGAATATTTTGTCAGCTTTTGATTATAAACAATGAATTCTAGATATATCTAAATGCCACATACCAGTAACTATGAAATGAGAACAGGCTGGATAGCAATTTGCGAAGGAATTAAATTGCATTTGCATGCAGGAAAGCTCATATAGTTCAGTGAAACTTAGTAAACTTCATTTGACATCACTGCATTTTATACTCATTTCCTATTTTGTTAGTCTCAGCTGTGACAATGCAGAGTAACAAAGTATCTCCAGCTGTTTCTTTTGTAGTGAATTTTAATCTAAACTGAGTGCGAAACATTCCTCCATACCGATTAATGCAGCACAAAAACACTCGAGAAGCTTTCATTTCTTTTCTGAGGCTGTCTTGTCCTTTGCACTGCCGAGCGTTTGCACAAATTCTGTGACTCTGAATCTTTCAGTTGCAATACAGACCTGCAGTGAGGGTCCTTTTCTACCTTTCTCCTCACTCCCCATTCTTTCAAGAATTTTTGTAACATTACATTCAGTCAGTTTCAACGACAAAAAATTCCACTAGCCACTGCAAGGATTTGTTTTTTCTTTTGGAAAATGTAAATGTGATCATTAGCTTAGGCTGTGAAATAAACTGGGGAAGACAGGGAAGGAGGAAACGTCACTGTCCTGCTGCTTGCCAGAACACACAATAAT
The DNA here is from genome assembly GCA_011075105.1 of Heteronetta atricapilla. Taxonomy (NCBI): domain Eukaryota; kingdom Metazoa; phylum Chordata; class Aves; order Anseriformes; family Anatidae; genus Heteronetta; species Heteronetta atricapilla. The sequence continues at coordinate 38,731,597 of CM021734.1, read as the reverse complement.
GCTAAGTTCCTTTTTTGTGCTTCCACGTAATGAGAAAAGACAAAAGATTACAGTTCTTGGAGGACTCATTTTTTCTCCTCTTATCTGGAAAAAATAATTGCATCTTTAGGACCCAAAGTGTAGAAAGGTGAGCCTTACAAAACAAGCAATGTAAAGCCTAAGTGGAGGCCACATGGCAAGCTTGTGATTGATCTTGCTTGTGCTGAGAGATGGGTCCCTTGCTGCTTTCAGGATATTGCTGAAAATGCATAAATATAACTACCGGTGTTAGTACTCATTCCCTTACTGATTGTCATGAATACATGGTTCCTGCTTTATTTCAGACTGGGATGTGTATGAATCTGATACAGCCAGGTGGCAAGGGTTTTCTTACAGTGGTCTCTTAAAAATAAAAGTATATGCAACATATTACAATAGAGGAAAAAAACAAAACAGCTAGGAATCTTCAAGTACCATTGTTTGAAACAGAACAGGCTTGTTACTAAAGTCACAGCATATGTGTGCCTTTGTTTTTCATGCACACATGAAGAAATACTTCACAGAAAAAAATACATATTTCCTGAAATGAACACCTGTTGTCTTAGGCCCTGATGGTGACTGAAACTGCTAGGAGATAATCCCACTGATAGTGAAGAAGCAAGCCAACTAGTGCATAAGGGACTGCTGTACACACCTTACCTTGTGCACAATGTTGTTAAATTGCATATGAACTCTTGCTAGTACAACGTTAGCTCCTTCTGTTATGTTTTTAGCCTTACAAACAACAGCTGCTAAAAACAACACAGTGGCAATAAGTTCTTGATTGTGTTTCTAGAGCAAGTTTCCCATGGCTTACCAAACCAGAATAAAACTTCCAGCATAAACAACTTTCATAAATGTCATTGAAATGTCTTAGATAAATACAGTGATAGTGTAGACTTCAGTGATTTCAAAAGGATCTAGTCATTCCAAGGCCATCTTCTCACTACAACATGATGCATGGTATTTCTGAAGCAGCAGAAAAAAAGGAAAATATTGCCTGAGGAAGTAAAACTGAGTCACTTTTCACACAGGTATGCTATTTCATGACTGTCAGGTGGAAACTCTTCAGGATTAATGCTTTATAATTCTCATATGGCTGATGCTTTAGAACTTCAAAGTGTAGTAGAACATTTCAAATTTTCTTCAGCCCATGAGGAAAAACCTTTTCATTGAAAGTTGCTGTCAATTGGAAACTTGAATTTAATACTATACAAGTGCTACACATTTTATGAAGATTAAAATTATGCACTATGTGTGCAGAGTTGTCCTGGTAATGCAAGTTTGTTTCGGTATAAAAAATGCCTGTCTTAGTACTGAAAAATTACACAGAATTATTCTTTATATATTTTAGTATTCCATTAGAAACATTTTCTAAACCATTTTTAATTTTAAAACACGATTTACTGATGTATAATCATGTCTTCTTTCACCAATAAATAGAAAAAATATTGTTGATTGAAGAGATAAGTAATCAGTGGGTATTATGAAGAAAATGACATAAAAATCAATATAGGGCTCCTGAGGAAGAGACTGATGCAGTTGAAATTTGAATTCTAATAGTGGCAAGTCATGAATATAGAATTTGCCTCTGAAAAAAAAAATATAATCTGTTTGCTATAAAACCATCCCTAGTTATCTAATACTTCAAGATACAGTGTATTAGCACCCTCTCTGAATCTGTGTGAAGCTGTCCCCCTTTGGCAACTTAAAGAGCTCTTTGAACCATAGAACAGATGTAATGAAAATTGGTTCCATTAAATGCAGCTGGCAAATTACAAACTGAAAAATTAATGCACCATACCAAGACTCTGGGGGCTAGAATGAATCAAGGTGTGGTTGCCAGATGCTAACAGTTCTTTTTTTTTTTTTTTTTTTTCTCCCTTTTACTTCAAAATAGAAAGTACAGTGGTTTATAAAATATGCACTAAAACAGGAACTCTAACTGTAATTACAACACAAATATAAAAAGTCAACAATAGGATCAAAAGGAACTTCCATTGGTATACTCTAAACCTGCATGTCAGCGCAGACAAACATGAGGATCTATTATCTTACAAGGACAAATTCATGGAAGAAAATCAGTCAAGGGCTGGTAAACTCGAACATACAACTTCTGGCTTGTGATCTTCCCTACATCGTGGACTGCTGAAGTTGAGGGAATTAGTTCTCTACTTCTACTCTTTTTCTAAGTCTCCACTACTAAGAACAATTAGAATGAGATGCTTGCCAAGTAGATTCCACAGAAACTCTATCCTGCCTCTGTTCAAAACCTGCATGTGAATAAAGGTAGGGCTGAGAGTGTTCTCAGTTGTTGTAGCTTTTGCAAAACATTTAAAAGATGTCTGCTTTTTAAAACAGAAAAAGGAAAAAGGAGCAGGCACCCTAATCACTTTCCTTTGTGAATGAATACGTTCAAATAGACTTGTGAAGCATCTCAGAAAGCCAGTGGTATATCACAGATAGCTGTAGGGGGACCAGAAAAATAATAATAATTAAAAAAAACCAATGTACATACATGTCATCTACCTATGGCAATATAAAGTTTGCTGAATTGGTTCTGTCATAATCTGAAGCATCTGTCAATCTACAATTCCTAGCACTTCCTGATCTTGCCAGCCTGCTCCAGGATTACTGCTGAATTTCAGAGCTTTTTTTATGAAGTGAAGTTTAAATATTTTAAATTGTACCTTATTGCAGTCAGCACATCTTTATGTCCATGTCTGTCAGATACGCATTGTTGTATGCGCATGATAAGGCATAAAAATGCTTCCAAAATTAGAGGGTAGCAGAAATGAAGGTTGATGGAACCAAATTGATAGTTGACTTTCAAAAATTAGTATATGAAAGCCTGTGCATAACAACAATGAATTTGGCTGTAATCAGACTGAAATAGCCCCTATCCAGGAAAGCACACTGATAAACATTCTCTGGAACCACTCTGATGACAGGGGTAAGAACAAGAGTCAGCCTGTTACTACGTCAGCACTTCTGTTTCCAACCAAGGTAGGGGAAAAAAAAAAGAGCCACAAGACTGCTGCCAGCCTGCCTGTTTAATACCACTACTCCACCAGGGTAGGAGGAGACCTACAGTTTTTCTAACTCTGACCTTACTACTTGGAATTCACAATTTTTTAGGCTGGATCATGCCCTTCTTCCAGAGGTCCTAAAGCCTTTCAAATACCAAAATCTATCTGCTACAGTCAATGGCCAGCTGGTCAAATAGTTTGAATTCACTGCCTTGCTGAATGGTGAAGCTGCAGTGTCTTCAAGTGATGGATTTGAGGAATATAATACCTCGTAACATACAAACCATTTTCCCCTGGAGACTATCATATCCAGTTGCACTACTCATAATGAACCACCAGCATTAATAACAATTAGATTCTTTATCAGGTACTTTTTCTGCTGTACAGGTAGGTAAGAAATAGATGGGTCAGTAGATGGAAACATTTAAAGGCTACACACTGAGTCAGTTTAGTGAATTTAACCTGTTAAGTCAAATAGCTACATGAAGTACAAAAGGTGGCAGCAGCTCTGAGAACTTTCTTATCTCCAAAGCAGACTGTTAAGACTACTTCATGAATAAATTCAAGCATGTGCTTTAGCAGGGGAAAAGTAAAATGAGCACAGTGAATTTAAGCTCATCGTAACCTTGAAGGATTCCACGCAAGCCCCTACCTTTCAGGTCCATAACCTGACAAGAAGTGTGCACTAAGAGTCCGTACTGACCACTGAATCAGGAAGGCATATACAGCAAGTTTCTCCCTGGACATGAGGACAGAGGTTTCTCACATTTACTCTTTGTGCAGGTAGATTCACTGTGTTTTCTTTCTTATCTATTTTTCATGAGCATTTTTTGTCATACATTTGGAATACTAAGTAGATATGTTACCTGCTTTGACTGAAAAATAATTTGAAGATAATGGCACTTACCCGTGGATATGATAACCTAAAAGCCCCAATTAAGGGACCGTTTAACAGCAGCCTAGCTCCTAAATACTTTATCTCATAGGAGATGGAAGCAGCATAAAGTGGTTTGAGATCCGCTATCAAGGAAGGATATGCCCATAATCTAACGTAGCAATACTAAGTAAAGAGAATCAAGTAACAAGTATTCATTCATACAAATGAACTAAAGGTGATAAAGGTGAGAATTCCCATGCAAGGAATAAAAGGTGCAAAGTTCTCCCTTACTGTTTGATACTGACTGCCAGGATTACAGAATCACAGATGGGTTGTGTTGGAAGGGACCGCTGGAGATCTTTACCAATCCTCCTGCTCAAGAACGGTCAACTGTGGAAGAAAAATGGGATGCCAACCTAGTGCCCTTAGACAGAGCCCACAGAGATCAATGAAAAAAACTGTCATCTGAGAAGGGCGATGTAAGATACATAATGAGGTTTATAAATGCTACTGAAGTAGTGTTTTACCAAACATGGTCAAAAGAACAGCTTCTATCACATAACAACCTGTTATATTAAGTAATGAAAGCCAAACTGTGTTCTGACTTGATTGCCTTTTACAAAGTCTGAATAAGATTGAAAACAGAGAATATGAACTAAATGAGAGTTCCTCAAAGTGTTCCCTGGAGTTTCTTGTTTGGAAAAGGTAAAGAAATTACAGTTTTCGTAATTAAAAGGGAATGAATGTTCAGAAGTGCCCGAAAAAAAGCTGCAGCTTTGTTGGAAAGATACATTCACTCTACATTTACATTGTAGTGGTACTAACTTTTCAGACTTGTATGGCAAATACAGCACAGAATTCATTTCCATTCAGGCTGCATGTTAAAAGAACAGGCTTAGAAAGTGATTAATCTAACTTGTTATTACGTCTGTTTTTAGGTGCGCTTACAGTCAGGATTTGCGTTGTTTTGTAAGGGATGGAAAGAAATTACCCAGTTGTGTTCTCTTAACCTCTGCCACTACCTAATTGCAAAAAAAATAGAAAATTCCCACACTGTGGTACTGTTGTTTCTAGGGACTGGCGTGATTCCTTCCTCGACAACTGCTCAAAATCAGCTTCATTAGTAACAATGAAATGTTTAGGTAAAAAAAAAAAAAAAAAAAAAAAAAAAAAAAAATTTCAAAGAATGTGTATTTGGCTGTTCTGCCAACAATCTAAAATTATGCACTGCTTGCTCAATTCTCCTGTTCTTAAAAAGGTCCATAAAGGTCCATCGGACAATGAACAAAATTCTTCATAATTTGCTAAAACTATTGAAATCACAAGGCAATCCAGCATGCTTAGAAAAATCCAGCCCACGGCAGATTCAGGTTCCTAAGAGAGAATACCGAGGAGAGTGGATTCAACAGTTCTTATATATTAAAAAACAACAACAATAACACAAAACTTACATATGATTAAAATGTTTTCTGTGAGAAAACACATTTATAGTAACTAGTAAGCATATGTTCTGACTGAATGGCAATTAAGAGTTATGAACCAGCAGGCACGAGAAAAGGAATATAAAATAGCACATTAGACACCATGCACAATTGATCCAGAAAACTGTAGATACCAGGGACACAAACACAAAACAAAAGAAAACCAAGAAAGAATATAATCCCTGCTTTTAGCAACAGAAAATTTATTCTTTGGCTCCGAAGCACAGCAGCCCTTTTCAGCTGTGTTTCAGCCACTTCTCAGTCTGGAGCAAGAATAATGCAGAAGTACTGCTAAAATATTGTAAGAATATGTGATAGCAAATGGGAACAAAGCAGATGCTTTTCAGTGGTTCTATGCATAGATTACAGAACAGTGGCTCCTTGTCAAACTCAAGACCACAGCAAGTAGTAAATCATAAAATACATCCACTGACTTTAGACATGGGCAGATCTTTGAGCAAATGACTATGATGTCTGTACAGAATCACTAGGCCAACTGATAACTGCTCTATGTGGAGTTAACAATCGTGTAACGAAAATTTCTAGAACCAGGGATTATTTATGGGTAGTGTAAGCAAACAGGCTAGACTTTAGGAGTTTCTTTTCTATATTTATATAGTTAACGTCATTAATATATAGTTATGTGTGCAAATATTGAAGGGGTGATGGAATAGACTCAGTGTTGTTTGGTAACTGCTATCTTGTAGTATAAAAATATTACCAAGTTCATCTTGATTTTCTTTCTTCTTATGAAATCCAATCAAAACCCTAATTCTATTCTTCACTTTCATGTGACCCTCTGAACTTTACTACTGAGAAATAAGCTACAGAGGAGGAAAGAGATGGGAACAGTATTGTTTAATAATAAGTAGTGACTAAGGCAATAAATTTTGCCTTCAAGGTCATTCAAACAGATATACAGATGGTCACTGAAAATTTTTGCAGTCAAGTCATGATGCTAATCTGAAATATTCAGAAGTAATTATAAGGTGCTTATTATAATTTATTGAGTAAACCAATCATGCTGAAGAAATTAATTCAACAAATACAGCTATAACTTTTTCTGTAAGCAGTAGAATTGTGCTTATAATAAAATTTCATTCCACTTCACCTTCAGAATATGAAACTGGTAGTTGTACATACAGCACGAAATCACCTGGCTTAAACAGATATTGGTGGGAATATTTTTAGAAACAAGAAACACTTACTGGACACCTCACTAATTTTGTATTTACCCAATTTAGATTTTACACGATTGAAATACAGTATCAACAGACAACATTATTATAGATTGCTCCTATTAATTTCTTGACATTTCCTAGAGGATTTGTCTTCACAAAATGAATCAGAAATGTCTCCAAAAATATCTAAAACTAAAATAAAAAGTTGTATGTATTATACATTGCTATGATTTATACTAGATCATATTTCTGACATTAACTATGAGAACTAGGAGTTACCACAGAGCTTAGCCAGAAGACAAGAACCAATTTGCCTGGGTGTTGGGAAATTCAATGCAGATACAATTTAAGACTAAATTCTGAGAAACAAAAGCAAAGTGGAAATATCTACTCTTCAGACAGATAGAGGAGATGGATTTTTTCTCTCAAGCCAAGGATCATACGTAAAGCTGCCTTACGTGTACGTATCCATGCAGACAAAAGGAAGCTTTCTTTTTAATGGGAAAGACAATGGGAATACTTGAATAGTAGTGGATAATGTGCTTTCTTTGTAGCCAATCCCTTGGCTTTATTCCTATTCAAATTCTGAGTAAAAGTGCTGGGAATATATCCACAGAGGTTTGGACAGATTTACAGTTAGCAATTTGGGCATATTTCCATGTTTTTATAATATGTGGTATTCTGTTATTTTGTATTGCTCCATTTCCCTCTTTGCATTCCAAAAACCAATTGGAGAAAAATAATTTTTCTCAAAAGGTTAAAGAACTCAAATGATACCAGTACAAAAACTTATGAATAGATTACTGTGAGTTTTCTTCACTTTGGATGATACTTTTGCACTAAATAGAGCAAATTATTGAAAATTATGATGGCCTATCAATTCCAGTTGTCACCTTGCTTCAGGCACTGACCTGTAACTGGACCTCCTAAGAAGACAGAAAAGTTTGCAGTGTATGTAGACTGCTGTACCATGAGAGAGGAACAGTACTCCTCGATCTCTAATGGCAATTACTTTATATCCTGAAGCAAGATGATCAATATATCTCTCACAACCAGTGTATAAGCAAAACTACTTCCAATCTTACACAAATTTATTTTTTATTCCTGCTGGACAACTTCTTCAATGTCATGGGGAAAAAAGAAGGCTATTAGTTCATGTTTCACATTAACAATGCGCTTTGCTTAGGTATTTAATCTTTATTATTATTATTATTTATTATAGGTCGCTAGAAAAAAAAAAAAAACATTAAAAGTATTCAAACTCTAATAAGGTGTTCATTATTTTTACACTTAATTGTGCTGGTATTCCTAAATATTAGCATGTCTTTTCTGAGTATGTAACTTCAGAGGAAAGGGACGTAAAGTGACTAGAGAAGCCAATTCAGAATTTCGGTTGAAACAAGTAAGAACAAATACAAAGATAAACCTTTTCCCCAGTTGTATAGTTTCTAAACACTTTTTAAAAATTATTTTATTTTTATTTTTAAGGTTTTCTTTAAAAGGGTGAAAAACAATCCTAATTTTTCCTAATTCCTTCCACCAAAAATTAGTTTTAGGGAACATAAAACTTACCATCCGTCTCTGTTACTTATTTTATACAGTTTCAACTTTTGCACCTTTTATTTATTTATTGGTAAATATTCTAGTTTGCATACTTTCATACGACGCATCAATTTCCTAACATATTTGCACACATTTAGCAAACAGAAAATCCACTGATAAGCTGGTAATACACTGATAATATGATTTCTTGTCATTTCTTTTGTTACACTCCTCTCTCCCTATTATTGGAAAACATCTACAACACAAAGCTTTAATTACTTAAAAACAGAAGGAAAACACACCAAAAATTTAGGAGTCTGTCAATTTAAAAGTTGTTTATAAAGGAACACTTATTTAAACAGCCAAACTGCACACTTTATAGCTGCATATGGTAAAGGTCTATATATTTTATCAGAGCACCGTAACAGTTCTGTGTGTCAATATGTGCACATACACTAACAAAAAATTTGTTCTTGTCTTAATGTGCATTGCCTGTGATTTAAATACTATTTATAGTATAGTTAACATGAATAAGAAAGAGCCACAGCAAGAGCCAGGAGCCAAGCAAATTGACATTTCTTATTTCTTATCTTAGCAAGTCAAGCTACAGCTTTCTTTACATAATCAACTATTGTTTGACAGGAACTTTCTCCACAAAAACAGGTAGTGCTTTGGAAAGTTTTCCATTTCTTTCCCTTTTTTTTTTTTTTTTCTTCTTCCTTCTGGTATTCATATACAAAATAATATACATAATGATTTGACACTGGAAGTAAATGTGCATTGGCCAAATATCTATTTTTATAGGTGTTTTTTAAAGGTACTATTTGAATAGCAGTATTGCCTTGCAACGTAGACTGATTGCATCTTAGTTCTTGGTGGCCTTCTCAAATATACAAACAATGGCCTAACGACAAAGAAGCTTTCACGTCATTAACAATAATGTAATTATTAATGCATTGAACTGATTTATAGAAATGTGATACATTAAGAAAACACATGAAAGCTACAGGGGAGAAGAAAAGCTTTTTAAAATGCATACAGAATAGCAGAAGACAAGTAAGACAGATAACGACCACAGGAAATGACCCTGAATGAAATGATAGAAAATTAAGGTAGAATAAGTGATTTGGATTTCAGAGGAAATCTTTATCACTGTGCTGTGATATAGTACCTAAAATGAGCAAAATCAAGAGAGCAGATGGGGGAAAAAAACTCTCATTAGACACTGCATTTCTACCTTCCCCATTTGTGAAGACAGATTTAGTCTTTGGATGATGCTTACCGAATAAGACGTGTTATGAATCTAGTAGGAAGACTATACATTAAGGAGCCTTGAGAGAGACAAGCAGCCTTAATATAAGGAGAAGGAATTTAGACATTCAGAAGAAATACTGATTCGTAGATCTTAAGGGGAAGGGGAGAAGCAAGTAAAATAAACACATTCACCTCCTGACAGTTGCTGTGAGGTACCCAAACATGGACAACGAGAAGGATTTTTTTCATTAGGGGTATAAACAAGACTGGTACATTAGAACAGCAAAAAAGTGTCTTAACTTCAGCCCTTTTTGCCCTTCTTGTCCCATCAGAGGAGGGTGGTGGTAAGCAAGTAGACATGGAGAAATAAGAGGAGGAAAGAATTCAGGCTTAAGTTAACAGAAGGACAGTTTACATTAACTAAGGATAAGGACAAATGTTAATTGTTAAGAATGCTCTCGGGAATTAATTTTATTTTGTAATTTTATGTTTTCTACCTAACAGATTACAGAACAGCAAAAGTTTTAGTAAATGTCTGTACCCCAAACACACTACTTCTGTGGAATTTGCAAGCAACAAAAGCAGCTGCACACATTCGTTTAGAGTTAAGATCACAAGGATGTGGACCAGAAGACGACTTTTCTGGCAAATGACAAGTGGGGGTGGGAGGGTGGGGGGGAGGGACAACGGGACGGACATGGGGACAAAGCACTCCTCCTCTTCATTTGACAGGAGTTACTTATGTGTTTGTGAATAGGAAAACATTCTTCCAAGGTTTTTCTGTCAAGGTCTAAACTTTATTGAATGTGAAAGTGCAACAATTCAACAAGTAAGTTGAAAAAAATTGTAAAAACACACACCACATCTACTGTTTTAAAATCTGTTTTATTTATTTTTTATTATTATTGATCCTAATTAAAATAGATTATTAATGCAAGTTTTATAACTATTATGTTATGACACCTAATTCCAAGCAAAAAAAAAAAAAATGTTTTCCTCCGTCTAACAAAACAGAACCTTGGGAAGCAAAACAAAACAGGAAATAAAAACAGGAAAAAAAAAATCCACCCCAAAACACACTGACAGGGAGCAACTGCAGTCCACTGCCATTGTCATATTTCTGTTCCCCAAAGGCAAACAATGTTTACTTGGTTGGTCTACTAGACAGAATCGCTAACTATGCACACGTGCACAAAGGGAGAGGGAGGAAGTCAGTCACACAGAACAGAGCCACCCGCTGGGACGCGAGGTCACAGCCAGTAGCGGAACCAAAGAAATCATTCCCATCAGGTTGCTTTGAAGTGAAACAGCTTGTGCCCTGGTGGATCCTAGTCAGTTCCCTGGCAATGGCCAAGTTGCTAATTCAGTAAAAAAGTCATATAAAATTCGATTTCCAAATTATTTCCTGGATGCCTGCTGTTACTTACTTATCTCCTCTACTATTGACCAAATACAGCAATGGACTGAAATCAATAAAAATACCCCTCACTGCTGCCCGTGCTTTTTGTATACAGTAACATGGAACTGTAACCAGAAGTATGACACTATGGTATTTCTTCATTTTCCTTCGTCTTAAATCTTGCCCTATCATTTATTCCCACGCTGCTTTACAAAGTGTATGTGCAATGTTATGCTAATATGTACACATTGATTTCCCAGGTAGCGCCAGACAGACAAAATGCAAAGCAGAAAGTCAAACCTGATAGATGTCATAATTACAGTATTTTAATATAAGGCAATTAATATATATATATACACTCATAAAAACAAAATTTCTAGAAAAAAACATGTAGGACAACATTCTGACAAAGAAAGATATTTTCTCAGATTGACTCACAGAACACGCAGACTAACTACGTAAGAACTTTTCATTTTTTTATACTCTGGATATTTGTATAGATGGTTACAGAAAAAGCACAGAAAATAATAATTGTTAGTTTTAAAAGTACTTTGCTTGCTGTTTCTCCCTCATGCAAAAACATTCCCTGATCCACATTGCTACATAGAAACAACAGATTCTCAAAAACACTTCTTGTGTGTTTGAATATATACATACATATATATATATATATATACACACATTTGTATTTAACTACTTATGGCTGCACACACACACACAGAGTGACGCGTGATAACCTAAGTGGCAGCACAAGGACATGCAGGTGGATTTGATGGAAAAGGCAGGGTGTCTGCTCATTTGTCTGTAGTGCTTTCATGACACAAAACAGAAGACAGATGAAACACTGCGCTTGTAGTTTAGTGAATGACAGAATAACAAGACGACATTATAACTGATAGGATATCCCCACAGCCTAAATGAAGCCATAAAAGGGACAAAAATGGAGTCTGGATTTCATAAAATGTTGTTTTTCAGGCAAAGAAAAGATGTTTTGTAGCAGAGGACCATCAGAAGTCAAGAAAGATCCAAAATATTGTTTGGTAAACTTGACCAAATAAAGTAGTAAATAGATCAGAAGGAAGAGATAAAGAACAGAAAACACATAAGAGGAGATGTTTGCTTTGGAGAGGTGTCCTGCCTCCATCCCTTGTAGGTGGGATGAGGAGACAGGAATGCCACTGCTTGTCCATTATTTTAAGTTCAGTTTTAGCCAGTCTTTTTCATATTTAACCCAACTAAGTTGATATACAGTATTGAAGACAAAAAGTTAGGATAACACAATGAAACCAAAGCTTGTTTTACCACCTTAGTGATGAAAAGAGAGCAGACAATATACTAAAAATATGAACAAAATAGTCGAAGCATTGTAGGCTCAGAGTAGCTGCTCAGACATAAAGAGACTATAAATATGCTTTTGTTTTTAAACCTAAAATTAATAATAAAAGTCAAAATCACTTTCAAACACAGAGTTGCTATCTTTGGCAGGTAAAAATAAATTAAGGGATGTAAATTCTAGTAATTAGAAGCCATGGGACACTTAAGCTAAACATAAATGGGAGACAAAAAAAAGATCCTGTTTAAATACCTTCAAATAAGAAGAGAAGTTTAAGCTTCATGGTAAAGGTGCAAACAGTGACAACCATTAGCATGTTTCACTTGCATTGCAAGTTAATGCAGCCCAGGAAACAGATCTCCTCATTGCAAGTTCTATGGAAAGCATACTGCTGCTTTGTGCACTTGGGCTATTAAATCACTTACCTGATATTGCCAGAATTTCTCTCCCTGCCCCTGATGCTCATTTTATATAAGGAGAACAGAAAAATGATAATAATACAATGACACTGGGTTCTTCATAACTGAAAGAAGTCTCGAGTCACCAAACCGATTAAGCAGCTTAGTCCCACTTGTTGCTCTCTGTATTCATCTGTGTGTGTGTGGGAGATACTGTTTCTGAGTGCCAGAGCATAAGCTATGTGAGACCTATTATGATAAAACAGTGCTTCAGGATGTAATCAAATATTATAGAAGAGCAGGTGTGGCTGATATGAATATGAAATATGAACATGAAGTTAACCACCAATACATTTGTGAAAGTGCATCTGGTTTGTAGATAGGTTTGGGGGCATATGACCCAGCAGAAATTGCAGATCCCAAATCTCATATGTAGAGCTGAATGTCTAAACGCTAAGAAGAACCGGTAATTCCATTGTAATTCAGAAGGACGCTCTTTTCTACCTTAACTGAAGCTGACATTTTTCATATGGGTACATTTTTTTTTTTAATGAAAGAACATGATTCTTCTGGATTTTTAAAATTTCTTCCTATGTTTTACCATTATATGGCATTTCTAGGCATCAAATTGCTTTACAAGGAAACAGTGTTACAAAATACCTTGAAGAATAGCTATAAATCTCTCTGACAGAGATCAGATCAATAGCGACAGAAGGGTCTTTTCTATAGATAAGAACATTCCTTTAGTTCTCATTTAGCTGGGGAGGATGAACCTACCAATTAGGGAAAAACAAATTTCCTTGTCTGTCAGAACACCTCCAACATCATGATCTCTGTGATCATACACCTGAAATTTAATCCTAGACCACACAGAGGATGTGGTGAAGCTGTTTGAACTTCCAAAATAGTTTCAAGAACCATGTTGTCACACCAGTGGAAAAAAAAATAAATAAAAATCAGACAATTATTTAATATAAACTGTCTATATAATACAAAAGGTACTGCTTGTATGGCAACCAGCAATCTACAGCTCTAATGAGATGAAAGATATGAAAGGGTTATTTGCAAACTGTCTAATAATAAGTAATTTTAGATGTCTCAAGGCCAGTCATAGGGAGAATGCAGTCGTTTATAGTTTTATAATCTTTGTGACATGGCGCCCTCCAGCAAGCACAGAATGGGTCCTATTTCAGTTGTTTTAAAAGACCTGAATGTATCAGAATAAAGTTGATCTCAGCATGTTAAAACAGCATGAAATACATTCCCTTGCAAATTGTTTACAGAAAAAAATGTGTTTATGGAAATGTATCACTGATTAAAATTACTAAAGGTAAAAGACTCTCTCTGAGTCTTTTAATTGTATTTCTTCCTAGAGTGTGGTTAGTAAGGATGCTATTCTAAACCCCCACTATGAAAAATAGTAATAAAGTGTTTTTTATTATTATTATTATTTTTTTTTTTCTTTGAACTACTCTTTTTCCTTTATAACTGCTTTGAAAAGAGTTGTAAATTCTAGTTTTTAAAAGGCTCATGGCTCCGTTGACAAGCAAAATCCATCTTTATTTCTGGAATTTTGGTTTTGTGAACAGGCACATATCTTTTGTACCCTGGAAACAGAATGGAATTTTATTTTATAAACCACCTTTATGAATATGTTTTGATTCTGAAGAAGATTAGCTATGCTTGCTCATTACTGGTACTGAATATGAAAACTTGAGTTGTGTGAAATCAACAGACTGGAATTTACAAAAAAAGTGGTAGAGAAAGTAATATGAGACCTCAAATATATTCCTATTGCAATTAGTAAAAAACTGCCAATTACTGTAAAAAAGGCTTTTGTATTTGAAATAAGAACTTTTTACAGTAAGTGAAATAAATGTTCTTCATTTGTAAACTTCCTCTTAAGCCAGCATAAGTGATGATTAGATAATTAACTGATTCTATAACAATTAGTCAGAAGTTCAAAAGTTCAAATTAGAACAGTGTGACTAGTGAAATTTTCCAGTTAAGCCAAGAGGCAACAAAATTCTGGACTGCATCTAAGAGAACTGGAATACAGTGTTATTCATTTGAAAAATGCATTGCATTATTATTTTATCAATAACAACATAACAACAACAACAATAATAATAATTCTATTGGCAACAGCACAAGCAGGATTTGCCCAAGGTTCTCTTCAGAGGCTGGCTGGAAAAAACCAACATAGGAAAAAGGGGATCCATGTCCTGTGACCAAAATATCATAAAGAAAAATGTTGCAAAGCTCTTGTTTGGTTACTGTCATTCTACAAAGTAGTCGTACCACAGAGGAGATATGTGAAATACCTTTCTGCAAAATCTTTGAGTGAAAAAAATATTAAAACATTAATGAAGAGCTCGCATTGCACTGATTAAACTATGGTATTTCTCCCGGTTGGTGCATTTGACTTCGGTATTTTTAAATGAAAAACCTAATTTCCTCAAAATAAACATTTTTCACTGTTACGGATTTCAGTCACAGATTAAATATTTACAAAGATCTATCTCAAATTATTTTCATTTAGTTTTCAAATTGGAATAAAACAACCATCAAAAATCAGTTATCTGTACATCTGTATACAAAAAAAAAATCTCTTTAAAAGCTGCTCATATTTTTTCTTGCTTATATTTACTGTACAAGTCTTCAGGAGAATGGGAGTATGTATGAGGAGGCTGTGTAATATGATTTTTAAAAGGCATAATGTTCAGATATAAAAATAAAATAATAATAATAATAATACTGGTAATTCCCAAATTTCTTACAGACACATAGAAAAGATAGACTGAAACATACTCAGAAAGGGCAAAACATGCCATGCGAGTTTGGAGGAGCAGCATTCTTGAAAACATAAGCTAATTCATACGTCTTGCATTCTTAATACTAAGACATTTACAACTAAAGTACTAAATATCAAAGATTACAAGTTCGCTGAATCAGAAGAACCTCAGCTTTTGGTATGATTAAGTTTTAATTGTATTTTTCCTTTGGGATCACTAGTAGTTAATAAGCTCATGAAAATAGGTCTTTAAATAGCAAGAGTAGTAAAAGTCACTCCATGCACCATATTTTGATATGCTTGGCTGCCTAAGGCATCCTAATGCCTGCAGTTTTAAGAGTTGGGTTTTCATCAATGGAAAATCTTGAAAAAAAAAAAAGAAAACACCCTTAAGAAATCCTTATTTTTGAAATGACAGCTGCTTCAGAATATCATGCACCTCTTGTGAATTTCAGATATGCTGCTACTATATCATCTTACTTTTATTGTGGTTTGTTTGTTAGAAACACTTCGTGAGCCAACAATTCTGAATCACATACTTCTCAAATTTAATGATATGCATCTCACTGTCTGGTAACAGTGGCTGCAGTGATAGCAATGAATAGAGATTGTAGCAGTAAGCATTTAGAACAACTTCTGGTCTCAAAAAAATTACTTAGCTTCATTTTTTGAGAATCGAATCTTATAGCTAGTAAAAACTTGTTCCCAGCCTTTTCTCAGATGGATCAAGGAACTCAACTGGACTGTTGAAAGCATTGCTTCTAGAAAATAGAGTAAGAGGTGCTCATGTACAAAGGGATGTGTTGGACCAAAGATGGAAGCATCATTCTGCATGTAAAAAGAGTGAAACGTAACCTGTGCTATAAATTGGTAGGAAGCAAAGAACATCTTTCTCCCAGTGATCTAATTTTTTTGGTTGGCTGGCTTTGCTTTTTGTTTTTTCCTTTCTCTGGATGCTTCTAAATGAAGGCGGTTAAAAATCCGACTGCTAACATGTCATGAATCTATACAGTCCTGGTAAATTGTTAATTAAATTATAAGCTGCCAATAAAATCTGTTTGAGATGTCTCATTTGCAAATTCAGATAAGGCCCTCATTCATTTACAATGCTTAGTCTGGATAGTCACATCAAAAATGTTTCTACATAATTTGAGACAATATAATCGTGTTTCTTTAACTACATTTCTGTAATTGAAAATAGAAATCTTGCACATGTAGAAAGAATAAATATTTGTATGATCTTATCATTATTATCTAACAAATGTATTCCTTAGATTGATCAACATAGCATTAATAAATGAAGGCCATCTTCACCATCAACAAAAAGTTGAACAAAAACCTACAGTGTGAATTCATTTATTAACGACGATAGACTTCTTTACCCCGTAACAATTCAGTTAGTTTCATAAGAAAATTGATGATGGCATATGACAACTGAGGTGCAGAAGAATCACTTACAGAAGAACATCAAGGCTAAGAATTTATTAAACAGAGAAAAACAAAGCACTAATATATTGAGCATCAAAATGGTCTAAATCCCATGGACTTGCAGGGCCCCAAGACGCTGTAACAGGTGCAACAATTATGTATGGCACAACTTTAGGGACATACTAGCCAGTCATCTGGGAGCTCTGCAGTTTTGATGAGAAAATGAACTGTTAATTAACAAATATTAAGATCCCAACTTGTCACATAAAATTAAACTCAAGGGATGAAGCACGGATGCCCAGGAGAACTAAAGCTAACAAAATTAAACCAGGTCAAAACCAGGGAATGCTTTTTCAAAGAAGTGATAGGAATATTTCTTGTGGTTCAAAATACCTCAGAACAGCTCAGTTTATCTTTCCCTCCAGTAAGTCTCTGAAATCTAGAAGGCTTCTGAATATGTTATTTTGTAGAAGTGCAGGGATCTATATTACCTCTGAGCCTGCATATGAATTGGGTTTCTTTCCCTTTTAGCAAAACTCTGTTGCATTTGACATTCCTGGGATTTCTCTCTAACTGTGAAAGGATTTGAAAGACCATCTTATTACTCAAGTAAATTATCCGTTTTGAAGATATGTATCTCACAGTTCTGAACTATACAACCTCCAAATCACAACTGCCCTGCACATAAGGTGTGAAAACACAGAGGGTAGTTCCCTCCATCTGAGCACAATACACACCCCAATGCAGGAAGATTCCTGCGTGAAGCCCCTCCACTGTATGAGGCTGAAGCTGAAACTTGCAAACTGGCAAGCAAAGTTGGTCACCTGCTTTCCACATATAAACAAGAATACTGAACTTTGCAAAGACATACTTTCTTTTCAGCTTTTATTTCTCAGTTCAGGGGTTTGACATTTTAATTACTCACCTGAAACAAACTCCAGGCACTTGAAAATCTCAGGGTTTTGCAAGTTGCCTCAATGAGGCAATTATTTTACCTTTTTATTCTGACTGAACACTGAAATCAAAGTGAAGTCCAGCAGACATTTTGTTCTATTTGATCTAGCCTGGTTTTTCTATTGGTTATTAGTTAGATAGTTTTCCCATCTTTCAAGCTGACCTACTGAAATTTGTGTAACTTTCTGCTAGAGAAAATGCAGGCTTGCCAGAGAGATACCAGCCTATAACCTGTTTTGATTTTTAAAGGGCAAAATGCACAAAGCAGGCATGTAAAAAAAAAAAAAAAAAAAAAAAAAAAAAAAAAAGTATAAAAACACATGATGTAAGGCTATGTCCACTGGCTACTGTTTTAATTATTTTGAGTTTTTGACTGGATACCTTGTATGGTTATATTCAGCACTCATTTACAGGGGCAATACTTCTTAATTCCAAGACTGAAATCAGCACACACACACATACACACACCCCATACAAATGTGCATTTCTTAGTTTTGTCTCTAAAATATTTGACACTGAATTGCCACATCTAAAAACAAATTGCCTTAAAAGATAAAAAGGAATGTTTGACATATTTAAATACAAATTCATACTGGAAAAGCAATGCTATGGCTAAAAACTAAAGAACTACATTTGTTCCCACATGAAGACAACACAGAAAATTCAATGGAATGCTAAGACTGCATCTACCCAGCAAAAACCAGACATGTATACACGGTTCATGCTATTAAAAGCCAAACTCCGCAGTTTCAAAACTGACTTTCTAAAAATGACTTAAACTATAGCAAAGGCTGGAAAACAGACATGGCTTTAATTCACAACCAAAGTAAGCCATAGAAAGCTATAAATGCACTTCCCCTTAATGCACTACAAAGTATGTTACTACAACTCATCTGGTGGCAAAATTTCTAATTTAGAGGGAAAATTCCACTACTTCTCTTCACAATAGGGAAGGGCAGTTGTGCCAAACAGTATGGAATTAAGTGTGATTATTTGGCTGCATCTATTGCTGTTTACAAAGGTAGAAATGAATGAAGTTAAATCACTGAAAAAAAAAAAAAAAAGTGCAACTGTTTGATTTACTGAGCTACCGAAACCTTTTTATTCAAATGACATGAAACCTTCAGTTTCACCTTCTTGATTAAAAAAGCCACAAACATTTCATTTTCCAGATCGCATCAGACCAGAGCTTTAGGTTTCGCTCAGACATAAGGACTGCCAACCTGTTGAAAATTCTCTTTGATTTCACGTTGACTGTCTCAAAATGATCCCATGTTGCTTTATACCTGAATGTTTATGTCTGAAAGCAGCAACAGCTAAAACTCTACTATATTCTCTGAAGAAAACATATTTAATCAAAATGGCAATAGAAGAACAAACAAAATACCTTTCACTGCTCCTTCACTCTTTTAGAAGCTACCTACACCACACAGTCTTTAGCATGGGCTTCTACTGTGGGCTTGTACATAAATGCTCTGTACTTGAGGACAGCAAATACAAGCCTCATCAGTTCTTCTGAACATTGTTGAAATAGCTCATCAAACATACTGATAAAAAATCACTTATTTCTGCTCCCATGAACGCCCTCAGTCAATGAACTTCTGGTAAACAGAGTGACAAAACAAGGTTGCACAGAAAAAGGATAGTGGGTAAGGTAGGAAATGTGAGACAACATGTTGGAGGCTTTGATATGTATCAGAAGCTATTGAAAAAAATACCTTATTCCAACACCACCCTCTCATAAACAAACAACTAGATAATATTTGGAATAAATAAACAGACTATTGTAAAGCAATAGAGAAAAGATGAATTTTTTTAATATTGTCCCTAGCAGGTTATGACATCACAGCTTTAGGATGTGTGGCATGGAAAAGATGAACTCTTCTTTGCCCCAAAGAAGATCCAGTGTGAAAGATGAAGGGATAAGGCTGGTACTATTGAAGAAAATATACACGTGCAATCTGCCTATTCACTGAAAACTTAGGGACAGAGATTTCTTGCTGCTGGGGAAGATATCATCAATTCATAGGGGAAAAAAATTATAGAGCAGCTTTTTCATTTGCACTAAGATGAACACTATCAGAAAGTGAGTACATACCACTGAGGTGAATGCACTACAATACACATTATGTAACATTAGTAGTTCCTGGCACTCTAGCTCAAAGTTAATGGAAAAAGGTAAAGCATGAGGCAGACCCTTTGGTCAAGTATCGATAAATGACACTGTGGTGTAACAGAACACCATGACTTTGCTGTTACTTCTGTGCTGAGGATTTAAAAATTAAACCTATATGCCTTTTGTATCATTTTATATTACAAAGAAAAGCAAATGCATTTCACTTTAAGATTTTAAGAATTGACATTAAACTTTTTTGTCTTCAGGGAACCTACTGTTATTGTTATCAAAACTAAAATTAGGTGTCTAAAATTGTATTTAGGCAGATAATTGTATAGACTTTTTGATAGCTAACCAGTCACCTACTTAAAATGTCTAAGGAAGAAGATAGATGGACAGTTTTGCTATGAATTAATACAGGCAAACCTTATGGCTTTGTTCCTTCCCTTGGTGAACCTTACCCGTCTGTATCTCACAGGCAGCCTGGTATTTCCCAAACTACTCATCTGACCTTGGCTACACTTCTCTCTTTTAAAATTTTTAGATGTTTTAGTGATACAGCCTCTTTCACTGCCTGTTCCTATATCAGGAAGCTTCTACTATCAAAACAGACTAGCCTCCAGCATGTTAATAATGGAGTTGGGGAGTGCTGCAGCTGTAGGTACAGGAACATTGTTCTGGCAGACACCCTGGCAGTTAGAAATCCATACAAGGAAGGGCATTTATTAGTTCTGTCATCCAACTGTATGACAGTAGGAATGATAACCATATTATATTAATTGTCTCCTATTCCCCCCAAAAGTGAGCATATAAGGATTTGGCATATGCATTTGCATTTTTTCTTACAAGTTTATTTTTAAATGTTTGCATTTTCATTTTAACTGAGAAAGAACATTTCATGTGGACAACATGTCAAACTTTTAAAGGTCTGTTACAACTGAGATCACATTTATTTTCTATTAAATGCCTTTTGTTGTTTGGTATACATCTTCACTTTTGGAGGCAGTTCAGAAAGGTTATTTTTACAGTTTGAAATGAGGGCTTCATGTTTTGTTGGAATCAACTTTCTGAAGCTATGGGCAAGAACAGAAAGACACACAATTTTGTATGAGTAAGTAGTCATGAAGTACATCCTCATGCTTTGTTATATTGCACTTTTGACTAAGTGGTCATAAAATTACAGGAACATTTTTTTCAGATACATAAATCTAAGGAGATTTTAAAATACTTATACGGAAGTATTTTAAAACAGAAATCTTTTTTGACAACTTTCATATTACACATTACCTAGAAATAACTTTAGAACTAATAAACTAGTATTAATTTAGTTTTCTAGAGGGAAATGGGCTTTTGTTAACAGAGGAATAAATCCCAAAGAGTAACTACTGTGCTACTAGAACTCTTCTAGGTTTGCCAATGTATGCATCTGTCATATGACTTTCCCCTTGCTACCCAACAAATGGCCTGAACCCAATTCAGGCGGGAACATCCAAGCTGTCAAGTCATACAGAAGCTATTTATGATGACCAAGAAAATGAATAGATATATGCAGAAGGCTTTACTTATTTTCCCAGTGAAAGCACTGTAATGTCAAAAGTTTAAATATTAAAGGAATTTTTGCTCTTTGCATGTAAGGCAGAAGAAAGAACGTTTCACCATCTTCGAATGAAAGCATTAACATGATGGAGAAAAAAAAATCAGCACTTTCTCATATTTGTGATAATGCATGGATGACTTCTGACTCTAGCAGAGGTGTTATCCTTGACTAGACGAAAGTCAGAAACAAAAATTTGGAGGTATATTTAGCTATGAACATACCAAAGCAAGGTCATCACTTTCGGCAATTCCAAGGGGAGATTATAATTTGATTTCTTGTATGTTATAAAGACAGCACAATAAAGACAATTAAAAATTTTCCAGATTTGTCATGGATCTACCAGCACACATATTGTTGGAGAATTACAAAACTACAAAAAAGATGGAAAAAGGAGACAATCATTACAATTAAATGCAAAGTTTGAGATTTCAATTTAGTAACTGGGAATCCAAATCTATGAAGCCTACGCAAATAAGCATAGTGATTTACTTGAAGTTTTACATAAAGTTTTAACTTAGAAAGCTAAGATTGACCCCATAGTAATGAGGATATAATCATGGGTGATTTCACCTTAAATATCTTAAGTTTTCAATGTCCCATTTATATTTAGTTTGTGTAAACAAAACATGACACCAATTAATGCTATGGGTACACTACTAAGTATTCATAAGAAACACATTTATAATATAATGATTTTGCATTAACATACAACATTTGGGGAGCTATTAGGCACTGTTTTTCTAGGCCTTAAAAACATGAATCAACCATTCGACAGGGAAACACTAAACACACTGTGAATTTCTGGGGCATCCTGTTGAAGGTAGCAGAAATCATAATTCCACAGATGGCATTAAATTAAGTGTGACAAGAAGTCATCTTTGATGAGTCCATTGATGGACAAACAATGATACTCTGGCATTTACAACTAGAAGCATAACACTAGTAAAGACAGACTAATGCTTTGAAGTAATATGGTAAATGTGCTTTCTATGATGTGTTTCTAATCTCTTTAGATTGTCAGACTTGGGTATGAGAAGAAATATGCCTATGATGGATGAAGAATGATATAACCTGTAGAATAACCTGGGTACACTTTGTTGATTTGAAAAAGCATTAGGCACCATTTTGTCTTTCAGTATAGGGAAATATAGTTAAAATATGTGTTTTAAACTCTGAGAGACCAGGTCTTCAAGTCCTATGAAAATATACTGGCAAACCACAAGACGCCTTAGATTTTTACAATGCAGCCAGAGAAGATGCAAATAAATTTCAAAATTTCTGCAACAAACCTATGTCAATAAAACATAATATAGCAAATTAAATTCAGCTGTGAAAAAAAAAAAATCCACAAATTAATGGAAGTGGAAAAAAAACAGAATTAATCACTCACTGCAAAATGCAAAACTTTAACTTAAAAAAAAAGTCCCCACTCAAGTATCTTCAATTAAGCATTGACAATCGAAGTAGTGCATAAAACAAGTAAATAAATACTTAGAAATAATGGTATGTTGCCATCTGAAATTTTGATCCATTCTGACGTATGAGCTCAGAAAAGAAAATATTTGAGATACAGGTGACAAAACTAGAGAGACCAAAACCACTGAAGTAGGAACAATGATAGATTTAGTGCTGAGACAAACGACAGGATTTTATAAAAGGATACAAAATAAGGACTGAAAACCAAAAAATCGGACACACCTATTTATTCTTTCAGTCCAAAAACATAAGAGACACTTGGTTACACATGTAGTACTTACAGTGCTTAATTGTAACACTTATATCCTGTCAAACTTTCTCATGAGCATTATTATTAACCTATGATACTCACACATGGAGCAATTTAGAAGAGCTACAAAATATGATGATAGCCAAGAGTAACTTCTACAGTACATTACATTCTCAGATTACACCAAGCTGTTCATACTAACCTGCACAAGCAGCACAAAATAGATGGGTCCTGGACAGAATTAACTGAGAATTTAATTCCTTTGGTGAAATTCTCACAGGCTTGATGTTAATGGAGGAATTACTTGTGACTTTTACACTACTAATTGTCTAATCACATCTACTACACTGATCAGTAAAGTGCAGTGGGGTCTGCAGTGGATAATGCTCTCCTAATGTGATTTTTCCCTATGTCAAGGGGAAACTACTGTAAGCTTAAGTAGCTTTTTGTTTAGAAAAGCAATGCAAACACAGAATCACAGAACGGCCGAAGTTGGAAGGGACCTCTGAAGATTATCTAGTCCAAGCCCCCTGCTGAGCCAGATCAACCCTTCCTCGCCTTCCAAAATAAAAATAAAAAATAAAAATAAAATAAAAATAAAAGTCTTTACATGTTTTAACATATAAACACTGCTACTGGGAATTAGAAACCTTTATCTGAGGTTAACTTACTCAATTTTATCATTCTTACACATTCCTCTGAAGTATCTGATGGTCAAAATACATGTTGGAAGCAGACCCTTGGATTACGAACTACGAAGCTATTCCAGTACTCGACTTGCTGTTCAAAGCTGATCTATCAATCAGTATAACCATTAAAATGAAATAAGTAAAACATATTTATCTGCTTTGAGGGCTGTTGATGGGGAAGAAACTTAGGGATAGGATGTAAACAAATCTAATATATCTCTTCTTGCTTAAAGTGCCAGGCCACCTTTAAATGTTTACCTAATGGGAAAACACACCAGACCTGTTAATTTTATTTTTTCCTGAATATTTTGAGGACTGTAAATTGACCTATGCCATTGGAAGATGGAGGGCTGAGCACATTATGCTAATGTAAGTGAAGTATTTGTGCCTGTTCTGTGGACAAAGAGGTAATAAATCTTTCTTGATGCCTTTACTAGAAGTGAAATAAGAGAGCATTATCCTTTTTTTGTTGAAGAAAATACAAAATCCTAGCAACAACCATACAACATTGATACAAAGGAATATTCAATACAATTTAAAGACAGGTCAAGTTGCAATCTTTTCTGAAGAGGCAATCTACACATCAGTTCACGCTGTCATTTACACTAGCATCTGTAGACCCAACAGTTTCTACCTTAGCAATTTCCTCAGACAATTTCAATTCCCTGTTCCCCTGTGAGCTACCCAAAAAGTAATAAAAAGAAGCAGACTACGTTCCTAATCCTCAATTTCTACATGATGATGCAGCTGAGAAGTTAGAGAAGATTTTGAGATGGACAGTCACATGAGAGAACTTTGAATATGCAAACAAGCATCTTGAACAGTATCAGTTTAATTCATCTTTCTGTGGGCTGACCAAACTTCTGTAAACTTACATGGTGATGACTTCCAAGTTGTATCTCTTGCAATAAACTGGAGGAATTCGTTATACTCTCTAGTTAAGTATAGACTCAGTGTTGGAATTCTCGAGGTCTTTTCCTAGACACTTCAGGAAGTACATAACATTTAGCAAAAGTTTAAAAGGAGCTCCAAGTGGCTGTACAACAAATGTCATATACTAAAAAGTTCGTGGGAAAGCCACTGTTTCTGCTTGAATTGCAGCCAAGTGGACCTTTCATAGGAAAAAAAAAAAAAAAAAAAAAAAAAAAAAAAAAATTTAGTGATTTTGATGGTGTTCTTTTACACACCAGATATCTTTGAGAGGGAACTGGAAGTTCCTTGGGTCTTTCAGCTTCTGACAAAAAAAAGACTGTTCTTGTAAGGTCACGTCCTCATTATAACATCTAATTTTTGGAGATTTCTTTCCAGAGAAGAAGTGTGAAGTTTAAGAAAGATGACAAGCAAGTTCCTTCAATACATGAAAGTCAAAATTCTCTTTTGGTTAAGGCTTTAGATGGATCCAATCACTTGTCCTTATGGAAAACAGTGCAAAGGAATTAACTGTAAGAACTTGAATCTCAGCTATACTTGTTGCAGAGGAGAGAGATCATAAAGGCTGTTTTCACAGATAAATGCAGAAGAGAGGATTCAAAAGATTCAAAAGACTGTCACATAAGAAGATAAAGGACATGAATTGTTCGTTTCTGACAATAGGCCAACTAATAGTAGCCTAGCAAGATTTGCAGGTATTTCTGATGTGAAAACTGAGCTATGGAAGTTCCTGCAGAGCGAGAGTTGCAAACCAACCTTCCTTGTGGAAGCAAGGGGAATAGTGAACAGTGTAAGCATTTAGATTATTAAATATGAAACAAGAATTCAGCATGAAATGCTTTTTGTAAATACAGATAGGGTAGTCATAAAACTCTTTTCATCTCTTAAGGGTCTTTGTTCTACGGTCTGTAAATACAACCACAGTTGCATGTGTACTGAGGTGAATATTGTGAGAAAAGTCTCAGAGAGAGCTAGAAGATGGCACATCCAGAAACTTGACTGGGTGGCTGTAGAGTATGGTATGCAAAGTCTTCCACAGGTGGTGGCATTTTGACAGGCAAACTGAAAACCTGAAGAACACCTGAAAAAGAGAACATAATGGTGGCTGCCGTAAGAGCTTCCCTTCACTGTACCTTTATGATTTTTATTTTTTATTTTTTAAATTGAAGCCACAGTTTGCCGCACTGATAGTGTAGCTGACAGGGGACAAGTATCTTAGAAAGGCAACTTCTGCCACTGTTGATCACGCCATGGTGTCAAAGGCGTCAAATGCACCCTGAAGAAGTGTCCTTCTTCAGACACAAGTTTACCTTAACACAGGAAAAACTCAAGGTGTTTCCTAAAATCTGGTAGGATGAGATCCCAAAAGAACTTACCTGAAATCATTACTCTTATTTATGATATTAGCAAACCCATTTTCAATGTGAAATTGATGAACAATGGAAAATTACATTAAATTTAAAATTAAAATTACATTAAAATGATTAAGCAACTGAGGGCTGAACAAGAAGCATCTCTGTAAGCAGTTAGGGAGTCTGTACGAGGATGCCAGGGTACTTTGCGAATCAGCACTACAGACTTTGTAGACCATGCACACTGATATAAAAATGATAAATATTTGTGTATGCACGCAGGGGGAATATCACTTGTACCCAGTGGGTTTTTCTTATGAAATTTCCTTCTGGGGAATTTTGTGCTCAAAGAAGAACTACAAGGGTGTACTGGTAGTAAAGAAAGCTAAGTTTAATACCTGATGCCATGTTTCTTTTTTCCACTTGCCAGTAACTTAAGTGAGGATGCTTTTGTGGCTTTTGAAGTGGCTCAGATGCCAGCATCTCTTCATGTTCTGTTCCAAAGATGGCATGACAGAGTTAAGAGAAGGGTCGAGACAACATTAGTTTCCCTGATTCCTTCAAAGAAATTGGAGCAGGTTTGGGCAGGCTTCAAAGAGTCACACAACATCAAAGGCATGTGTATGAAGCTAGGAATTCAGTTTGGTTTAAAGGAAAAGATAGGAAAAGAAATGTTCAAGGCTGAGAAGGAAAAGCAGATAGCTAATGCAGAATCATGAATGTGCTACAAAGAACAGTGGACTACAGCAGACTTCAAGAACATGAAGAATAAAAGCTCTGATCTGGTCAAGAGATGAGAGGGAACCAGAGCTCTGTTCACTGTGTGGAAAGAATGCAAAGGCACATGGTTTCCAAGTAGTCCCTCATGGATACAGGTTACAAAAAAAACTTCAGGATGCTAAGACAATATTGCTACACAGAGTTCAAACATGGCCAAACACTTGAAGGGACTGTAGACTTCAGGTAATTTGTCCTCACGGGTGTGTCCTTCAAGAGACCTATTCTCACTTTTTTTTTGGTCTTAACCAATCACATTTTTAAAAACATCTTTCTGACTGTCTGATTTTATTCAAGATTTCCTTTCTCTCCTACAGATTACACAGTTTGTCATAACAACACTTAGCAAATCATAATTGTAAGTTAAATTGTAAAGACTGAATAGATTTTCTTCACTACTTTACGCACATCTGTGCTTCTAGAATTGACAGCTTTGTAAGGCCATATTCCAAAACAAATAACCAATGCTGAGAAATTTGCTAACCTTTCCAAAATAAGCTAAAACAGTGTTCCCATTGAGAAGCCTTGAAACAAAAAAGAAAACAAAGACAATATACAACATTTAAACTACATATTTAAAAACACCTTCAATGGTTTACAATCTGTGTATATAAGCAGATTGTAGGAAGACAGATGTTCATAATTCCTAGTATGTTCTTAACTATACTTTTAAAATATATTTTAACAGCTATATAAAAGCAATGTCTACACTGCATTCGTAAGTATTACTACAGCTCATTCAGATAAATCAAAGCTGATTTTACATGGAAAAAGAATTTTTCCAGGTCACACAGGTGACCTGGCTGAACCTGATGCCTGTTGCCATCTGCCATTTTGGAGCAAGAGCTGACAAGCGGAGTTGTGAAAAGTACCATGATGCTGACACAAATCCCCAAACAGACAACAATAGTGTGACAAGGAATTCATTGCAACCCTTCTTTTGCCCCAGGTTGAATCCTGAAAACGTTGATAACAACATGGAATATCATGTTTGTAGTGAAGGGGAATGCATACTATTTGTCTTAGATTTTTTCAATAACTACGTGGATTATAATAAAAAGTTATTATTGTTAACACAATGAAAGCACGATGAAGCTAAGTGACTTTGTCAAGGTCAGAAGCAACTTTCTTACAGGAAAAATGTAACTAAGAAAAAATTACTATTAAAGAAAGCAGCAAACAAAATGATGCACAGTAATTCAGAGCCTGTTTTTAGCGTCAAAGAATTCTCATTTATTCCCAATAAATTATGAATTTGTTTAATAAGGGATTAAAGGAGGTAGCTTACTTTTATTTGAAATTGTATCAAAGTCACATGTTCAAAGAGATTTAAATAATTTAAAACAAATTCAGAGCTGTTCTTTGGTTAGAGGAAAGCTATGTAGGAAGCATTAGGGGAAAACAGAGAAAAAGAAATGCAGGGACTATAAGATATGGAATACCTCTGAAAAAAAAAAAAAAAAAACATACATAATATACAAATTGTGCCTACAGCTGCCTGAAAAACAAGTATTTTTGGGTTGGTGAATGCAAGTATCTCCTGAAGGTAGTTTTCCTATTATATGTGGATTAAATACCTATTCAGACTATTATTATTATAAAATGCAAAGTTTTTAACAGGGTGATTCCATTTTCTCCACAGTTAAATATTTTAGATTTTATTTTGTATTGACTCTCTGAATGGGAATATCGTTGAAGTTGTGGATTAAAAACAACTTCCTCTGCATGGTAGAAATACAGCAATAAAGTATGTATACTTACTAACCTTCATTTAACAATTGGTACATATGTATTAATTTCTACAGAACTTGAAATTACTGGAGCAAAAAAGGTCCTTTTGACTCTTCAAACAATGTTCTGGTTCTATAGCAGCTCCATTAAAACCATCGTTGCCAGCTTCTTCTGAGCTGGTTTATGATCTTCCGAATGTTAAATATAAAATTCTAACAGCAGTAACTGTAGATTTACTAATATTCCTCCTCACTGACATCACACTTTCTCTCCTTAATGGTCTTATCTTCAAAGAAGCTGCATGCCCTGAAGTCAATGACAAAGGAACCACTCAATGCCCAGCCCTTTCTAGCTCACGTAATTAACTGCTGGCTTTTGGGCACACAGCATTTTTCAGGTCTGAGACAGAAAAGAAAACTTTAAGTAAGTATGGACCTAAATGGTTGAGTTTAACTTAAATAACATAATTAAGTAGAAGATTTGAGACGAGTTGGTACTTGTACTGGAGGGAAACACTGGCAAGGGATTGATTTTGCTCTGGGACAGCAAAAAATGGTCTGGTAGCTTTGCCTGTGGAAATCTGTATGGAAGGAGCAATACATATTTTGTTTTATGATCAACCAAATATACCCTTTATGTTTTTTTTTTTTTTGTGTGTGTGTGGTAAAGTAATGTATTACAGTTCCCACTACTGGAAAATTCTAAGTGGCTCCACAAAGAGGATCACATTGAGAAGTCAAACTTTTCCTTTTTAATTAAGTAGTTGTATTTTCTCTGTTATCTTTAGCACAAGGCACAATAGGTGAATTTCACTGTCACTGAAAAATGTTGCGTAAAGAACTTCTCTTCTAAGGGAAAAAGTAAATGCTGGCTGTCATCATATATCATTAGTATTTCTGATAGCACTTGAAGGTGTTACATGCTCATGATAAAAAATACACCAGGCCTAGCTCTGCTTGAAAGACGTTCAGAAATTAGGAACACAAAAGTGATACGTGAACACTCGCACTTGAAAGAGTTCCTCTTTGATCCCTCTGGTAAATTATTTTTTTTTTGGGAAGGTATGAGGAATGTAGAATATACATTTCCCTAGAGGAACTGGACAAAATAATTATCTTCATTTAACTAAATACAGTATTTCCCCATGGATATTCCTGTTCCCACACATTGGAGAGGTCTCCAGTAGCCTTCCTCTTCACATTTGTACTTGCCAGGACACAATACAAGCTGGTTATAAATGAAATTATATTCTTGTAGAAACTGAATGATTTATGTACTTACATTTAGGTACTACAGCTTTGAGCCCAGTGATCCTTAAAAATCACTCAAGGAATACAAATCCCATATAACATAAAGAAACTGAGGCTTGCAAGGATTATATAATTTACAAAAGAAATCACTGATAGAGAATACCTAAAACATTCATAAACCTATTATTTATTTTCTGAATTGAAGGTGATTCTGATCAGTTTGAAATCATACTTTAAAAATAGATTAGAAGCTGATTTTATAGGTTTCATACTCAAGAACCTTTAGCATTACTCAGTATGAGTGATGTACTCAATGAGTGATTCTTCTTTTCAAAAAAATAATAAAAAAAAACTGTGATTGTCTCAAAAAAATTACAGTCAAACTATAAACAGGACAGCAACATAGTTACTGTGTGCCTCACCCCTCTCTCCCTGCTCTTTATCCAGTAATATACTACAAAATCAAAGAGGATAACTCTGTATCTGAAAACAGCAGCGATATCCAGCTGAGTCAAAAGCAAGCTCCATTGGGCTGGTCAGCGGGTAGAGAACATGTGCGTGTAGGTTGTCTCCACACTGAGTCAGACTTTATTCTGACAGAAGAGAGGTGAAAAACCCTAAGACATTTTATCTTTCTTTTGTTCACCCTGAGAGCCTACACTTCTCTGCTAAATACATTACAGCCTGTTCCTTGCTATAAATAATATAAATGTTTTAAAAAATAAATTGGTCTAGAAGGCTTCAAGTGGCTAGAAGAATAAATTACACTACTTGGAAAAGTTTGAAAATAACATACAAAGTTAAACATTTCTGTGCTTATGGACCTATTGGCAGAGAAATAATTTATAGATGCAAATATAAAAAGGTGTATTTAGTTTTCAGTCATAAAGTAATGCTGTTTTAATGCAAGCAGAAGGCATAACCTCCTAACTAGGTAAAATAAGAACAAATCACAACATATGGATACAAAAAGCATTATAAAGTTTCCTTGATACAGATCTCAAATTAGTTATGCTGAGAGTAAATTAATGCATCATATTCATCAAATTCATCATATGAAATGCGCTGTTTACTTTATTGTTACTTTGAAAATGCATATGTCTCCTGAAAAGTAATTTCCTAAACCTGTATTGTGTGCTGGGGTAGATCACTGCTTCAGAAAATCTGGTCCATCAGAAGCACAAAGTGTTCCTCTTCCTGTTTCTGTAGAGGTAAGAAACTGCTAGTGCTTTCAAAGCAAAGTAATTAGTGGTCCTATCACCACCACCACCACCTTCCCCCCCCTTCCCCCCCCAAAAAAAAAGGCACTAAAGGTAGAGAAAACAAGAATTATTGTTTAAACGGCACGTCAAGGTGCCAAGCTGTAAGATTAGATTTGTCCAAAGGAAATGTCTATGTGCTTATATACTGTGAATTTTGGTCCTTTTCTTTTCCCCTCTACCTAGGCTGTACAAGGATCAGAGCTGATCTCTCAAGCAAAGCTGCTGCAGTTGGACTCATTTGCTGAATACAACCACACCTGCAGATATAAACATTACAAGTGTCCTAATTTTAACCTATTTTGAGCTCTAACAGACACATGACCATCTGTAGCAAGTTTGGAGAAAATTTAGAAGTTCGCTATTTTATGAAACAGAAGAATATAATTTTCAAATTAGAGTTCTATACAAATAAGATATGAGAATTTATAAGATGTCAGAATTTTCCAGCCATGCTTTTGATAATATTATCTGCTCATTCAAAGTGCTGTTAAAAATACTGAGGAACTGTAATTTTGTCATCAAGAAGAGTTCACACGTTTTAAAATGTGATCATTGTATAAATTATGTGTCACATGCATCAGTAAGTGACTGCTGTGAATTTTAGGAGTAATTGAACATGGTCGTGCTGTCCCACGGGGGATAGATACCATGTACAAGTCCTCACACACAGCGAATACCATTAGCACATGAGGTCTGTTTGCCAGGTCTAAGTGATGTGCCAGAGTGTTCTGAGATCAGAGGAAATTGGTAATGTCTGTAACCCCAGCTAACAGCAGCAGAAGCTCCCTTCTGGGCTATGGCAGCGAAGGATACAATAAGCCCCGCTACTCTTGACTGCCATTTACTCAGGGCTGCAGCGGCATGAGACGCAGCTTAGGACAACCTTCAGGATTACTCTAACCTGTGTCAGGTAACCAGTACAGGGTCATAGCACGTGTTGAACAAGGATACCTGTCCTGTCCCTGTGTACCCCCCTGTGCCTTGAAAATTATGCCTGTAAAAGAGCATCTTACTCTTAAGCGTGCAGTTACACTGTGAGACTGTGAACTATATTTTAAGTAGAAGTTGTTTAGAAAATGATCTGTAACACTTAAATAACTTTTCTAAATAGAGTTTCTTTGTGTAACTAAGAAACAGCACTTCCTGATCAGCAGACAAGAAGGTACTTTCAAAATATGAAAATATTATTAATATTAACCTTATTTGATATAAGAGTAACAAGCATTTCAAAATCAACGATCAATCAGGAAAAATATTCCTGACCTTGCTTATGAATTGAAATTGCTGTGTAAGGGTATGCATGAAGCAGTGGAGTTTCACTGGGGGTCTAAGCTCAATGCATTCTGCAGTGTTTGCAAAGCATCCAGCTTGGTCCCTTCCAGGGAAAAACCAAGGGGTTAATTTCAAAGCTATTTTGAACAGTTTTATAGTTTTATAAATATTATGAAGCATTTATAGACAGCAAAGAAGGGAATCCCACCTATGGGCTTTTTTTTTTTTTTTTTTTTTTTTTTGAGGTCAAAGTAGCGAAAGTACCATATATAATTGAAAATGTCCTTTCATAGCTTCCAGAAACATAAATTCCCAAAGTTTCCAAAAGAATATTTTGATTTAAGATTCAATAGTATGCCAGTAATGTAACTGCATAAACAATGCTACACCACAAGGTGCTTCAATCTTCTTTTAAATTTTATTTGAAACAGTATGTTCACAATTACCAAATGTTCTTCTGTAAATCAGGTAACTGAAAATCTACACTAAATGGATAATGATAATTTGCTGAAAGTCAAACAAAGCCAATTTTATGTAATTTCATTACGCAAAATGGTTTTTATTTTACAACACTGATTAGTTAGGTAAACAAAATATTCTTAATCTTTCTCCAATATATTAATGCATATATATACTTATTCTTTAAACTGAGATTAATTATTATTAATATAACTTAATCCATAATATATGTAAGCTAAGCATCCCTATTGATATATACCCTGGCTATACACATTTCCCAAAGATGCCTTCAAAATTATGAAATAGCACTTAGTCTGTGCTAATAGTCTGATACGGGTAAAATGACAAAAAAAAAAGAAAAAAAAAAGAAAAAAGAAAAAAAGTTTAGCTAGGTTACAGCAAAGTTAAAAGAAAAATCCTCCAAGCCAGGAGCAAAAAACACAAGACATAAGTGACTTTTAAACACAGGCCTTGAACTACCCCAACTTGCTGCTAAAACTACTACATATACAGCACAGAACCGTGTTTTAATGATTCCCTTTTACTCGTTTCCTTTTGCAGCCACAAATTAATAAGCAGAAGCAAAAGACAGACCAAATATGAATTGAAAATAAGGCATCAATTTGCACCCCCAAAAAAATGGAATAGATAAACAAGCAAAGAGGATTGGCCTTGAAGCAATATGGTAAATC
Source organism: Heteronetta atricapilla (assembly GCA_011075105.1). Taxonomy (NCBI): domain Eukaryota; kingdom Metazoa; phylum Chordata; class Aves; order Anseriformes; family Anatidae; genus Heteronetta; species Heteronetta atricapilla. The sequence goes on along the minus strand of CM021734.1, from coordinate 38,698,056 downwards.
AATGAGAGCCATTCGCAGCTCGAGTTGCGTCTCAGAGAGACGTTCTCCAAATGACACTGGCCCACCACCTGCTGTATGTCATTTTACAGCAATTCTACAATCATTTGAATACAATAGAATGCTCATCATCTTCATGTAAAATGCATGAAAGTAGTCCGTCTGCTGAAATTGCATATTACTAAAACTAGGAATAAGGTAGGTGTCTTTTTTCCATAGTTTGTATAAAAATAAATCAGCTAGAAATCCTATACTTAAGTTACTTCTACTATTGTTCATTTTGTAAGATTTTTGAATATGGCAGCAGAAAATAGAAATATGGCAAAACAGTATTCCCGAAGTCTGTGAGTGGCTTTTTTGAGCCCATGAAAACTCATTCAGGTTTGAGATAAGATTATTGGTTTAAAAAAGATACAATAAAAAGGTCAAACAAAGTCTAAGGACCACATTTCTAATGTGTAACAAAAATAATCTCTTTTTATATCCTATGCATATCACGAGCACGTTCTATCAGAAAGCCTGCAGGACCAATAGACAGTGAAGCTGGAGAAGGAGCATTTACAGAAGATGAGGCCAAAATGAGTCATTTTCTGCCTTCAATCCAGTAAGGTTTTGCACCATCAACCACAATGGGTTATCTATTTATTAAACTTAAAACTATCACCAAAGGGTGAATCTATGTCAATGTAATAAATCATAGAAGGTATACTACAAAATTAAAGGGCAAATGAATTAACACAAATACTGGGAAGCAAAAGAAAATCCTGACTGATGTGTTCTTTGGAAGCATCAACAACCAAATAAATATGACCAATCTGATGGATACCATCTGCTTCAATTTCCAATAGTAATAGCAAGTTTGGACCAAACTTGGATCAAACTACTTGGTTCAAAAGACTAGAGCCTTAGATAAATTAGACTATCATAGGATAAGAATAAAGTTCCTCTCACGTATAAATAACTGGTTGAAAAAACAAACAAACAGAAAAACAGAAATTGTCAATCTTCTCAATACGGAGAGAGACAACAGGTGAATATCAAAGAAAGCTGTGCCGAAGCCTGTGACATTCAACACATTAAAGATTAACTACAGAATAAACAATTTACTTGAAGCAGCAAAGGTAAAAGCCAAATACCAAAAATGCATTGGGCCTGAAAAAACAGACAGTAAGATGGCGAAAGAAATTAGGCTGATAAAAATACAGTAACTGACATATGGAAAAAAATATCCAAACTTTATATGAATAGGTGCTGGATGAGCTGGTTTCGGGAGCAAGATATTGGTGTTCCAATAGACAGGTTTTTTTTTAATTCAAAATTGTCTGGAATACTGTGTGCAATGAAGTTCCCTGCTCAAGAGGAACACAGTAAACTTGACAAGCTGGAAAGAAACTAAAGTAGGATTATTTTTGTGTGAGGAACAAATGCAGGAAAAAAAAAAAAAAAAAAAAAAGATGAAGCATAAGAAACACTGAAACACATAAGAAATACTGAAACATACAAGAAAACTGAAATACACTTGGGAAACAGATGTACCCTGTTTCATTTCATCATCCTGATGAAACCATCATGATTCCATCATCATGAAAAAAAATAAAAAACATAAGAGTCAGGTAATTATTTGCTATTACGTTAATAACCACACGGTTTATTACTGCTTTGGCAAGCTTTTTCTTAATCAGGAATTCAATGTAGTTCCTGTCTCTAGATGGAAAACCAAAATGTTTACTTGTACAGTGGGATGATTACTGAATTTGGAAGTTTGACTAAAAATAATTCTTAATTCTTTCATACCTTTGTTCTTTCATTTCACATACTTCTAAGAATTAGCTCTTATAGAACTAGTAGAATATTGAGGACAAATATCTAATGTAGCCCTTAACTTACAGATACAGTGTGCTGAACTTTCATCGTATCGTGCTGTTACTAAATCTTGTGAGCACCAGACCATAAAATGGACACAAAGAAAGGAATAGAGTGTGTCTTTGGTATTCATTCACTCCTAATCCTAATTCCTTCCCAGTTCTTCACTCCCTTCACAACTGCTATTGGCAAAGTTGTCTACCAATTCTCTGGCCAGAAGATACAAAATCCAGTTCTGAGTCACAGACACAGATTTGAGCACAATTTACTTCATTGTGATGAACTTTCAGCCATCAGAAATAGGTTCTAGTGTTCTTAAGGGCCATGTGGTGTAAAAGCAATTAGATGTTTGCATCTATTACAACATCTGGAGTGAACACCATTTCAAAATACATAGCAAATCTCATTATGAAGCTAGAGAAGATGCATTGATTCTTCTACTACTTGGACTGTGTCTCAATGACAAAATGGCATGAGAAGCTGTAAAAAGGCAGTACGTGCCCAAGACTGGCCAGTGGTAGAAAGATTAAGTGGGTAAAATACTCTTTAGACAATCAGTAATTACCTGATCTGTCATGTTCCTCCGGCATTCATCTTGGTTCTAAAACATATTTATGGTTGCTTTCTTCACACCAGTTTCTATTTGCTTCTTAAATTGAGTCTTTTACATGATTCACACATACATACAAGAATTCTCATTGTTTAGTGGAGTTTTGATAGAACGGTCTCTGACAAGTAACACTCCCTCAAAACACTCCTAAGGACAGTGCAGAATTTAAAGACCACATCCTGAGAACCATATTTTATAAATATTCTAAGTGGAACTTATGTGCAATCTCTTCTCTGAGGGGAGATACAATGAAATGCTATGCACAGAAAAAGAAGTTTGAATTGCTGTGACTGCACTGACTCTTCCACTGCTCAGCACTAATTTACTTCAGAACTGTAGAATACTCCAATATACTACCAGACTGATTTCACATAATCCCAATAACTTGGTGAAGTGACCAGATGGAGGAGAAGCTTGGTGGCAAGACTGGGAAGGGACAGAATTCAGTAGCTGAGGTAGGACTGGAAAACCTGATTAGTTTAAGCATTGCAATAAGAAACAAAACTGAAGGGTACAAGTGAATGGGAAGCACATTTCCCCCTTACATTTCCTTTCTTTCTGTTCCCCCAAAGAAGACTCTAAAAATACACTCTCTCACTAAGGAATCATGGGAGGGTAAATCAGCTTGCACTAAAACACCACCATTATGTTGTCCCTACCTCATGGAAACTAAAGAGAAAAACTTGCACTTTCCCCCTGCCCCCTGCCAGAAGAAGCACTTGTCCCATCTAAAGAAGGTAGAAAGGTCGCTGTTGTTTGTCTCACTCAAAGACACGTTCAGGAACTTCTGTCATTTCTGATCACAAAGCAGAAGCAAAGTAACAGAGGAGTGTGTACAGATCCATGCCATACAGACCTACTACTGCTGTACTCGATCTGAAATCAAAGTGGCTGCTCATTTTTTTACCATGTAAGAAAGCAAAAAATAGTTATCTTTACTAATAAAATTAACAGCTCTCCCTTACCATATTTGTACTGCAAGGATATATATGTGTATATTTGTACACATATCTGTGTATCACACATTGATTGCCCTATGGATAAAACTATTTTAAACCATTTGAGACAGAGGAGGGAAGCTCCTCTCAGTGTTGAAGTGTTGAAGTCAGATCAATACTGATCTGACTGGCTTGCAAATAACAGAGATCCTGTATGGTTCTTTCCACACTGAATTCCACTCTGATATAAGAGAGCATCCTACTAGGAAAATTTTAGTACTGGACATTACTCTTACTTTCTATATTCCATTTTGTGCTATATTTTTAAATGGTAATAATGCAAAAGTCCACATCAGCTGTCCACGAGAAAGAGCCTGTACTTTTTCTTTCAGTTTAGAATCATTCATTTGGTTCTGTGGAACCTAAAATTTCTGCCTTTCTCATGTAAGATTTCACTTTACAGCAAAGATATAACCATTTTGGTATTTAAAAACAACAGAACATAATCGGATTACTGAGAGTTAGGAAGTGCTTTCACAACCCATACTTTACATGCATTTTTAATAACCATTTGTTATTACTGTTCTGTAATATGGAAATCCATATTATTGTTAATATTGCACAAATTCACAGCTAATCACATTATAGTACCAAAGGAACAATTATAGTATGTGAATGTGTATAAAGATTAATATACATATCCTAATAAATCTCAGCTGACCCATTAATGTGTAATGGGCCCAAAGGAGGCCTCATATCCTTAGTATATAAATGGCACATTTCTTTCCCCCTCCACTCCTCTCCTCATTTTGTTTTATATGTACAAACTGCCATAAAAAGGCAAATTAAGCCATACAAAAACACTCACAAACATCAAGAGGCTAATCAAAAGCACAAACTACTTTCTTTTCTTATTATACTACAAGAATCATGTTAATATTTGACATGCATGTACAATGAGCTTTTTTGCTTTTTCTTACTTTCCCTTTGGAGAATAAGGCTTCTGAAGCGATGGGCAGGCATACGTTTCACATGTGCTCTACAACTTAAAGCTTATGACAGGGGGGTTAAAGTAGGAACTTTCAGTTTTAATTGTAAATTATAATGCCTATTTCTCGGTCTATGGGACACCTTCAGCTATTTCAATTAAATCTTTTTTTAGTTTAAAATGAAAGGAAAAAAAGAGACAAATGATCCTTTTTGTTATGTAAGATATGCTTTACAATATTGCTACACAGTGACAATTCCTTGTCCTCCTGTCACATCCTGTCCCTTAGACCATGCTGCAGAAAAGCAATTTTCTGCCTCAAAAGCACTCTATTTTTTAAAAGTTTGTCTCTGGGCAATTTTCAGGTCTACTAGACCTGCACAACTGTATACAGATGAGAAAAACCCAAAATAGGGCAATTTATTTGATTCCTCCTCTTCAAAACATTTAGCTGAGATTGCATATCCAACAGAGAAAGCCCAACAAGAATATTCAGAGATGACCTGCAGTGACACACATCTTTTTTTTTTTTTTTCAAGAAAATTTGCATTAAACATCTTCTCCAGACTCCTCAGATAGTCTAGATTTGCCTTTTGTTTAATATGACCTTTAACACAAATACCTCCCAGGATATTAACAGTTAATTTCCTTTTTAAAAGAGCTTGTAAGAACCAGTCAGTTAAATAAAACACTTAAGGAGTCTTTCAGACGATGAATAGTGATTGTTTTTTTTTTGTGTTGGGGTTGGTTGTCTATTTTTTTCATTTTTTAATTTTTTAGATATGCATTCATTTGAATCAGTTACTTTCTTGTTAGAAAGCAAAGAACCACTTGGATGGGAAAATAAATTCTCCCAGTGTTCAGCTCCTGGTAACTTAGCATTTATCAATGCCTGAAGCCAGTTTGACCTCAGTATTCTCCCGGTACACTTCTGCCCTAACACAGTAAGGGCATTTCACAACGGAGCAAAGGCCTCCCCTTTATAACCATCCACATTTTGAAAATGATTTTACCTGCAGTGGAACTCTTTCTGGAATTAAGATTGCTTCAGGCTTTGGACCTCAATTTGCTACAAATGTAACATTCAGTAAAGTATCATATGATTTAATAAAAATAAATAAATCACTTCATGCTATTTTTGAAAGTTCTCAAGGAAGGAGGTGAATTTTCAAAACTGAAAACAAATAAATCATAGACTCTTCAATGTCTAAAATCATTTTCAAATTGGCTATAAGCATTTATGAAAATTGTAAACCGGTCTGATAGCTAGTTTAGCCCTGAAGATCTGTTTTGTTTTTCTATTCCTGCTTTTTCTCAATTGAAAGCTAAATGTTTAGTTTCAGAATTTCATGGTAACATGCATATAAATTAATAGTGATAAAAATCACTACTGACATTGACTCAAGAAAATAGTAAGACATAAAATATATTTATAGCCAAACACAGTTCTGACCGCAGGTCAGACCGCACCAGATAAAACTTTTTTTTTTTTTTTTTTTTTTTTTTTTTTTCCCCTGATGCACTAAGTACCTTTAGAACAAATGCCTTTTGTATTTTTCTCTGACTGGCATGTGAACTGGAAAGTGGGAAATGTCCCCTCCGCCCCCACCCCCCTTTTTTTTAAGGTGTATGAATGTATGATCCTCCAGTTCAGTAGTGTATTTGCTAGATTAGCATTATTCACTCAATTAACCTTTGTGCCAAAAACGCTGTCACGCTGCCAGAGGAGCACCTAAAAGATCAGGCACTTGGCCCTGAATTTGGCTACTGTTGTGTCTGTCTGAATTTGCCTTTTATACTGGCCCACAAAGTCAGAACATACACATACAAACTCAGGCTGAGATAAGCCAAATCCAGAAACAGTATAATGGAGAATTTGACTTGAAGACAAATCAGATTTCCACATAATGCTTAAGTTCATGCTTTAAGTTAGTGCTGAAGTACTTTGTTGGCATATACTACTTTGGACATGCAAGGAAAAAAGACCTTTATGATTTAGCCCATTATGGCTGCAAGAGCTAGTGTTGCCTTAGAACATTCCTACAGCCAATTCCTAGAGCTAGAGTTGGAAAATCTGATAAGGAACACTGTAACTGACACAAGAGGTAGATAAAACTACATAGTATGTAAACTTTGAAAGTGGATGAAGTGGGACAGTAAAAGAAGAATACAAATCTTTTAAGCTATCTTCATCTCTCATGTCTGCTTTACATTGCTTGAACATTTAGTTGTGCAAGAAACTTATTAATGTACCCCTCTATCATCTTACTGGCTGGCAAACCTTCAGTTTGGTATCTGGTTGCTGTCAGATGGTCACAGCTCACTGACAATTCAGAAATGTTAAGTGAAGACTGATGTTCTATTTGTTTTGTTTTCTTTAACAGGAACACAGTGACTACGTCAATCAGAAGTTGCCAGGAATAAAAGCAGCAAACTGGTAATCAGAAAATACACTTGGCCTTAAATTCCTCCTTTTCAGACAAGTATTGTGTTCCAGTTGTTTGTATATTTGCTCTGTTTCAGTAAGGTTTACTTGACTATGGAAGGTTTTATATTCAACATCAGGATAACATTTCAGCCAAGGAATCACAAGAGTTACTTCAAAGCAAAACTGACTGTTGCCAATGCTCTTTGATTAAGAGCATGTTGTTTCTTTAACTAAGTCTTTAATAATCAAGGTTTGGGAACACCCTTTAATCATGCCTTTGCAAAGCAACCATAGAAAAGCATAAACGGAAAAGCTGTACACCTGACAGAATGAACACTGAAAAAGAAATGCTGTCATTGGATTCAAGTGTAACAAAGTATAATGCATAAAGGATATACAAAGTAAAAAGGAAATATATACATTTCCTACCAGCTGAAACTCTTAAAAAGGTAATTTTGAAAAGCATATATGCTTTGACAGGTTTGTATCAGTAAGATACAAAACCAATTAAATTCTATTCCGTGTATATTTTCAGTAACTTTTGTGAAGTCAAATATTATATGTTTGTAAGAAAACAAGATCTTAAGCTGAAATATGCTTTTTCAATGACTATTCAGTAAACAGTGCTGGAGTAGCCCTTAAGGCTGGGAACGGAATCCTTCTTTTCTACTCTGCAGAGACTACACAAACCCCAAGACCACAACTGTGTTTTTTCTGCCCCTTCCATTCCCTTGCATTTTCTAAGGTTTCTTTGTGCTATTGAGGAACAGAGAAGCAGACTTCTGTGTAATTGATGTCTAGATTGTATGTCTAGATGGAGCTCATTCAGATGCTTTCCCCACAATCCTCATTATGGGAAGGCCCACACATGCAGTCCGAGACAGACAGACTGACAGAGCAAGGCTGGAAATTGCATAGTTTGAACAGTCTGGTGAGCTGCAGCTTAAACTTTAATGTGAATATGGGCACCCTTACCTTCATGACCACCTTCACAGTTACTCTACTTCTATTAAGCCCCAAGTCCTACTCTGACAAAGATGCCTCTTTGTAGCCCAAGAACATAACACTTAGAGCATCTCTCTTTTCCTGCAATTTTCTACTGACTAGTAAGCCTCACTCCAGACTCAATGTATCTTATGTTCAAGTGCACCACTTAGTTCACAACCCAGAACGCAGAATTGGATGCCAGACCAAACAACAGATATTTGAAAGCTAAACAATGCCACTCTGTGATGCTCATACAGAAGACTCTTTGTACAATCACCATAAAATCTAAAGATTCAGTTTCTTATGTGCATAAAAGCAAAAACAGAAACTGAAGGTAGAAGAAATAAAAAGCAGAAAACAAAATAATTGTGAAATATCTTTCCCTTTCTTCTCTTGCAATAAGGTATTTGAATAACAATTAAATACCTTATTTCGACTTAGCTGCGTAAGTGTAGAGAAGTAATAAGAACATATGCATAATGACTTTGACCTGGATGTTTGACTAGCAGACGAGACAGCTCCTCACCTACCTGAAAGTGGTGCCACATGATCTGCCAGTGGTTTCTAAATGTTGTCACTCAAAATGTTTTTGGCTCCTCCTCAGAGCCCTCTCATTTACTGCCCCTGCACAACCACTTTCCACACTTGGGCCTAGTTTGTCCTACTGCCTCACAGAGGAAGTAGTACCATCATTCTCATGGTAAAGTTTTTATTGCATCCAACAAATAATCTTATCAAAATGCTTGAAGATTAAAAAATTACTTTCATGATTTCCATATGTAAATCTCATTTTTCCCCCATTTTTGTTTGCAGTGTGCTAGAAGTAATTTTAATGACACATTTATCTGATGAATTGCTGGTATGTGTTACTCAAGAATTTAACATCAATTTTATGATTTTTATATCAATATTTTGATTAGTCAGAATTTGTGATTTTGATCTCTGAATATTTTGTGTAACAATCTGACTGGTATTCTATATTCTTATTCATTATTTGGACTTATTCATGAGCAGTTTGGATGATTTAGCTAAACAATCACTGTAAAATCTCAAGCCACCATCAGTAATTCACTCTCATACATTTTCTAACTTAACCTTAAAAGGGAGGAGGGGGGAAGGGAGGTGTTGGTTTATCTGCTATTTGAACAAACAAAAGTTCAAATGAGGAGCTAGGAGTCATAAGTACAGTTCATCAAAATTTGCATTTTAACTGAGAAACATTAGTGGAAAAATTCTTTATTGCGCTGTCTCTTACTCCCAATGGGAGCACATGCAACCCAGCTACCTGTTAGATCTTTTTTAATGTCTGCACATTTCAGTCTCACCCAAGTCTGAAATCCTAGTCTGTATGTGTGTTCTATCTCTCTACCCGCACTCGGTAATTTTTCAGCTGGGTGATTGTCAAATGTTAACTAAATCAGTAAAGGGAAGTCTTGAAGATAATTAGGACCCTACAAGTTTCAGGGATGAAGATCCAAATTAACAGCCCGAGGGAGCCGAGTATAGGCAGAATTCAGGCACTCTGACAGGAGCTGGCTGGCCTGCTCAGCATTCTTGGAGCTGTACATGAAGCACAGCTCTTTTGTCTCTCAGCCAAAGAGGGCAATAGGAGACAAGAGGAATAGGGAAATTGGGGTTGCAGTTGAAATTGGTGACCTTGCAGTACAAAGAAAACAAGATTTCCCCAGGAAATCTGGCTTTATTAGTTCTAGCTCCTGAAGCATCGTGTTTCTGCAGGCTGGCAGTTTGTGTGACTTTATTTAAAAAACAAGAGTGTTATGATTCCATTTCAATCAAATTTCTACAAGGTTAGAAAGGCACAAGAAAATGAAATAAAAATGAAGAAAAACCCTACAGATAAAAAGAGAAACATATGTTCTTTTATAACAGTGTTGTTCTCCCCTTTACTTAGGTGAAAATAACACTATTTAAGACTAATGGTAGTTTATACTTCTGGAAGTTAATTCAGTGTGCACAATCAATCGATATCTGAACCAGGCTGCAAGGAAGTGTCCTCATTAAGCCTTCATTTGTAGTTCAGAGCTACAGGCTTCAAAGGGGTAAACTTGCCTTTTAAGCTTTCAGTGTTAGAGCTTACACTGGATTTTTCACCAACCTCCTGAAAAAAACAGTTAAATAACCAGATGTGGATTAATCCCATTCCAACACAGTAGGATAAAGCCAAGAATCCCACCTTCTTAACGTAAATTGTAGTATGAAATTATTTCTTATTATAGTTAGAATTATAAATAATTATGTGATATTTAATACAGTTATTTCTCACTTTTTACTCTTCTCAATTTCCTTGAAGAAAGCCCCCTTACTCTTCCTAAAATGCCAAAGTTGAACAAAATACCAAGTATGTACCATTCCAGGCAATGGAAGCAGCACATTACTGAATATAGAACCATCTGGCAGATCACACTTGAATGCACGGTTGTTTCAAAGAGAAATTAAAACAGGAAAACACGGTAACAGAATTTATTGGCAAGTTCCAACACTTCTTTCTAATGCTGGATGCAGCCAAAAGTGAAAAAAAGCCACCATTTTCTGATCTACCAGGAATGTAACATCCTAGCCTCTACAAAGCTGCTACACTCCCTTAGGATGGATGAAGCAGTTGCTGTGGCCCTAACAGAGCTTATGATCATAATATTAGTATACCAGTTGCTCTCATAAGACTTCCAAAACTGTCATTATAATTTAAAATAATGAGTTGTGATCTGTATGCCTATGCTTGGAATCTTGCACAGAAAACAAGAAATGCTGAGTCTTTAACTATTGGACTGTAACTATTGGACTGTAGTTCTATTTTATTCCTTTTTAAGGAAAGCAGCTATACATGCTAAATCTCACACTATGATCAAAGTGTAGGTTATTCCATACAGCTACTGTGAAACTATTCAACATCCTGCAGGAATATAACAATAATCTGACAGACAACTTTAGCAGTACAATTAAAGAAGTCCTTTCTCAGAACTTGTATGCTCTGAAACTCTCCCCTCCCCTTGTGTTTTAAATGATGTGCAAACTTAGCACCATACATCACTGAACTAGAAGTTGTAGAATATAGTTATGATTAGCACAATATTACTAGACAAGGAGCTGTAAAAAATGTATTTACTCAGTTACAATATTTATTTACTCCTTCATTTTCTCAAATCATTATCACAATGATCTCTGACCCAGAGATCATTAAAGACTTAAATCTTTAACCTTAACCTGACATTGATTTATCTGTGTACTCAAAAACTAACCCCAAAATATGTAACAAATGGAGGGAAGGGAAGGAAGGGAAGAAGGACGTTGATAAAGCACGGCCATTTATGCAAGTTTGATGATTTTTGCCCTCTTTCTTCTCTTTTCCATATTGTCCCTAACAAGTAAAAGCCAACGAAAGCAGTGACAATCCTAATGCAGAGCTGAGGAACTTACTGTGATACTACTCCTCGTTCATTACACAAGATATACATACACTACATATGCCTTTCCTTTTGCTGGAAGTGTTCCTTTGATGAAAAGGCATTATTTTGTTAGGCCGATGCCATGATAACTTTCCTATTAATACTGCTTTTGAAGTTTCTCAGATCCTTTTAATTGACATACTTCAAGTACACATGTGGTTAAGAAAAAAATAAAAATAAAAAAAATCAAACATTACTTATCATATAGTCATAAATGATACATCACAGTTGTCTGACTGTAGTCTGAATTGAAGATAATTGCAATAATGTAGATAATACTGAATGACAGTCAGCTAAACGACTCCTTTATGGCAATGTCTGTAGATTAAATATGTTTAATCCTTCGGAAAATTCCTGCCTTAGATCCCGTGTGTATTTACAGCTTCCGAACTGTTCCAAGCAAGCTAAAATATTTTTTTCTATCTGAGTATATGCCTTATTGTGTTCTGTATTACAGTACTGTGAATATTCCTTACCCACGCATGGCTCTTTCACTATCTACACATCTGTCTGCAACACTGAAAACCTCTTTAGGCATACTGGATGTCTTGAGCAGGATAAATCAACTGAGACAGCCTTAAATGATCTGAGAACTTTTTGAGTACTAAACTATGTAATTTAGATAGCCTTATGGAACTATCCCAGTTACCACAGCTTTCCTGGACTGCCCTGTGGGTATCAGAATTTCTGCAGCACTGTGCTTTCACTCTAGGCATGCTTCCCAAACCAGAAGGGTCCCAGAAAGCAGCCTCTGGCAATCTTCCTTAATTCCTCCACTTGGGAAAGTCTCATCTTGCCAGATTTGGGGCATTATGATAAATTTATACCATTCCAGACCATTTAGCCAACACAAAGCAACAGGAAGAGATGAGAGATTTTTGTTTTGCTGTCAGGAAGTATTTCTCTCTTAGAAACGGTACTGTTAAGAATTTTTTTCTACAGTTTTAGTAGGTAACACATGCTATCATCCTACAAATGCTCATGAGTCTAGAGAAATACATGTTATTAAATACCTTACGTTATTATTAAACAGAAAAAAATGAAAAAAAAAAAACAAACACCAAACCACCTGCACATGCCTTTTCTTTTTTTTTTTTTTTTTTCCTTACACTTTGAAAAAATGGAAAACACTTAGGTCAACACAGCTTTTTGAAACAAGTTTCTTTGCACCAAGCAACTGCTTTCCCCATGTGGTCACTCACCAATATTTATAAGGGAAGGTCACTTTGAATGCCACCAGCAGATGAAAAAACAGGAGGGAAACAGGGTTTTTGTGTCTTCACTGAGCTGGCTGATTCTGCCAAAGTGATAGCCGACATTGACATTACACAAGGGAAAGGTTGTCGTGGTCTCACAGTCCCAGCTCTGCTGCAGAAACAAAACAAAACCAGAAAGAAAAACATATGTGTAGACTTTTCAAATAAAAGTAATGCCAAAACATTAAAACTCTGATCTCTGGAATATAAATAAGGCTTTAATCTTGGCTTTGAAACAGTTATCACAAATCTACTTTAAAAACAAGAATTAAAAAGACCCCTAAGAAATTGAATATCCTTCTGTAAAATTAATCAATCACTTTGAGGGCTTAGTGGAAGGAAATGGCCATAAACATCTTATGTACTCAGTTGGTGGTAGAAGGCAGACAGAAATGACAATTCCATTAAAAACAGGGAAAAGCTGAGATTTGAAGTGAAGATTGTATGCAGAATATGTGGCAGGAAATGACAGGGAATTTTATCGGTGCACGTGGCCTAAGGAAAACTTAAGGGAAAGGTGAAGGATTAATGAGGGATTCCTATTTATTTATTTATTATATTTTTCTAGCATCTGTGTGAATTATTACCTATACACCTGATATGTCCTAAAAGAAAAAACTGTGATGAATAAATAAACAGCTCTAGAAATCTTCAATAGGGTCCTTTACCTTGCAGGGAATATTATCATTGGCTTTTGATACAATTTCTGCTGCAGGGAAAGACTTTCAAAGCTCAGAATGCTGAAGTATTGCCAGGCGCTCAAAGACCCCCTGCTGTGCGCGTCAAACTAAGAAATCTCTCTGAACTTGTCGAATTAAAAGTCATCTCTCTCTCTCTGCAACCCCTGCATGAGCTGGGAAGCTCTGTCCTCATTTTTTTTAGGCCTTCCACGATAAACAAATGGAGCCTGGAGCATCTTTATTCTTTTCAGGCACATAATTAAAATTCTTTAAAAAATGTAATTGAAGGCAATGAATTTCAAAAGGAGGTTCTAGTTAACAACGAGGCTAGAACAGTTTGAGGAGATGATATTGCTCTACCATTCAATTGCGTTTCAAAGGTAGAAGCAAAACAGCTTGTTAAGATTCTGGGTAAGTGTCTTTTATTTATTTATTTTGTTTGTACATCAAGAGGTTGCTCCAAACTTAAACATCTCAGCAGGATTTATGCTTTCTGGAATGTCATAAAACTTAATTACTGAAACAGCAAAGAGGAGTATACTCTTAAAATATGAACAAAGCAAAAAGTATTCATGGTTTCTTAAAATCATTATTTATATATCCCCTAAAAAATTAAAGAATATATTTATTGAAGAATTTGTATTTTCTTGGCAAGACTCCTTCATTTATACAAACCACTGTAAATATTCACAATCTTGCAAAAGTTTATGAATCTGATAATGCATAAAACACTAATTTTCTGTGATCGTTATTGCTGTGAAACACTGCAATGATTACCACTACTAGGTATTTTTGATATTGTCTTGTAAACAGGAAGTACTGCTGAAATTAAATTTCAAATTAATAAAAAAGGATTGGAAAAACAACTCTCTGGATTTGGATACCAGGAATTATTGCACAACATTAACTAAAAGGTAGTAGAAGACAAGACTTTTTCAGAAAGTCATCTCTAAAGTGACTGCCTACAGAGTTTAAAATCTAAACCCAATGCTACTCAATGTCTCTTTTAGGTTGACTTAACATCCCTCTCTGCAGAAAGAATTAAAAGGTTCATTTCACCTGATCTTTTTTGTTTGTGTTTATTTTTCCATGCTGTGTTTTAAAATGGTATTTCTGGCTATAAACGACCCCTAAAGATGTATTATTTTTAGGGATTTTCCCTAGAGAGACTGAAGATTGAGATCTTTTAAGGAAAACTACAATTCTTTTAGCATTAAACCCAGAAAGAACCACGTAGCAAAGCAGCACCATCTCCATGACTTCTACTTCTCCTAGTTAGGGTGCCTCCGGGAGAGGTGAGACAGCACAGCTGCTTTTTCACCCCTGGAGGCAGGGGCAGGGAGAAGTAGGAGGCAGATGGGTCAACGCCACGTGTATTCTGTGGGGTCAATAATTGTTCTGACTGGCAGAAAGGCGCAAACGGGACCCAGCAAGCTCCACAGCAAGAGGCAATACCACTGGAGATCTAGTAGAAGCAAATGGTGGTTTTATCTACACTACCAAACAATAGCTCTGAAACAGTAATTTTTTCATTCACACTATTTAAGTCATTTATTTCCTAGGTTCTCTCTCTCTCTCTCTCTCTGTTTGTTGTTGTTTTTGAGGAAAATCTAATGCAGCATAGGGAATAGCCCATTCCAGGACCATAGGCAGTACAGAGTGCACCAACAGCACTACCAGTATACCAAGTTTGGTCTTTATTTTCTGCAGTTGCCTGGCATTATCTCAGCAGGCTTTAGATGCTCAGATTCACACATGCCTTCACACCATGCCTAGAATATGTAACATACAGCTGCACTGCTATGTTATAGACAGTACTTTCATAGTCCGCACAGAGCCTACCCATTATGCTCTGAACTGGACAAAGTACACAACCAGTAACAACCATATTTCAGATCCAGCTGGACACCACCTTGGCACACGCTGTGCAGCACGACTGAAGGCTACGTCACATGCTCCTACCGGTGAGCTGTCTACCAAGGTGCAGACTGCTCCTTCGAACAGCCAAAAATTAAGGCAGTCCCCACTCTGCCTTTTTTTTTTTTTTTTTTTTTAATCCCAGTATCACTACCAGGAGAAAAAAGTGAACTTCTTGGTCTTCCCTTTAGACATGCTAGGGGGATTTATGAAATCATAACTATCAGTTCTAATTGTGTAATTAGTTCTAATTGTGTAACTATCTCAATTGCCATGAAAGCAACAAAAAGCATAGGCATAATTTACAAGAGAACAAAAACAAAACAGAAAATTCAACAAAAAATATAAAGCAAACATACAGAAATAAGTATCTTCAAGCTAATTTCTACTACAAAACCAAATTAATGAAAGTATTGTGATTATAAATAGACTGTAGAGATAGCCAAAGAGATTATAAAAATAATTTGTTCTCTGTAGAATGTGAAGGACACTAGACAAAAAGTATGGTAACAAAGAGACTGTGTCTGATGTTTTAAGAAAAAAATACTGTGGCTCAGCATGAGTATTTAGTATCTGTTTGCAGAACGAGTAAAGGTTTCTTTAAGTTCACTGAGCACTCACTGTAAAGTTTAGGGAAGATCAGTAGCTTAGACAAAAGAGGCTACTGAAATATAAGCCACATCTATGAACAAAACTGATCAAAGTCTACGTGGCTGCCAGAGTGTCTTCAGTTTATTCCACTGCCATACACATATTACTTGATTGAAAGGTGTGGAGATATAAGGCACCCAGGTTTCTCTCTACTGTCGCTGGGCCTGAAATTCTCATTTGTTATGTCTGACTTCCCTTATTGATTTCTTTTACCTAAGCATCAGTGACTGAAGTGATTTTTTTTCACTTTTGGGAACACATTTACATCAGAATAAATTCTTAGTAATTCTCTTCTCTCCTCCATGCTCAGATTATTATTTTAAAAGCTGCAATAACTGAAAATTATCTGTATTATTCAAAATTATCCAGTTATATGTTAATGTTGTGATTGTCACATTACACAGTCATGTGCATGTTATACACTCATACACATCTTGAGGATCTCAGACACTTTCCTTAGTACATGAAGAAAAGAAATACCTTTATTTTCAATACCTTTCTTTTTAAGAGAAAATACTTTTCTCTTTTCATACTACTGTCACATAAGAGGTTAACAGGAATAATTTCATAGAACAATTCATTTAAAAAACATTTTCTGCTTATAAACATCTACCTATTATACGACATGAAATTAGTATAAAACTCAGGTAAAAAAAAAAAAAAAAAATATATATATATATATATATACCTATAGCAGAAGCCTCAAAGATACAGTTTTGATCCAGTAGCTTGGAGTACTGTAGATAAAACTGTTGACAGGTGTTGCCTTGATAATTTGACACAAAGTACTGCTATTTCAGAAGATGGCAGAAGAGGGAGTAAGTGAATGTAAACCCAAATTACATGCTCAAAGTGAAGTACAAGAGCAAGGCAATGCAGAGTATTTCAGCTGTTCTTTATCCTTTCCAGAAGAGCCTGGATTTCTCTTTGCTATACTGTATGCAGTCAGGATATATCAGAATTTTAGATTCTTACAGACTGGAACGCTCCTCTGAAATATTCGTGTCTTGATTACATAGATTAATACTTATTCATGTGTTTTGCACTGTGCTCTTAGATCATATATTCTGTAATTACAACAAAAAATAACTTACATATTAGATTTACTGTAGAGATGAAACAGAACCACTGAGGGAGGAACTCTTTAGTGAGGTTTGCTATGTGACAAGCTGTATAGACAGAATTAAAAATATTAAGTGGATGCTTAACCTCATTAACAGGTTCAGTCTCTCACACTAGTACCGACTTCAGTGTTTCATGTGAAGTAGTTATCAAAAAATAGCTCAAAAAAAGTTCCTAGAACTATTTCATGCTGCTTTTGGCCCTGCAACCTCATGGCTATAGGCAATATGGTCCCCTCCCTAGAAATACTGAGTATTAAAAATTATCTCAGGTGCTTGAAAATTTCACTTACCATACATTTTGACTAAGATATAAACAGATGGTTATGAGGAAAATAAATAAGCAGTAGAATAGACACATCTGGTTCAATTTGAATGCTATTATGCTAATAATAAATATGCTAAATGTTAAATCCAGCTATTAGGTCCATGGTTCTAGAACCAAGTTCAGAGTAGGAAAGGAAAAAAACTATTTATTTTCTAGTAATTGTCTGTATATTGATACTACGGTTGCTAATAATATGAACTAAAACTGAATAAAATCTTTCTGATGGTCTTTTTAGAGGATCTATTAAGCTAGTACAGCATCATAAGCAGGTGTGTATTAGAGACTCCAGCAAACCTGCTGCCCTTCTCTCCATATAAGCAAAGAAAGGAATTACTAACACTCAGCAGAAAAATATAAGCCTATGCCAACAAGACTCATTCCCATACCCTGACGTACTGGCTGCTTTCACTGGGTTGCTATTCTTCCATGAATGTCCCTTCCCTAACGCCTGTGTAGGGGCCATGTGGTCCCTAGTTCCTCCTATTAAGTTTCCTTGCTCCGGATTTTGCCAAAATCCATGTATTAAGTCTCATTCTGTGCTCTTCCTGAAAACTAACAGCTGTCAGACCCTTAAAGAGCTTTGGCAACAGCTAACATTTCTGCTCAAGCAAAAGCACTCTGTATCACTTTGGTTATGTGAACAGTGCTGTTTGGATATGAAAGCAGAGAAGCCTGACAGGTAAGTCTCTGCTTCATTTGTCATTTGCAAGAGAAGGAAACCCACTTTGCTAACAAGCTGTTTTCAGTTCTAAATAATGTTTGATGCTATGGTTGTTTACTGTATTTAAGATGTTGCAGATCCGATGGGGCATATAACCTTCAAAACAGGTGAAGAAAAACAAAGAGCACGGAGCAGCTGTACTGTGGCTAAGTGCTTGCCTGTGGGGTGAGAAGGGACCCACACCATCTCACCCTCTATTTTCAAGGTTTTGTCTGTACAAAGCCCAGTGAGCTCAGGCAGGCATCTAACCCATTTGAAGAGCACCTGTTTGATAACGAAAGTTCTTAAAATGGTAAAAATCAATTACAAAAGGTTCTCACACACAGAGTCTTTACGCTGCTCTTCATTCTCATTCACAACATGGCAAATGGGAAGACAACTTACAGAGAAGGAATATACAGATCTATCAGACACATATTTTTGATTTTCTCTTTGAAATACTTTAACAACAAGTGCTGTTCTTAAAGTTAGTAATTGTGGCATCTTTTTCCTCGGATGTATTCTGCTATTTTTCCAGTCAACTTACAAGTTCTTTGAAACAAACCACATTTGCAACCTCCCCTTTATGCTGCTTGGAGTAAACCACTGATAGCACAGAGTGTATCTGCCAAACTCTGCTAAAGAACAGAACAGGAACCTGACATATTTATGACAAGCAAACACTTCATACCAGGAAAAAAAATCATTTTGTTTATTACTGCATACTGTTAGAATGGTGTGTTATGTCTTCATGTAAATAGGACCACGACAAAAATATTGTTTCTGAAATATAATTGCAGACAGAATTAAGCCTGAAGGCAACTTAGAGAAAATGAAACACCTTTTAAAATGTTGTATTGCACTACTATCATCTGTATTTGAGGGAAAAAAAAAATGGGTATGAAGAATTGTGCTAGAACTGTAAAGATAATCATATATATATATTAAAAAAATAGAATTAAAAATTATGCAACATTCTTATTTTGAATAACTAAAATTGATACCTCATACACTGCTTTTAGTGATGTCCCTTTATTTTAAAGGAGGTTAGTGTAATTTCCAGTTTTACAGAAGCTGAATCTTGGTTTCTCCAAATCATTATTTTCGAATATTACCTGGAGTTACTACACTGTAACTATTCTCATTTCTTAAAATCTGAGGTTCATGGATTTAAGCAAATGCAGAAGGTTTAGAAGCATCCTCATAAACCATATTAATCAAAGAGAATAAATAATGAAAAAATACCTATGTTCTAATCTTAAAGTTGTTGTGGAGTGCATCAATGACATTTATATGCTACCTGTGTTTTAAGGATGTGAATTTATAAAATATTTTGAACTAATTTACTAGATACACAGGATATATATTGATATCTCCTGTGTAATTATGGTTCTTGATATTTCTTTCATCTCAGAGTATATTTCCTTTAATGTCAAACCAACATCCTGATAAAGTTCTTAAATCATTTTGTGCACTTTTTTTTTTTTTTTTAACATCAATTTTAAGCCATTCCTGGTAAGTATATGTCAAGCAGAATGATGTTTTTGTACCTGGTTGTTAACAATCTGTAATTACATGATACTGTTTAGGGGCTTGGGATGACAGAACAGAGCTTATTGTTAATAAGCTTCCTAGACATTACAAATGTTAGACTAGCTGCAGTAGGGACTAACTAGTTAAGGTCACATGTTGAAATTGAGCATGGCACACGGTAAATACAGCTTGCCTGACCAGCTTTTGCTATCACATATGAACATAGTCTTTATCTAAAACACATTAAATAGATTAGCACAATTTTGTGATGCAACAACAGTGCACTTGCAGTTTCACGTAACCATTCTTTTATTATATTCATATGTTAATGAAGAATCCTCTCACAAGTGAAATGACTTGCAGCATACCAATTGAGGTGCTTTATTCCTGGGTATTTTCCAATTCTACCATATCATCTCTAGAGTATGGAAAAAGATTGAAGGAGACAATACTAAACTGTTTTTCACATCATGTGACTTGCTCTTATTCTCAGAAATTATTTCATGTTTGGATAATATTTCCATAACTAACTCAGGTTCACATACTGCAGATATACTCATTGGTATTATTTTGGCATTCATTTTGTTTTCATTTCAGCTTGTCACTTTGTTTTGGGTATGTACATGCTCAATTTTACGGCAGCAAGTATATACTGACACTTCATAACTATAACATGCTTGTCATAACTCCACGTTGTGCTGTGATAATTTACAAAATGAAGATGATACTGTCTCTTAGTCAGAACTCTGCTTGTGAGGACTGGAAAGGTTTCTGGAACCTGTGAGATACAGAGCGGTTGTTCTACAGAGCCTTCTGGACTCAACATGAATTGCACAGGTAGCAGCAAGTGTGAGACTAGCTTCAGAACCTCAGCTGATATTCCTGTCATACATGCCTTTGGTTTGCATCTTGGATTTTAACATTCCATTCTTTAAAAATAATTTTCAGTCTAGACATGGCCTTTGTGTATTCTAAGATACCAGAATCTATGAGTGACAATGCCTACTGCCCTGTTGTTTCACTTCAAAGTAATACTGGCCAAAAAGAGGATGTGCTTGACTTTTTTTTTATTAATACAATAAAAGATAAGGAATATAACAACATGCCTATTTGTTAGCCTAGTAGTACTCCCAGTTTTGCCTGAAAGCCTACTGAGCTAGTCACATCTGCATTCACAGCATTCTATGCAACAGGACCGTGAACTTTTATTATAGAAATTAAGAATGTGTTTTAATTCTGTGTTGTGTTTACTTTAAAATAATGTTAATGGGTAAATGGTAAATTTGCCATCTTCCAGCTTAATGTTCCACTTCCATATCATAATCTTGTCAAACACTCATAGGTTCACACTGCTTAGCAGGAAAGAGCAAGCAGTTCTAAAGAACATCAAGAAACAGATTTGACTTGAAATGTAGCAATGAAACCAAAATTCGGTCTAAAACTTCCACTCACTTAACAAGAAGGTATGATAAATTCACGGATAAAATATGTAACTCCATATAAGAATTGTGGTTTGACTTCGAAACACAAAAGGACTTCAGGACCATCAAGTACGGTTACTTGCTTCTATTGAAATGACAGAAATTATATACCTTTCATGAGCTTCCATTTCAAGAGCAATTAGAGACAAATTATTATTATTATTATTTTTTCTCTAATCAGTTTGACTCAGTGTCAGTTCAGTAGTATGAGACTAGTGATAACTGCTGAGTGTCATTTGCCTATGAAGGTATGCTTGGGTAAAGTCAGAACATTGCCCTTATCTGGTGACCATGTAACAGCCAGGAAATAGCCCCCCCCCCCCCCCCCCCCCCGGTTATACTCAGGAAGCAATGACTGATTTTAAAAAGGATTATCTGAGCATCAATATTTCCTCTTTGTACATGTTGATAATATGTGAGGTAGAATTCCACAGTCCCCAGTCGGCTACATCCCTTGTAGCTCACTGTTTCTTTTAGCAGGACTTCTGATTTTACACTCATGAAAGAATGAAAACTTCCAATAATTTTCATAGTCAAATGTCAGTGTTAATTTTAATTGTTGAGTCTAACAATCTGAAATGTTTGTAAGCTAAAGCAAGGCATAACATATATATATATATATATATATATATAATTTAATTTTAAATGACTTGTGATTACCTTTAAAAATAGAAACCTGAAGATAGTGAGGGTTCTCACTGAGGGATTAGCACTGTAATTTCTCATGCTCCACAGTTGCATAGGACCACAAACGCTCAAGCTAAGGAATCAATATGCTGATGATACTAGTTTAGATAAATAGATGTTTTTCCAGTGACAAAATATCAGTGAAGTGTCATAATATGTATTGATCTCCAGCTGGGAAAATATGGACTGGTTTGAAAGGGAAGGAGTGTTTACTTAGTGCCATCTCCGTGGGAGTAATTACATGTAGGCTATACATGAAATCATAATTAAAAGTACACCTGTAATATCCTATTGAGCCATTTTCAGAGAACAGGTCATTTTATGTAGTATTCCAAATGACTATTTGGAATTGTACACACAGAATCATTCTTCCGTCACATTCCCTGGCACTTTCTGAGAAACAACACAGGCCCCATATGACAGAACAAATGCAAATACATTTCTGTTTTCATCTTTGGACTACTGTAGATTGTATGAAATAACATTTTTAAAGTATTTTTTTTGTCACATTTGAAAAAAAAATAATTTGATATGTATAGCTCAGAAGCTTGAAAGTACCCATATAAATGATTTCTGACTGGAAAAGTCCAATGCCATTGCTTCAGAAGTACTTCAAGTGTTACAATTAGAAAGTTGCTACATAATGTCATTAGCCTTCTGATACTGCTTTACTAACAATTAAATGTTTCCCACATAATACTTGAGTGACCGTACTACCAGTATTTACTCTAAATGTTAGAAAAGCCTTATAGCAGTATAAATAATAAGCACTCATCTACTTATTACATGCATGAAATTTAAGCATAAAGAAATTTCAGCCCTGAAACACGGAATTCTGTGAAATTACATGACAAAGACATTTCAGTAACTAGAGAAATAATACTACTCCTAAACAATTCTTACACTGTTCTTGCCATTCCAGAATTTCACAACTTCATTAATAATATGGCTACGTTGCACAACACTTAATCTGTGATCATTTACTACTAGAAGAAATATATGACATACTTCCACCACCTGTATAAAGCTACCACAATATGTGCTCATTTTTTTTCTCCTTTCTGGTGAGCATTTGGTTGTGGTTCTTAACTGAACAAACCAAAAGTAAGCATTTCTGAAAACTGTACCTATAATAAGCTCTGTAGAATACATAATACAAATTTTGATTTTTATTCACTGAGTTACTTGGGATATATGTACACGATATAGTAAAGTGCTGTGTTCAGGCACTGCAGTGAGTTCTGTGAGCACTGGTGTATCTGCATGGCAGAGAGCATGCCATGTCACCAGTTTTATTTTTCGTTATTTTAGCTTGGCACTGTATGCAGACTAATTAGTGTTGCCTTTTAGAGAAGGTAGCTCACCTGCATCAAAGCTGCACCCTGTTGCTGCAGCTATATTGCTCAGCTCCAGGAGCAGTTCCTTGTTAGCTCTAAGGTTCTGCAGAATGTTCCATGTACAGCATGTCTCCGTCTTCACACCAAAACCCCAAGGGTTTCAGAAGAGCTTAGTCATGCTGAAATTAAGTGCAATTCAAGCTAATAAACAGCCCTGGCCATTTCAAGCATTCTTCCCAGGATATAATGGTTCTGTTGCTCTCTAAAAGAAAATGCTAAATCTACCCTTAGATTTAGTCAGCTAGCTAAATCCTAACATTAGAAACTGCACCCAATCATTCAGCAGCTGGTGACTATTATCAACAAGTAATCCTTCTACTTTTAACACTGTTTTGCTGTTAAAATGATGAGAAATGTAATGGTTGCATTAAGCTGAGCTAATTTATTCCCTCTCAAAAGTGCAAAGGATGAACTGCTACCTCTCAATTAAACCTTCTCATTCAGCACAGCATATCCAGTGGAAGAGGCCATTTCAACTGATACAAAGTGCTATAAAATTACAAGTTTTGAACCACAAAAATGAGTCACAGAAGTGATTTTCAACATCAATTTTTCTTTTGACCAACAACCACTTGAAGACTAACATCTCATTATTAAACTGACTATAAATAGTATTTTAAATTAGCCTGTGCTGGTTTTGATTATCTGTCCTGAATTAGAGACAGCTGAAAGACAGTATCAATTCCTATTCAGAACACAACATTGAGCGATAATTAAAAGAAATTTTATCTCAACATAAAATCATGTATTTTTGAAGCACTCTGTTCAACTGCTACTTACATACAGAACTCAGAAGTGGGATCAGCGGTAGATTTGAATGAGCTTGATCAAGCTTTTATTTATTTATTTCACACAGTAGCCATGAGAATTGATTTCCCATTTTAACAGAATAATTAATATACAAGTAGAAGCTTGGTTATTATATTGTATGGCCTTCTGATATTCAATGAAGGGTGACAACCTATTTACATATGTCGAATCAGGACAATCTAGTCCAGAATGAAAGCTCAATATTTCAGAGCCAAATGTAAATGAGATACAAAACAAAATTATTTCCACAAATACTTTAAAAAGCTATTTTGAATCATTACTGCATGCAAGAGAATTAAGAACAACTTAAATATTCTGTGGACTTTAATGATAACATCTAAACTCATCACTATAAATTCTTCAGCCAGCTACACATATAGCTTAATGACTAGTTCTTGTCTGAGAAAATATTTTACAGTATTTTCAGCAGATAAGAATTTTCAAGCTATTTCTTGGGTCTTATTTTCTAAATGTGGTACTTGATCACACACCTCTAATGTGCAACAGATGCACAGACAATCCATTATAATGGCCTCACAGGGCATTCAAGGAATGGAACTCACCGGTTGTTCAGTGACTGAGATTAGCCATGAGTTCTCTTAGCCAAGTATAGAATCATTTGTTCTTGTTAGCACATGTGGTATTTGGATTCCTTCCCTCTTGTTGATGAACTCAGACTTAAAAAAAATACACCAGGCAATCTTCACCTATAAATGGGAACTTAAATTAAGTATGTGATCCATGCAAATTAATCTCATCATTTTCTATTATGAGACTATCAAAATTAACAGACACTAATTCACAAGTAGCCTATGTATGTATCATACGGTACATATCCTTTAAGGGCAAAAAACACAGGTATATATTTCAAGTGCAACACATTCCCTTTCACACAAAATCTTCACCTCTGCAACAGTTTTCTCTGGATTTCTAACCTCTCTAGCCTACTCTTCTTTCTAACAGACTACTTATGAGTACTGGCAGCCAGAGAGACAGCAGTAAGATTAGCAACATAACCTATTCCACATCACCTCAGGAACAGTTTCCTCTGAAAGGTACTGTTGCACTGAAATGCAATCACTGCATATTCTGAAACATACTTTTAAACTTGCTTGCTCACTCACTAAGACAAATAAGGGCAGAAAAGTATGATGGAACAGCTCTAATGACTTTTTCATAAGATTTAAATATATTTAATTTTTAAGTTATTTTAATTGTCATTTATTCTGAATGACATTTCTGATATGCATTCCTAAATATTATCACATAATCTTTTAAATTGTAAAACAAGTGTATTTCCAACAGCAAATCACATAAACATTAAATACATCAGTAGATTTAAAACAATTATGTAGTGGAAATGTAACTCTTTGTTCTGGAAAGCTTTACAAGAGCCAAGGAAGTGGTACATTTCAAAAAGTGATGAAATATGATACTGTGTGTGTTCTCATGAGATGGTACCAAGTTTTAAAGCCAGCACATTAAAACACAAAATACAAAAATGTCTACTTTATAAGTAGGCTAGAGGTTGTCTTTTTTAAAGTGCTTTGTGAATTTTTTAAAGGTAATTACAAAACACATTTCACACCCAACTCATTTTTGCATGTATTTTCACATTAGAAAGAATGTTTAATTCCATTAATTCTTTTTAATATGGCTGCTTAGTCAAAATTCAGAACAGAGTTTAAATGATCTTGTCACAGCTCTTTATGACAAATACTGCAGTACTTGGGCATTTGGACTGTAGTGATGTTTTACAGCAAAGGAAGGGAAATGTCTCTGTAGTCTATTTTTTCTTCACATCTACAGCCTGTTGGCAACGTTTCCCAATGTTTTTCCCCCACCAGAATGTGGTTTCTTGAAACCAAATCTTTCACGGGAAATCGTAATTTTGAGTAATTTCCTTTAAATTGTCTTTAAATGTGGATCCAGTAAAGCAGAAATATTTTGAGGTGGCACTGATCCAGATCAGAATGTCTGATCCGCTGGACTGCTGAACATTTTCAAGTTCATCTTTATGGCCTCAACTACTATCATATGCTATTTGCAATTCAGATGCCGTATATCCCCTGCAATCAAAATGCATCAGACAGATTGGTTTGCTAGAACTCGTCAGCCTGGAAAATCTAAGGCTGGAGTCTGCTTGACAGACATCTAGAAATTCACATGGGGTATGGAAAAAGTCACTTGGCAACAATTAATTCACTATTGCTTCTAATACAAAGATTAGAGGTTATTAAATTAAACGAGGTTATAAGAGGTTCAAAACAACAAAGGAGTTATACCTTCTCACACAAGTAATTAAGCCGTGAATGAACTAGACCTATCCATGGGAAACAGACAGTGGTGGATTTGGAAGTGGATTCACTACGTGGAATTAGGCTGGGGGCTATCAATATATATTTGTCCTGTTTTCATATTATTCCGTAGATATTCATAATTGATCAAAAACAATATTGTGCAAGACAGAGCTTTGATCTCCTCTCAGTTACTGGAAGTTTTTCATGTGTTTATACTATACCTCAATTTTCCTATAGCTAAGCTGCAATGACAGATCTACTGGTATCCTGACAGAACATAAGAACCTTTTTTTTTTTTTTTTTTTTTTTTTTTTACGGAACCACTCCATAGCTTTATTACAGCTCCATCTGCAGATACGCAATGGCTCATTTGAACACAGTTTAACAGCAGATGTGGCCCAAATGACATACTCCTAAATTCCAGTTTTTCATGACCTCTAAAACAGAATATAACCCAAGGAAAAGTTTTCAATTCCTGTTTCTGGTTTCTTCAGTACACAAGCTGTATCTTATAGCCCACAAAACATCTGAGTAACCTTATTGTATTACAAGGTTATAATATGTTATAATATGTCCTATGTCCTTTATTTGCACATTATTCAGTGGAGAAAGAGAAAAAAAATACAAAAATGAGTGTCATTACCTTTTTTTTTTTTTTTTTTTTTTTTTGAAATCTGTCTTTTGAATTATTGTGCTAACAGTTCCAGGCAAGAGGTGACAGCAACATGGTGAAAAATTATACATTAACAAATCAAATCTCATTATACTGTCTCAGGCATTTCATTATAAACCAGACTGCCTCAATATATATGTTTAACAATGTAAGCCTTCACAACTATTAGGTCTAACAGCTATGAGTGATTAAGTCCTGTTTTGTTCACAAGGAAGAGGAACTTTATTGATGTTTCGTTCATACTCCTTACTTCTTCCTATACATAACTATTTGCTAATTTTAAAAGGAAGGATAATACTTGAACTCTTGGACTAAGTTCAGTCTTAAATGGATACGTCCCCTAAGGATACACAGAATTAAAGACTTATCAAAAGCAGAAAAAATATATTCCTCAGTAACAGACCAACTGCATTTAAATCAGAAGATTCTGTGACAAACAGGCACAAATAATGACATGACATTTAAAAAATATTATGGGGTACATATGGTTCAGGTAATCACTTTTGATATTACCAATATAGCACATTCATATTTCAAGAGGTGTAAAATATTATGAATACCACTGTCTTTTATAAATGTTACTGTTTTCCTTAGCTCTTTTGAAAATTGTCACTTACATGCTATTTAGAATAAGTTATTTTGAAATTTGTTAAAAATACTGGTGAGCTCTGAAGAATTAGAAAAATACCTATATATGTAATTTATTCAGTAATCATAAATGAATCAGAACAAACACAGTACCTCATCAAGAACTTGCTTTCATTAATCTGTATTTTTTATTTTGTATTATTATTGAACTTTCTCTTCCAGAAAAAATGGTATAATGGGGCACCAACTCTTCATTTATTTTTTTTTTCTTCTAGTCTTTTAAGTTTGCTTCTGAAGTAAAGCTATTGAAGTCCATCACAAAATCCCATTGATAACCCATGTAGTACCTCATTAGGCCATACTATTCCTTGACTCCCAAGAAGAGCAACATAAAGGGGATGTACTGTTTTACAGTGCTTCTCTGAATGAGACCTTTAGTGTGAAATAAAACAAAGATATATATTTTTTAAACTTGGCAAGTATTTGAAGGCACTGCTATGAATGAAAACACAAATGTACAGCACCTTAAGGGACTGTGGATCAAAACCCTCTTGGGGTTTGCCCTGAAGTTCTATGCCCAGCCATCTCTTTTAGTTGATCTTTTCAAATATTGCAAGATTTTTTTTAACCATCTAAAAAAACCCTAACTTCAAAAGATCTGTAAAGACAATGTTATGTCTTCAAGTAATGAAAGAAGTTTGAAAAGGTTTCATCTAACAAAATGGTTCCTTTTTTTTTTGTAATATTTTTGTTACAAAATCTGTAACATTCTTGTTGAGCACTCGCTTATAACCTTTGCTATGTACAAGACATCATTGCTTACATTTATAAGGACAACATCACTAGTATATATTAAGATGAAACTTTTTTTTTTTTTAATAAACATACTTCAAAGCAGAAATACCAGGAAAAATAATCCACTTAACCCATAAATATGGAGCTCTAACATTCCGAGCAGTAATTGTCTAAATAAAAAGTGAAATTGTATTAAATAAAATTCAGAACATGCTAATTCAAAAGAAAATGGGTGCCAAGTTGATTCATTTCCTTTGTTCATACAACACTGAAAATATATACAATAAAACCCTTGTTTGCAAATGTTTACTCTATCAAAAACATCATTAGACTACATTTCCTAGACAGCATGCAGAGTAAACTAATACATACACAGTCTGCAGGTGTTGATTGGACATCTCAGCTCAAAATGAGTAACATAAACAATGCTACATCTAAATTGTCCCCTTTATACTTTAGAACTAGAGTTAATGAATTCCAGAGGGACAAAATACAGAAAATTTAAGATCTATTGAAAAATACAGGTTGAAAAAGCAAAGAAATAGAAATAAATAGGCACTAAACATAAGCTTTTTTTTTTTTTTTTTTTTTTTTTTTTTTTTTTGTCAGTCTGAACCAGTTAAGTTTCCTAAGGTACTTGCTGAAAGCACAAACTCTAATAGCTTTTACATAACACTATGTGAAACAAATGCACAGATTTACTGCCTCAGCTACAAGCCCAATATCCAATAGATAATCGATACAATGCTGCACAAGTCCCAATGTGTGGCTAGCAGAAATTCTTCATTCTGAGTGGTGAATTAATGAAGGTATTATTGACAATTAAAACCCTTTGATCCTTATCAACATATAATGCTAAGAAGGGAATATTTTTCTCCACCTTTGACAAGACAGCCTCCTCTACATAGAGGAACCATAGAATGGCTTGGGTTGGAAGGGACCTCAAAGATCATCTTGTTCCAACCCCCCGCTACAGGCACAGCCAAGGAGGGTTCCTTCTTATTGTGTAGCTGTCTGGAGGCGACAACATCATCCTATTTTTCTTTCCTGACACTTGGTTCTGGTCAAACGCAAATACTTTGTAAGAATTTGCATGATACTTAGCCAAATTATGCCCATGGTATTTTTCATTGACTGAAAGCCTAGACGTGTGCCTTTAAAACATTGATCACAATCATATTAAATTTAGTTTCATTTGCTATCATGTTAAATAGATCACTATGTTTCTTATTTTAATGACCACCTCATTCAATAGTGGCAGAAAAATCAGAAAAAAAGTCCAATTGTAGTTTTTTTCCAACAATTTTCAAACAAATTTTTCCGGATTTTAAAAATGATTACCTAGTAACATGCTTTAGAGACACATCATACCACACACACACACTACAGTAACCCTTCTAAACTTTTTTAAAATCTCAAAAATCTAAAAGAGATTCCTAGTACTGAAAATGTGTGAACACAATTATTGTCAGCACATGGAGCTAACAGAGGAAACAAATGTCTGCCAGAAAATCTGTAGCTAGCATTCTCACATATTGTGGAGGATGCAGAAAACACAGTCAAGTCCTAGTTTTGTGGGTGGAATAGTAATGCATTTTCCACTACTGAATGAAGTAGTTAAAAGACAAATGTATTCTGCATTAAGTAGTTTTCAGTCACCGTCACGATATTTCATGTGACAAACAGTACACGCACACACACACACCCCCCACAATGAACACAAAAGGTTTGCTAAGTTTCAACAGGATTCTTTGTTAGTCTTAACCACTCTGATTTGGTATCTTCCTGTGCCATAACTCAAAGAAATGCATTTGTTTATCTGGCTATTCAATTCGAAATAGCACATATATCCACCATTTTTAATACCCACCTGCATATCAGGAAAATCTGCACGTCTGTGCAATAACAATGTTTTTTAGTATTTAACACTATAGCTTTACTGTAATGAATACCTAAGAACCAAGGACTATTTCCCTTTACTATCCCTTTTTAGCTGTGATTGGAAGAAATGCTCACGCTGAACTAATCTGAAGGGTTTTTAGACATTTCACCTCCATTTTGGGGTCCACATTACTACATCAGCTGTCACAATACTTCCCTGGTATCACAGAAGTCCATTTTTATGTTTTTTTTTTTTTTTTTTTTTTTTTTTTTTTTAAGAAAAAAACACATCATCAAACAGACACAGACAAGACTGAATTGAATCTCAGCTCGTCCTGTTTCCAGTTTGCCTCTGACAGCAGATACTATCTGATGTATATAAAAATTTATGTACAGCAATTCTTATTTGGTGCGTCTTTCAAGCTTCTGCCAACCCCCAACGCATAAATTCCTGAGACACAAATTAGACTAATCTGTTTTTAAGCCCAGTTATGGTTTTGGCCTCCATAACATCATCTGACAATGTGTATTACAATTTAGTTATGTCATAGTATCTCAACCACAACCGCTTTTCCTCTGGCTTAAAATTTCATTAGTTTCATTAATGGTCCGTCTCCTTTGAAAACCAGAAATAAAGTATTTCAGAACATCTGGATTGCTTTAACAAAGCAGGTACACCCATGTCATGCCTGACATCATCTGCCTGCTGTCATTTCTAGCACGTGTCATTACATTGCACACAAACCTCATACATCATTCAGGTCTCTTCCTCTTCTAACCTTACCTTTGCATGATTTAAGGTCAGGGATAACCCATGGCACACAAGTTAAAAAATCTTATATGTAATTCAATAGAATTAGAAATCATTAGACATGATCTCATAGCTGTACTAGATATAGGAAATAACAGAGAAGAGGAAGTGACCCAGTCTTATTTATCTGTACTGAAGATAAAAACCACTGCCATTGTTCTGAGACATTACTGTGAACAAGTCTGAGTGTTTGTATTCCTGAAAGGGGTAAAGAGCACTAACGCTATCCCCAATGACTAGTCAAGTTTATTCCCACTGCTACACTGGGTATGAAGATGGAGGTGGCTAGAGGACCTAATTCCATTCTTTCAATAATCTCTGCAACTCTATTATTTAATATACAGAGGTATGACTGAGCATGCTCCCCAAAGAGCCATAGAAGCAGCATTATACAGTGCAGGCAGTATATGAAACTGCTTCTTTGGTGTGTGAAACACCACTTACCCAAAATGAACACCGTGAATGTTACAACTCAATGACCACAACAAACAAGTATAAAATCAATGCCTGGACTTGAGAAGAAGGGACAAAAAAATCTAGAATTGAACTCAGTAGCTGAAGGAAACTGGAAAGGAACACAGAGGGAACTTAGGAGGTAGGCTCCAACACATCTCACATCTCATAAAGGAATTTCTTACTCAATTCTTCATCTTTTTCTTTTGAGTACTTGATGCAACAAATGTAGACAAGTTAGAAAGTACAGCAAGTAGTATGTTTATACAGAGGCAACCAGACAACCTAATACAGTAATTCACATCACTGGGGTGAAAAACAAAGACTTTGTAAATTTCTATCAAAGGGAACACCAAACAAGTGTGTCGTCCAGTCAGTGAAATCCACCTTTTACTAAAGCACTGAAAGGTTCTATCTGAAGCAATACTATCATCCCAAAGGCACCAACACTTCCATAAAGTGTGAAAAATACCTCAACATAAATGCCTTTTTTTTTTTTTTTTTTTTTTTTAATCTACACTCAAGAAACTGGGAAAACTCAACCTTTGTAAAAAGAGAAAGAAAAATGGCCAATACATATCCTGAGCTTCTCTTCCTGGTGGAAACTTTTTTTTTTTTTCCAAAACAAGAATGCAAATTCTTTCTTCCCTCCTATTGAAAACAC
The DNA here is from genome assembly GCA_011075105.1 of Heteronetta atricapilla. Lineage (NCBI taxonomy): Eukaryota > Metazoa > Chordata > Aves > Anseriformes > Anatidae > Heteronetta > Heteronetta atricapilla. Next base: position 38,666,055 of record CM021734.1, on the reverse strand, counting down.
ACACAGTCTGAGGTTGTGATTTTATTATAACCACATAATCATCTCAATTTCTGAACAGCAACCAAACAGTTTTGCAGGATAAGTAATTTTGACTGAAAATTGCAAAGGAGTAGAAATTGTGCAGAGCCTAACAACGATGTTTCATGGTATGAAGAATTCTTTTGTGAGGGAAAAGCAGAACCAAGGGGCCTTCTGCAATTTTGCATCAGGAAAAATAAAGGCAAAACACATTATCTCAATATTTAAATTTTTGCACTTCTGGAAAAAAAAGAAATGTTAAGAGAGAGTTGCATACCGCGGTTAATGGGATATTCTTCAGTCTCTTAGATGACTTAAAGTATTACTGACTTTCATAATTCATTTGCTCTTTAAAAATTCTTATTAGGTTTGCAACTGACTTGAAAATTTTAAAACTATTTATCATAAGAAACACCACATTTTCTATAACTCTTCTAATAATTTAAGTAGTTCTAGTTGCAAACACAGCTATGGTAGAAATCATTAAAAAATTCACCATAGCAGTAGCTGTTTAAGCAGTTTATCAAATAAAAGAGTAACTTCTATTTTTATACAAGAAGTACTAAACCAAGAGCCTGACCTGGAAGGTGAAAGTTGAGAGTGGCTTCACTACTTTCATAATATTAAGGTGAAACTGAATCCAACTATGAAGTTTGCCATGGTTTTTCTCTCCAGAAATGCAGAACAGAACCAAAATGCAGGATTTTATCTTCATTTTGCTAACAATAAATATGTCTATTCTGAGTCATCACTGTAAGTGATTTTAAGATAAATGTCCCAAGACTTCCATTCTCACCCATGGTTCCTGTTTATCTATTTTTATTAAAAAACAGACAAACAAACAAAAAAAATTCTCTAGGTTACTGACAGCAATAGACTGAGAAAGAACAATTCCAAGTGAGATACTCCCACCCCACAATAACGATGTCTTAAGCTACAACAGGCAACCTATATCTACCATTAAAGATATTATAAAAGTTCTACATGACTTTAGAAGGTAAGGTGTTTGGAGGTAATTAAACATACAGAACTGTACCATAAACTACCAACTATTTAACTACCAACAGTTACTAACAACATCTTTATGTTTCTTGTTTCTCATCAGAACTATTGACTGATTTCTGCTACACTCAAGGCTAACCACGTTGTTGTTCTTGGTGAAAGAAGTGACATTAACAGCACCAAACAATCTATTTATTGAAATAAAATACATTTTCTCATTCCCATGCTTATAAACGCTTATGCTGTAGCAGATATGATTTAACTATTTAGGACATTCTTTCAACTGAATGCTGTATTTCCTTTGCTTGCTTCCTGTATATGCTACAAGCAAAAAATAAATCCCCTTTTTTGTTGAAGGCAGAAGCAAAATATAATTTTTCTGAACCCTAACATATTTCAGATTTCACAGCTAATTTTTTTTTGAGTTTGTTTACACTATATGATATAAGCCAAGAGTGAGAGAAACAAATCACTTTAAAACACATCCATCCTAATACTGCAATAGGTATCAGTCTATTGACTACTAATGGATGCCCTGGATGAATTACCTAGGAGAGGACAAAGGTGATGTCTCTACTTTGCCATTCAGGATGTCCACAGACTGCCTACTGCTAAGACAACTGGTCTATTTTTTTAAAGTTATAACTAAGATAACTGGTATAACTATTTTAGTGTAAAACTGTATTTGAAAACTTTTTCTGAAGAAAACTACGATATTAAAAACTACTGTTGGAAAGACAGGAGACAGTACACTCAATAAATATGCATTATAGACAGCATTTAGAAAGCAATTCCTCGCTGGTTAAGAGTATAGAATACCCTCAGAAGCAACCTTTACAACTGATAAATCACAGAAAAGTTTAAGGCCCTGCAAGACAGCCAGTGAACGTGAGTAGGTTAGAGATTGGGGAACAAAAATTAAAGTCTGTGGCACAACTCTGAAGCATGAGTACTTTCTAATACTATACAATATCTGAAATGAGGGCTATATATTCCTTAAAGCTTCATTGGATTAGTGAATAGCTTATGTAAAAATAATAATAATAATCCAGCTTAACACAGGGGAAAAAAAGAGAAAGCATGTCGTGACTTCCCCTAATAATCTCAATACATTTATTTTAATACAAGATTTGCTATTTGTGATCTAGAGCATTCTTTGAGATTTAAACATTAACTCTTTTTCTTTCAGACTTTCCTGCACGTAAATCTGCTTTTACAGAACAGTAAAAGAAGTTTCACCCATTGAATAGTCACCTCCAATTTCTATTAAAAACACCTTTCTCTGATCAAAAATTTTGGAAAAAAAAAAACTTTCAAAAGTTTGAAAGAGCAATTCCTGATGCGTACTGGAATTATTGCCACAGGTGTCAAGCTTTCACCTTCAGATATCTACTGTTAATAAAGATATTTCAATTAAATTTCTATTAAAAAAGACAACTTTCTAACATTGCATTTTAAAAAGTATTCTCTTTTTCCAGAAAAGGAAACACATGTCACGGTAGAGCCATGTTTTCTTCAATGCAATTACAAAAGCTGTCGTAGAAACTGAAGTGTAACCCAAGACTTTTTTTTTTTATATATAGAAAAAGGGTCTGAAAATGGGAAGTGATTAAATAAGTATTTAACACAAATAATTATTTTTTTTTTCCTGTAGAAAAAGTACAAATGCATTTTATCAACATATTTGAAAAAAATCAATTTACTAAAGTTTAATTGCTTAATATTTTTAAAGGTAGAATTATAGTATTGTTCAACTACATGCCCAGATATTTGCTAAGCTATGAACATTTAAATCATATCTATTTTACAGGAGAAATTCAGCAGAAACAGCAGAAAATCTCCCCCCCCAAGAAGTGCAGATGCATTGAGAGGTTTAGGAAACAGCTATGATGTACTTGTGTTCTTCAGTAAGATTACTTCTTTCTTTTTTTTTTTTTTTTTCGTAATCACATAAAATTTTCATTTGGAGCTTTTACCATAAAGGCATATTTTCATTTTGTTAGGGACTACATACTGATAATTTTTATTTTATTCAATAATTTAACAGAAGAGATTTAGATTGTCCCTTCTAACCCCAAAACTAATCTTATTATTTGTACAAATTCAAATCAGCATGTTCAATATACTATAACTCTCTTGATTATTATCAAATAATTTTGATCTATAGTCATCAAAGCTCTGGGGAACCTTCTCACTTTAGCAGCAAAAGTTCTGCAGTTTCCAAACCACCAAGAAACACTTTTGCTCCTGCTGTAAAATATTTTCTCTCTGGGAATGTGTAAAGTTGTAAAACAAAAATAATATTCAGAAGTGCAGAATAATTGCCCAAAATGCACCCAAACCACAATATTCCAGCTCAGTGGGTATATAAAACTTTTCAAAGGTAGATATCTGAGCTGCCTCTCAAAATTAGTGTGTACCTGAAGGCAATAAAAATTTAATTTCCTATTGTGATTTTACACTTTACAGGAAGAGATTCTGTTCTTTCTGTAAACTGTTTATTAGCTAGGTCGCTGAAGAATTTCCAACTCCAAAATCCTGAGATAATCAAAGCACTTTTGAAACCTTCGGAACTGGACTATTTACATTTCACCACAAGGATAGCTTTTTTTCCATCCACAACGCAATATCGTTTTGCTTGAGAAAATAAAAAATTGAATTCCCCAATACAAGCTTAACTTCAGGATCTAGGGCCTAAATCCTACTACATATAACAAGAATCTTCACTATATCATGACATCTATCACCACATTATTCAGGGGCCATTACAAATAAAGCTTTCCTTAATCAGTGTGTCAGATGCACTTATTTGGTTGCACTAAAACCTTTCATACTATGACTAGAGGTTATAACATCTGCCGAAAATGGCGATCATAACAAAGACTTCAATAGACAGTAGCTGCACAATTTAAAATTACATCTCCTCACTAAGTTTTACACTCCTTAATAGGAAAAAGTAGAAAAAATAGAGAATCATCAACAGATCGCTGAGGAGGTAACAGAAGTCCTGCAGGACCAACTCAATAGGTTAGAACCCTTCTGCCTAGAAGAACGGTACCTGAGACGGAGTGTAACAAATCTGGAAATCAATAGTGTTATTCACTTTTTTTTTTTTTTTTTCAGATAAAACTATCAAATAAAAGTAAAAAAGAAGAATAATACATAAAGATGTGCTTGTGCAGTTACAGTTGAACTGAGAAAAAACGCTGTGGCTGTGTGTTACAGAAATCCAGAGTGTACAGAGGTTTGAAAGCCTATCAGAAATTCATTGGATAAAGCCTTCAGAATATAACCTTCAGCTTGGGAAATCCCTGAGCTGTGGACTGCCACATGCCAGAAAGTTTCATTTTATGCTTGATCTGTTCTTATTTTTCCAAGGCACTTTTGACTGGCCACTATTAGAGACAGGACATCAGACTAGAGGGTGTTTTGAGTGAACTGAATTCAGTGCCATTCTTTTGTTTGTACATAAGAGTTTGAACAGACTGGGATTTTATTAATGTCCATTTGCATTTACTGTACAAGAGATCCATTTACAATGACTAAGGTACAAAACAATACACCCTCATTTCCTACCAACTGTTGCTTCAGCAAATATCGGTATTTAATTGAATAGCTGATTATTTCCTGCAATGCCAACAGAAATCTGATGTGGTGTACAGCAATGAAGAAGTTAATTGTTCAGATTTTTCTACCAGGAAAAAATCCTTTAGAGCAATTTACTACTATAAGTAACATCTTTGTCTTCTGAAAACAGGAGGAGGATTTGGGGAAAATACTGTTAATAAAGAAAGGAATAAAATGATCACAGCTCAACAAATGTCCTGTAGGCAACACACAATCACTGCATCTAAACTGATTTACAGAAGAAGTTTGTGTGTGTGTGTGTGGTTTTTTTTGTTGTTTGTTTTGAGGTAAAACAAATGTTGTGACTTGGAGAAAACTGGTTTACCTCATGAAATATACCATTTACACAAAGTGGTAACTCCCATATCACCCTTAATATCACCTTAAATATAACCTGTGTAATAGTGAAGAATTTGAACTTTTTTGAATTTGAAGAATTGTTGAATTTGAAAACAATTTTATCACTGTTCTCTCCACTCCCCTTTCCCTCTCCCTAGTTCTGCTGACACACACTACTGTAATGGTAGGGTTAATTCCCTACAGCTTTACTAGCAGTTAGTGTGTGGCTTCAGCTGCGAACAATGGTTTCACTTGAGAAAAATGCAATACATGTACATTTAGAATTTCTACTACATAGTATGTAAATCTAAAAAATTTACTACATGAAAACAATCAAATAATCTTTTCCCAATAGGAAAGGAACAATTGCTGCACTCAATTTGTTTTGGTGTGTTTCAGCTGGAATGTGCTATCATTCACAATTTTTTTTTTTTTTTTTAAAGTGCAGTCTGAAGTCTAATGAAAAGCCATAATAAGACCAAACGCAGAATACCTGGAGCAACCTATCAGACCACTTAGCTGCTACCAAGCATGCATAAACATCTAAGACTGCATGGTACAGATCTTATTTCCTTTACTCAGTTAATAAGCAGAAGTCTGCTGCTACTATTCATCAGTGGAAGAGGAGACTATACATAAATCCAGGCAAGTTTTATTCTTGCCTACCATTTTAAAATTATTTCAAAAAGCGGAGTCTAAGCTAGTGTAGATGTCAGGGAAACAGCAGCTTTCTTCTTTTCAACATCTCCTGGCTAATTTTCCATCAGGAAGTATTTTCCAAGTAAACCAATGACTTCTTTGCAGCTTACCTGTGAGTGTTTGCAACAGCAGAGCAGTAAGCTGCTTTTATCTTCATAGTTATTTAAAAGGCATACTTATATTTAATTACTTTGTTCTTGTCAGAGGGACAACAGAGAAAGCTGGACGCTCAGAAAACAGACTGAAAGAAGAGGTGGTCTTTAAGCTGCCCAGCTGCTCTATTTGCTATTAGCAATTTTCTGACTGGCTACTTTCACTCCACTTTAAGGGAGCTGTGCAGTTGCCCTACTTAATCCTACTGATGTCGTATTGTGAAAAATGGGAAAACAATCAGCTGCATTCACCAATGGCACATTTCAGGGATGACCCTATCTTCTTTTCCCCCACTGGCAGAAAATTGTGCAGAACAATACTCCATTCCCTCGCTGTAGGAGGGGAGAAGTATGCGCCACATACTTCTCATGATTCCTGACCAAAAACAGTCACACCAGCAGAATTTCCCAATACAGTTTCAGCTTTATCAGCTACACAACTTGCTTTGTTAAGACTGGGTTTAGCAAACCATTTTGAATACCTGTTTGCTGTTAGTTTGTTATATTATCAATCACTGACCTTGCTATGTGCAGCCCAGTTGAGTTTATTTATAGAGGCAAGTTGATACCAGAAGAAATTATGCAAATCCTTCTCAAAAAAAAAAAAAAAAAAAAAAAAAAATCAATCAAGTTTTCATGAGATTACCTACCACAAGTTATACTCATTTGAATTATAAATCTCCCCCACAAGAAGTTAGGACAAAGGAGTCTTCCAAGAGTAACAAAGATCACTTTTATTAAACTTCAAGATGGTAGTGAATTGTGGTGTCTTTCTTCAAAAGGTTACAAAGAGGTTACAAAACCAGGCCCTAAATACTGCAGAACAGCCCCAGATTGATTTTGCATTTTTTAAATTGCCTCCCTCTCACCCCTTCACTTGTTTTCTATAACTAATTTTTGTGTGTGCTGAAGCCTTGCTAGCACAAGCCTTCTAATGAAATGAAAAACTGTATTTGCAACAAGAGGATCTTCAACTGACATTTGGTCAGCAAAATAGAAGTAGACGATACAGGTTTTCAAATCGTTAAGTACGCGAGTTATCTATAATATCATAGTTTAAAGCATTACTGCTGATTATGTGATATCATCAGTGCAAGGCTTCTAAAATATGCTATCATATTACGGTTTTCATATGGTCAAAGAAGTGTTTTCTTATGTGGAGCATGAGAGTGGTGCCACAGAAAGATTAGATGGAACTTGAAATCAAGTGTTTACAATAGTAATACATCGAACAAACTAATAAAGAACTGGTAATTATAACAAAGCAGGTGAAAACAGCAAAATTAATCTTAAAGTGGCAATAATATTTAACACTGCTGGTGCAGAGGTACCCAGTAATTTGAAAAAAAAGCAAGATGACTGTTCTACAATAGTAATCTAAACAAAAACTGTTTTGCTCAATTTTATGATACCTAATACCACCTTACCACAATGATAGTCATTATGCTATAACAAATTATGTGTTTCTATAATGTAATTACATAATTATAAAGAAAAAGCCTCTGAAAAAAATCCACACAGATTTTTGCTTCATTAGGTATTATAAAGAGTAGCCAACCCTGTAATTCCCATTTGTATCAATATTATAATATTAGAAAAACAAATTTGGCAACATACTGTTGCTATGTAATAGCAGAGTACATGTCAGACTTGGATACTGCATCAGTGGTGGACACTTGCACACCAAGTATGATGGATGGTGCTTTGCATCCGTAAAACTCACAAACGCAGAGGAATGCTACAATGAATGTGCAGAGATTTGCCATGCTGAGAATGCATCGACACTGTGCTATCATTCACTGTTGTCTCATACTATGTGTTTCAAACATCATCCAATAGCAATCATTTGGACTTACTATTATCTTTAACTGTCTGTGAATATTCAGCAGATGTTCACAGACAGTTGATATGAAGCATTAGGTATTTGGTATTGCTAGGGACTTGGGTCTTTTACCCAGCAAAACACTTTGCCACATGCTTGACTTTTCATACATGAGGATTCCTGTTGAGTTCCAGTGAATTATTATTAGGCATCAGGCTTAAAAATTAGCACTAAGTTTAAAATTAAAACATATGCCTACGTGATTTGTTGACTCAGTTGAGATGCTTTAAGGGAAGTATTTTACTGTGTGCTTTTGTTAGTTTTGTCACTTCCAAAGTCATGCATATATGTCTGTTGGTACAAACTGGTTTTCTTAAGATTTTACAGGAACTCGTATTAGTACATAGTATTCTCTCTGAAAATTCAATATAGAAGTCCATTAATATTCTAAAAGCTTTCCTCAGAGAAATACTTATTCAGATATCATCTGTGGAATTGAATACCTCTTTTAACATTGCAAGAGATTAACAATGAATTTACTAATAGGATCTTATATGAAGTTTCACATTCCACTACAGAACTAGGAAAAAAAAAAGGAAAGAAAAAAAAAAAGAAAAGCAAATGAATTGTCTCAAAGATGTACAAGCACAATAGGTATTTATATATACTGCACATCTGCATATTTCATGAATTTTAATTACTGTGTTATTTCTTAAAATTAAATGTATTTTCAAAGGGAATCTTATCTGTAGTGTATCCCAAAGTGAAAATGATCTTAACCAGGCAATGAACATTCCTAAATTCTGAAGTAAAGGAAGGGTTAATAGATTCTAACATGAAGGGAAGATCCAGAGAAGGAGAGCACAATTTGTTTGCCACCAGTATTTTCATATTAAGTTCTGCAAATTCAGTTCTCATTGGGTTAGAAGAGTGTGGCCATATGTACTGTTCCCAGAAATCTTTTCCCCATGTAACTACACAGTGACAATTCATGAGTAATGCCAACCAGCCTTTGTAAAGCTTTTGGTAAGAAACATCAAAAAAAAAAAAAAAAAAAAAAAAAGATAGCATGCCACTGAAGTCGTTTTGGTATTTTCTCTAACTAGTTCTTAGTTTTATGAAAGAAAATTGCCTCAGCTAGTCCCTGCCAAAATCTGCAGACATCTTCAGTCTCTAATCAAATCTCCTTTCCAAATGATGTAACAAAATATAAGTTTTTCAGATGTGTTAGACACTTCTACATAGTGAACCAATCTAAACTACATAATTTAGCATTGACAGAGCAATGGTCCTAATAAACACAACATATAAGGGGACAAACTCCACAAGTTTCATGGTATACTTGGGCCTTTGGCTTTACTCCAGAATAATTCAATATGTACAGGCTACTCCAAGAGCCAGAATTACCCATGATTCACATATGGAACCTTAGTAAAGCAGGATTTTAAAATGGTTTTGGCAATATTAAAATGATATAAAATGAATCTTTAACATTACATTATGATATAAACCTATCTCACAACATACGTGAAAAGACACAATACTTAAGAAAGAAAACAAGTGACAAAGAGATGTGTTATTCCAAACAGAATCCATTAATTTCCAGGATTGAATTCACTTTTTCACATGACATTTACGTTCAGTGTAATGAATTTACCTCCAAACCTCTTCCACTTAAAAATGAAATTGTTCTAGTTGAATTTTTTCATCTACTACACACTTTTCTCTCTGAAAAACAAACAAACACACAAAACTAAAAATACCCCAACTCAGTCACAGTGCTAACTCCTGCTGATAAAGCTACACCAACAGCTATGATAAGATTCATGCCGGGGATTACTTTCAAACAGTTGCTTTCCTCATTGGTCTATTACAACTAATTAAGCAATCATTCATGTGTAAATGAGGTGTTCCATATTTTGGTTAACGAAGTGAGTTTCCTATATACTAGTAAAATAATCTTAAAATCTGATGTCTGGAAGTTTAATATTGCTGTTATTGGATGGGTCTTCATCTACTAACGCAGCTAATCTAGATTTTTGTCCTTAACAAAAAACATAAGCCAGATATCACTAAAAATGAACTCTTACTAGAAAATTCCATTTTGACAAGACACTAACACATACACACACAAACACGTGTGTATATATATATATATAAAACTTCCCTAATTTGGGATTTCACTTTCAAGTTTAAACTACAAAAAGCTAAAATAAATTTAATTTGGAATATTTATGGCACATTTAATGGTAGGAAAGTCTATGATGAAAGTGAAAACTGATTACAGCAGAAGCACTCCCATCCATTCCATTTAGCAGTAATCTCCAGTGTTGTTCAGTCAATACACCTTCCAACCCTAATTCCTAGAATTCCTAGAACAGAATTAGGACACAAGAGTTCCTGACACTGCTACGCTGGAACACTGCTATCAACTATCTGCCAAGAGAATGCACAGGCAGCTGTAAGGTCTGGAGCTGTACGTATTAAGTACATGTATTTAATGACAGTAGGAGTACCTAAAAGTTCAAACATATACATATTTGAACTTTTAGGTACTCCTACTGTCATTAAATACTTTATTAATAGAATATCTGCGTAAAGCATACAAATGTTACAAAAATGAGAAAAAAATGTTTACTTTTTTTTTTTTTTTACTATATACTTCTCATCTTAGAAAGGGCATAAACACTTTAAGGATCTAAAATAAATCTGTAATTTGGCACTGATCCTGCAGACTTCTTGACTTGCTCACCCTCACTCAAGTGAACAATCCCTTACACTCAAGGAAACTAAGTCTTCACAAAAGCTACCAAGTACATACTTATCTTGGTTGGGCTTTTGTGCAAGGTGGTCTACATATATATATAAAGCTGTTCCAAACAAGCAGTAATTTGTGTAATATTCTATCTTGTCAATGTAGACTCTGGAATTATGACTACAGAGTTATTTAATCCCCTCCATTCCTCATGCTACATAGCTATGGGCTTCATTTAAGTTGGTTCTTGCTACACCTGCATTTTGTAAAAAAAAAACTTTCATCACTGAGATAAGATTACTGTTATAGACTACTGGAGTCACAGAGAAAAATCTCTAACATCATCCTCTCTGGTTTTAGAATCAAACTTCAGTCTTTCTATATAATGCCTCTGCCAAACTCTCCTATCTACAGAAACATATAGCCTCAGTGTCGCTCAGGTCTACTGTCAATGACATATTTCAGCTGCAAATAGCAGTAAAAGGACTCCTTATCTAGCGCTGTAGACAGACCAAAATTCTCTCCTGGGGAATGCATAAAATATTGTGCAAAGTTATAAAATTCCAAACTACCATAGGTAACAATCTTCTACAGGCAGAAGGACTAGCAAAATAAACTTTTAAGTTCTTGCCATGATTATTTTTTGAGGTCGTATGCAAGCAGCTACTTCATTTTCTGCTCTGTTGTTTCAGAGTTACCTTACTTGAAGCAAACAAGAAGCAAACTGCTTTGAAAAACAAACAAAAAAAAAGTTGAGTAGGTTATTATGTACACTGATAGGCAGGTTTCTTTCAGTGCATAACAGTAGGAAAACAATTCCTCAAATCAAGCCTGAATATGAATAGGAATTATGTTATCTACTTCTCATTAGTAGGTGTTTTGGAATCAGATTTTCTGTGTATAAATAAACACACACTAATATATACCCAAACATATATAATCATAAATACATAATGTAGCATAAGCATTCTAGAGTCTCTAAACATGTTTGGATAATTTATCCTTTCTGGCCTTTACTCAAAGGGATACAGGAAAAAATGTAATAAACACTGGACATAAGGAAGGGAATGATTTTTAATAGGCCACTAATGTGCTGATATTGGAAGCTTGTTAATCAGCTATTCAGAAGCTTTCATGTTCTTGCTCTAATGAGTCACAGAGCAGAGGTGATCACAGTAAGTTTTACTGGGGTTGTGTGGCCAGTTTTTGCAGGCCATTACAGACATGGCTGGAAAGGATGGATACCTGGGGACCAGCACAGAAAAATGTTCCACCAGACCTCTGCCTATGTTAAACATACAAAGTTTGAACTTGCTTGACCCCCAAAACTTACCGCCACCTGCCCCAAACCAAGATATATCTATTATAGATAAATTATACTGTAAATAGTTAATATAGGTAATACAGATTTGCCAGCACTTTAGATAAAACCTTATCTGCTAGGGATTCTATTTACGTGACTGCTATGTGCACTCATTAAAAATGAAAAGCAGTGCTAACTTTGAGAAAGAAATAGGTGATGAATTATGAAGAAAAACATCAAAAAATGAATGTAAAGCTCAGAAAAAAAAAAAAAAACACTGAAAAATTTATATTGTATCTGTAAAGAATAAGTCTTTGAAAATTATTTGCTAAAATACATTTTGCACTGCGTAATTCTCTTTATAATTACTCTTTAGTGCACACATGTAATAGACAACACTGACAGATGCACATTTATTTAAAAAAATCCATAACTGACACATTTTTATCAAACTTCTTACTTTGTCTGTGAAAAATTCAAGTACTATGATATGCTTTCTAACAAAACTTAGTGCATGTCAATGCTGGTTTAAGTTCAGTTAATGCAGCATCCAATAACCTGTGTGTGATAAGAAGTAGTGCTATGTAAATGAAATGTATATGTGCAAAGGCCTGGGCCAAAAAAGACTTATGATGTGTGGACATACAAGAGAGAAACCCCAGTCTTTTAGAGAGCTCTGACAAGTGGAATGAATAGGATCTGCAGCAAATGAGGGGAAACACTCTGCTAACATAGTATGTTAGCAAAAACTGCCACATAATCAATTAGGCATGTATCTGCCAGCAGTTTTAACCCCTTAATAATGTATTTTTTGAGGTGAACGTTCTAATTCAACTAAGTACTTTGGAAAGCTTATCTTAAAAACAATGAAACTATGTTTACAATGGAAGAATTCCCAGTAAGTTTAAACCAAATCACCAGGAGTTGGGATGTAAAACAGTACTGCAACAGCATTGAGGGACACAGAGAAGCCTAAAGGACAAATTCCACAGCAGCAGAGCCACTCAAACTGTTCAGACCTGAATTTTGTCAATCAACTGAATTAAGATTTCACAATTCTATGACATCTAAAGGTGGATGTAGCACAGAAAAGGTTTACACAGGCCAGTATCTCGCCTGCAGCGGTGACCAGTGATGTGCTTTTACAGAAGAGCATATGAACCAAGGCATGCATAAAGCTAGACCTTGCAGTCCAGTGCTGCATGGTGAGTGGTGGCCTGTGTCTCAGGAATCTCCTCTGAGCCACAGACAGTATCTCTTTAGCATGCACAGAGATGCATGCTAAAGAGATACTGCTGATGAGACACCCACTTTCTTTGTACAGTTAATATTGTTCTTAGTAACTGTTTACATTGCCCTGGATTATCATTTACAAAACACCAAGCTTTTCTTTAAAAAAGCTTGCATGGAATTTATTCCAGCCTTCCAATATTTGTATGAAAAAAAAAAAAACACAAAACATAAGACAAGGACCCTAAGAATATTGCCCCCAGATAAGACTGAAAATGACACTTAATGTTATTAAAGGACTCTGAAAACTAACCAGAATCAACACTGAAAGGACCATCTTCAGCTTGTTTTATGATCATTTCTGTGCATTCACATAGGAAAAAAAAAAAAAAAAAAAAAAGAAAATGCCCAACCATGCAGGTGAACAAAACTATCCTGCTATTCCTAATTGCTACTTCATCTCACCACTTTTCAGCAAGGTAGAAGGTATTTTTCAAGTAACAGCATGTGGTTCCATGACAGACTCCACAGGAAGTTATGCTGTGAGTATTGGAGATTCCTTTATATTGGGATGCTGCTGTTGCTGCTGTGTTGGATTGTCATAACTGCTCAAGCAGCATTTTCTTCTTCTTTTTAGACATTGAATTCTAAAAGATGTTCTCTAGTTTATATATTCATACATACACACGGAAAAATAAAAAAAGCTATATATTACTCTTATGCTCATGTACTATAGCAGATTAAATGTGTACGTGTACTGAACACCACCTACCATGGTAGCATTGGAAATTAATATTTTTCCTAATTATATTTTTAATATTGTAAAATGATCAAGCCAATGTGAATCTCCTGCTACATTTCAGTTTTCTTATTTTTTGTTTCCAGTTCTTTGGTAATTTCTTATAAAACAGAATTCCGTAACTACATACTGATTTCATAAACATACACCTTTGCATCTTTTTAAGCTGAGACATAACAAAAATCAAAAGTACAAAAGGTCAGTAGCCACTTTTGATGCCTAGTTTAACACCGTATGCAATATATGTCATTTTGCTGAATATGGAATCAGTGTCAGTACAGTGCCTTTTACAGTTCTCAACTGGTTGTTGTATAAAAATCACATTTTACAAATCACAATATTAAATGAATCGATGAAATCCTGAATAGACTGAAATAGAATTAGTCTAATTTTTATTTAGCAATATATAGAGAGAGATATAATCCCATTAATTTACACAGAAGTCCAAATGTCTGCAAAATCAGCCCTTCAATTTAGTGGTGAACCAGTAGAACACCTAAACCTAAGGGACTCTATAGTCTAATGATTTCTTACAGTTTAAAAACACACTTACAAATTAACAAACAAGCAAAAAAAAAAAAAAAAAGGCATTTTTTTTCCTTGTCTTGCAAACACAAAAATACCAAATCAACCAAGCACAAACAGAAAATAAGTATATGTAAAAAGAAATTCCACCACTGTGGGTCTGACTGAGACCGTGGATCCCCCGGAGGTACTGGTTTTTAATGGAAATGCCAACACCATATATAGCACCACTAGCAGACACTGTTTTAATGTAAGATATCTTCTCTGCTCCTCTTTTCCATTTCCAAATTGGCCCCAAGAGGCCCAAGATGAGTCTGTTGATCAGGTTTCTTGTCAACTAGCATTTTTAACTCGGTGTGGATTTTCAGACTGACAATATCATTCTGTGGCTCCTGTGTTTTTCTACTTATGTTTTAATTTATCACTTAGAAGTAAGTGCACTAGGTGGATATTTATCAACTCTCCATTTCCCTGGAGGGTTACAAAATACAATTTCCATGTTAGTTGTTGATGGCCTAAATACAGCACTCCTGAAACAACAAGGATGGGCTTCTTAATGTAGTGGGTAAGACGTCCATAAAACAGGGGCTCTAGGGGTTGAACTAGAGGAATAAACAAAACAGATTTTACCTCAGTGGATTTGGATAATTTCTAGAAGATTTAGTGCAAGGAACCTGAACTTAGCAACAGTATCAGCACACAGAGTTTGTAAAAATGTTTTATACCTTAAAGTCAGCAAAGTATCTTGCTACATGTTAATACCTATTTTTCATAGTTTTATCCCTTTTTAAAACACATATAATTTGGGAGAAGGTTTTTAAAAAATCCTTACACCTGGTTTAAAAAAATAAGCCAAAAGTTTAAAAGGTGTTTCTAGTAGGTTTGGACTAGAAAAGCTATAACTACCGACAATGTAAAACACAGCACATTTCCTCAGGGTTTGCAAAACTAAGTATTTGACAGGAGGAGCTGTCTAACTTGACTTTAGGATAAGCTTTTGTCTTTCACTGAAGACATTCAGTTAGTCATTTTGACCCTCCAATTTGGATTAAGTACAAATAATGAAGAAAGAAATTTAAACTTGAATTACTGGAACACAAGTATATTGTATTATTTTTTGAAACTTGCTGCTATCAAAATGCATTTTTTTCCTCTGTTTAACCTTCTTTTCATGTTTAATCTTCATGGAGTTAATGTTTCTAGAAGCTGTGGTCAGACATCAAACAACTGCATACAGAACAGGGGCAGAGAAACATTCTGCACAGATTACACTGGTTCCCTATGTGCCTTCACCTCAAGGTTGAAAAACGAATGATCAATACAAAGTTCTCAGCTTCATATCTTATCTCAGATCTATCTTCAGCAACACTGCGACCTGAAGTCATGGGTACAGAACCAGCTCAATACTGACCAGATGGAAGAATGTCACTTGCTGAATTAGAAATATTAATTCTCTACCAGCAAATGCTTTGGAAAATTTCCAACAAGATTCCATCATACATGAAGTAATTTCGTTTCCACAATTACTATGTCAGTTACTTCAATTACGGACAAAATCCATGAGACGGATCACAAATAGCACAAGCAAATTTACAAAATATAAAACTTCTGCCCTTCAGGACCTTTTCATATTCTGTTCTGCATTGCCTTTGGCATAGGAGAACCAGTGAGCGCACAGCAACATCTTTGTCTGCATACAGATGAAGAAAGGAAAACTTCAAAAGCACTGGGACCAAAATATCTTCCTAAGGGTAGAAAAATAACCTGCCCCACAGCCAGCAGCTATGCTATCTGTAAGAAACTATTTCTAACAGTTAAGAGCAGTTTAGACTTTTCTAAATATAGTTACACAAATGGCCTTTCCAGTACCCATTTTGCAATCATTTTTCTCTGTTGTTCTGCTAAGAGTTGTTTCACACTTCCTACCTTGTTTGCATTTGAGTAAATTCATTTTCCTATTGCTGTTTTCACTGAACTTATTTTTATCGACACTAATGATGAAACTAAAGCTACCACAGAAACATTAAGCATGCCGCTCTGCAACCGATTCAGAAACTGTGCTAAAGCTTTCATTCTGAGTTACCTCTTTAAACTCCAGAATTATACACCTACCCCGGAGATGGAAAGATTTAATCACTCTGCTCTAACCTGCTGAGGATTTTAGGTGTTCCATTATCTTACTAAACTCCAGAAAAGCAACGTCCATCTTATTTCAGGAACCTGTTTTGCTTCAACTGTGATGTTACAGCCTCTTGGGCTCTCGCACAACACAATCATAGTTTCTCATCGAATTCCCACCACCATTTTTTGCTTTCTTTCTGTCTGATTTACTTGAGGTCACTAACAAAAGTAGTATCCTAGTTTGCCATGATTTTTAATTCTTCCTCAGCTATAATACTACACTGGTAAAGACCTCAGTCATCTATATTCTCTAAGTGATCAACAGCTGTGCTGGGAGCTGAAATCTTCTTGTAAACAGCAGGACAGAGAATTAAGCTTAGAATGACCAGCTAAAACCTCAGCCTTCATAACCTACATCACCTGTCTCTGAGTCTCTTTTGGAGAAAATCTGTGACATGATTTTGATCACTTTGGCAGCTTTGAGATATTTATTATGCTACTAGATTTCTGTGAGGCTTTAGAAAAATCTTGTTATGATACTGACTGAACGGATGGAAAAACTTGTGTTCTGATTAAACATTTGGTAAAGCTGCTTAAGTTTTGACCCATTCCTAGTAAACTTTTGCTCCTCATAACTGCAACTTAGCATATGTCCTTAAAAGCTCTCACAAAAACTGTCACCCTAGATAAAATGTATTATAAATAACTCCATAGACATGTTATTCCATTTAAACCAATTTAGTAGAGATAAGAAAAAATATATTAGTCCTTACTTGTCAGCTTATTCTTGAGGACATATTAATATTCTGTACTTCCATTTATGGTGGTATTTTGGGGAATCTAGTTCTGTTGTATCAGGAGCACAAGAGAAACACTATTTAAAAATAACAGTTCAGAAGTCGCTATCTTTAATTTGGAAGGGAAATTAACTGTTATCCTTTTACTATATTAAATAAAATAATTGTATTTTACCAACTTATTTCCAGCTGTACCAATTCCTCAGATAAGAACTTTTTTTTGTTCATTTAGCATGACTGTATTTGCCTAAATTGTAACTACACACATGGAACTGCAGTAAGAGATTGCAAAAATAACCAATATCTCTAATTAAAATAATAAAATATGTACCAAAATAGGGGAAGTTGCACTGTGTAAGTCCAATTCAAAGTAATATATAATGAAAAGGAATGCTCTTCAAATGCTTCTAGGTCCATCCTTTTTTTTAATTATTATTTTTACACAAGCAGATTCTGCGCAGAAATTAAAACATGTCCTTTTTCACTTCTTTCTTCCTTTTTCTTCTTTCACTCAGTGATAGAATGTTTTCAGCATAAGACCTATCCTCTGATTAGAAGACTGTGATACCTCTGCAGGTTCCCTACAGCAGAGCCTTACCAAAGCCCATAACTGATCCAGCAGCATTTGTCATCTCTGCAGTATACTTGCTGTAATTCCCCTCCTCTGGTTTTTCTTTAAAACTAGATCACACACAATCTTTGAACAAAGTAAGAAAAACAAACTGTTTTAACTGAGGAAACATGACACATGGGTACTAAGCACTGCATATAATTAATTTGCCTTCCCCACATCATTTAAAAAAAATATTCTGCATAAATATCCTTTGCTTTTTTTCTGACTAATTTTTATTTAATACAGTTCTTCCACAATTGCTCTTTACTTCTTTATAATCACAAAACTCTGACAAGTATTTTCAAAATGGCTTTGTCAGATTTCTAGGTGACATTTTCTTTTGTACATTTATTTACATTACACAGTTAAGTTGAGGACAAAAATTTGCTCTGATGCTGAATGTTTTATATCCTTTTATTACAAAAGCCAGAAACAATGTTAGCACAGAATCCAGATCACACTTCACATAGAACTTAGCTTGAAATCTTGAGTTGAGAAACTTGTGAGTGTAGAAGGGGCAGATTTAAATCTGGCACAAATAAACCCTTGGAAGTACTGCATTCTGAGTTTTTAAGTAGATTTAATTGGCATCATGGTCCTCCCTGACCCACCTCTGACTCAAATGCTGCCTTGTTCCTTTTAAATGTTATGGCACTTTAAATAGCTCTTTTTCACAAACATAGCACGAAAATTGTGGTGGGGGTATCAGCAGAATACATTTAAGTATTCATCTTTCATGGCAAGAGAAGATCACTAAATGAAAGAAGAAATTCAGGACATAATAATAATATTTTGTGACAAGTTCCAGTTCTAACATAAATTTGATATTCTAAGTAGCAGAAAAACACTGAAAATAAAAGTATCAAAAGAACTATTTTTTTAAAAATTCACATATTTCATTTGATTTGTAACCATATTATATTGTTTTATATCAGTTTTTGTATGTTGTATCTTAAGCTGTGCATTTATCTATGTCTGTGTTTATATATGAATGACATAAATCCTGAAGTTATTATTACTTTAAACAGGCATTTTAGGTATACAAGGTATAAAAATATGAAGTGTTAATCTCACTTATGTTACAGTTAACATGCAAATAATGAATTCAAAAAAAGAGTATTCTGTACACCTGCATTTTAATTATATAACTCTTTAAATTAAAACCTAAATTGTAATGAATTATTATATAAGTTACATCAGGTCCATTTCAATGCTTCAGTAAAGCATTCATCCAGTAAGTTCTTTTATATAAAAATATAAATATCTCCTTAAGAAGAGGGAATATGTAAATATGGTTACATATGTAAATATGTAAATAAGTAAATATGGTTTGCATTACCTTTTTGTATCCTTGTTTCAGGATATTAGACCTGCGTGGGGAGAAAAACAACAACAACAACAAACTTCCCAAAGACTGTCTCTTAAAACAATCCTTAAATACATACCTGACATAGCCTGTACAATTAAAAGACCTGGAAATCACAGGTCTAGTGCAAACTAGTTGTGATTAGTACAACACAGTGGATATAAGACACCAGAAAGAAACACTGTATTATTTCCCACTATCTTAGAAAACCAAGTTGCTATTTTCTAATATTAATTAAATCTCAGAGTTATTTCATTTCAATTGCATGTTACTTCACTTCAGCTGTAAAAGAAAAAAAAAAAAAAAAGGAAACCAAAACAAACCTAAAAATATGGCTAATTATAATAATTACTTTTTTTTTTTTTTTTTTTTTTTTCCCCCACTGTGTTAGATCTATCTTCATTTCACTTCACAAAATCTACGCTTAGGAGACTACTCATTATTTAAAACTTATAAGCTCAAAAATACAGGCGACTGAAATGATTTGTATATGTAATTCTGTTTTAGAATTGCATACTCTATTTTAGAGCCTCTTGTGAAACCAAGATACAATGTCAGAGACATTTGTAGCAGACTGTAAAGGGAATTTTCATTTTGTCTAGAAAGGAAGAAAGTACTGGAAGTATTTGCTGAGGTACTCTAAATAGTTAAATCATTTATTTCACTTAATATTCCCAAAATATGAGAATAAATGATTTCCAGTGCAATTAAAGATAAGTTTTAGGGTTACTTCCCAGACAAGCAATAGTAGCTAAACTAACCAGAAAAAGCACTTTTTTCAAAGTCTTAAAATATGTTCCAGCTTAAAAAGAACCCTCAAATGTTTAAACACAAAAAAAACCCCTTAAAACATTGAATTAGAATTTATGAAGGAGAAATAGGAATGGGAAAGAGATACTGCTTCTGCCTGAGGTGCAAAGACCACATCAGATGCAAAGGACTAAGAAGGAAAACTGCTGGGTTTTGGATACCTCTAAGGAGAGAATTTTAACAAAGCAGAGTCTTTGCTCTGTTTCCCATAGGTTGTGGTTTAAAAAAGAAAAAAAAAAAAAAAAAAAGGTAAAAGGGGAAAGAATCATTGTTCCCTATGACAGGCAATAAGAATTTAATATGGCTTCTCATTATTCCATATCCACTACAATATCCAAATTTCTGCTCTCCAGCTATAATATCAAGTCTAGGAGTTTCTGGCAATTCCAATTCTATTCAGTCCAAGCATCTCCTTTAACCGAAGTTTTGACTTCCGTTAAGATTTAAGAGACAGCATTCTCTCCCATCCTGATGCAGCTTGCAGACTGAAGAAAATACTTCAGAACTGATAAAATTGTTTAAATTTACAGCTCCTTATCTCGTAATAACACTACATGGTACGAGCATGTGAGTCTATACAAATCATATGCTATGTATGAACTACGCAAAGAAAGTACACGTACACCTGTCTGTGTGCACAGCACTTAACATTGCTTAATTTAGACAACATAGTCTGTAGTTATATCAATAGCACATATTTCACTGCTGAGTCTAAAGTACAGTATCTTCATAAAACATAAAAACCTCGTACGGCCCTTCATTTTGCAATTAAAAAAAAAAAAATCTCAACTCTCACTCCTTACTCTGAGGCTTCTTATTAGCTGCGCACGCAATACAGTAATGAAAACTTGCTTATGTCTTGTAGTATTACAATGTATGAGATTACTTCTAAAGTTATAAAACCAGTTGGGAGGGAACAAGAAGAGACTTGAGATTTAAGTGGAGACAGTTGACAGAAGAAGGATATAAACTCTGAGGGAGAAAAAAAAAATATAGAAAACAAACAAACTACTAATAAGGTAAAAAAAAAAAATCCAACTCTTCTCATTCTGTCATTCTTCTACTGAGGGACAGAAGCATATTTTTAGCTCTCAGATACAGTGGCAAGGGATGCTATGTGCACATACCAGTAAGAAGGTCAAAGGAGCCCACTCAAGTATTTCATCTTATGCTCTCTTTGCTACTTGACAGGATGATGACTGCATCTACATATACCAGCTCCAAAAGGACTCCCCTGATAAGAATAAAAACTTTAGAGGAAATAAAACAGCGAAGGATATCCATAAACATGTGATAAACTTCAGGCACCTCTCTGAGGGGGATACACCTACTTGTCCTGACAGACACTACTGGTAGGCTCTGAAAAGCCTTTCTGATCATCTGTGTAACTTGGTCTAGGTTCCCTACTGGTCCTAGAAGAAGCTTTAGCAACCAAAGATTAGCTTTCTCTTATGCCTGAGCCACGAATCACAGGCATTGATGCACAGTGTCTGCACAGCAGGTCTATTCCTAGAGCCAGCATCACTGTGTACAGAACAGAGGAGAAGGTATTTACTTTGACATTGAAAAAATCCTTTAATTCCCAGTATACAGCAGGGATGATTGAACTGATGTAACAATAAGTATTGACCCAGATAGGAAATACTGTTGCATGATGAAGAAGTGAATTGAAGGCACAATCTTATATTCTGCCATTGGCAAACTCAGTCCTCAATGTAAAAGGAAATGCAAAGCTGAGTACAGCCAGAAGCAATGGAAGTGAACACAGCAGTGCAGGTTATTGCTTTGAACAGCTCACGTGAACAAGCTGGTACCAATAATACAACTGCTGCTATAGAAGACAGTGACAAAGCAGTCTTTGCATGATAATCCAAGCACCTGCAGAATGAAGACAATGTGATTTGGTCTCACTTGAGCTGAGATGAAATGGTGTCAAGATTGCCTGGACCTGGAAAGCTCAGGTTTTACAGTACAATCTAGAGAAGGAGAGAAAGAATATGGGCATCTAATCAGGAACATTCCTTCTCCTACAGTTAAGGGAACTTTTTGAGTTGCCAAGGCCTGAAAGATCAATACAGTACTGCGGGTATCTGGTTGTGGTATCAGAAGAGACTCCCGTGGGTGCTAGTACAGAAAGCTCAACTCCCCTCTCACCTTGCCTGAAGCTGGAACCACTAGCAGGATGATTGTGGCCATGGGACCCTAAGGCAGCACAGACACCCAAAATACAGGCTGAAGTGGGATATAATTGTCCCAGCCACCACAAGGCCAAAGAGAAGCCTTTATCAAAGTCACTGAATGTCAAGGATGAAGGAAAGGCAGATGGACAGCAAGATAAAAAGTAAAAGTAAAAGTAAAAAATGAAGGATTCTGTCTCAGTAAGATAGCGAAGCAGGCACTAGCTGAAGTGTTTGTGATGTTACATTTTATACGCCAAACCCTGAGCATAGAGAAAGAGCCAGCTGGAAAAACTCCTCTATGGATACTAAAAGGGAAATCTTTCTGGTTTCAAGTTGCAAGGCAAGAGTGCTCACTGTAAGAATGTATTTGCGACTTACTTGAAGACCCTGCAGTATGTATTCACGTGTTTATTCACACTCACATATATGAGATATAAAATATATCTTATTTTGTTAGCTTCTGTAAATGTTTAGAAACATATAGAAACAAAGTAAATTAAGAGACTGCAAAAACCTCCCAACATGTTTTAAGATACCTTTATAATCTCTAATTGTAAAGAGAAAAAATAAAAAGCTAAGTATTTTTTTTATTATTATTTATTGCAGAAGAATGGTAGCTTTGACCAGTTAATGATGAACATATGCTTATTTTTCATGCCTTGAAAATGTCTATAGTCAAATATTCTGTAATTGTTTATTAAATTGTACATAATACAGGATGTGCCTTACATGTACAATAAAAACTCACAACTATCATTATTCAATTTACTGGTATACACACTTAAATGAAACCCACATTTATTCATAATTGACACTATCCACTCCTTTAACATATATAACATTGTAATGCATGATTTCTCTTCAAATTTAACTAAGCAAGCCTTCCTTTTTCAACTTTTCAATAATGTATGCCTTTGTAGGCTAACATGAAAAATCAGCTAGAGAGAAACTGCCACAGAAGGGATGGCAGAGAAGAACTTCTGCTGCATCTTTTATTCTTTGAAACAATCAATCACTTCCAGATTTATACCCTAGAAATGTTTTCAACAATCTTCATTCAGCATGTAATAATTTGATTAAATCTACATTAGAAGCCAACTCAGATAACTACATGGTACTTATAAGCTTTAGCAAGACCCACAGGTTTGCCAATGTTGCTGATTAAGCACAATCTGCAGGAAGAACCAGGTAGCTGAATCAATATATCATAAAACATACGTTGCCGAAATGCCAGGAAAAAATAAGAGTTTTCTTTTAATTACAGCTCTTTGAAGATATGTATAATTTTAACCCCGATCATTTATCTCTCAAAGAAAAAGGGTGGAGCTTGTGAGAGGCACTAGAACTTCCTCTTGTCTTGTCTGCAGGGGTGAAGCATATTGGATACGTACTAAGACTTGGAATACCACAACCGAACCAACCTGCACGAAGAGCTCCAGAACTGTGTGCAGAATACGGGGCAGTTGGTGGTGGCAGGACCTAGCACATGACGAGCCCAACTACCCTTCACTCCCTCACACAGCCAGCCCCTACCCCACTCACCAGACAATAGCACCACCCAGAGAACCTTCCAGAAGCATGGGCTGTCTGCTTAAGTACAGCTAATTGCCAGGTGCTGTGAGGGTTTCAGCCAATCAGGCACGGATATTTGTTACCTGCACCTGTAATGGTGGTGCTGGAGGCACCTGGCAGGGCCCTCAGAGCTGAGGGGATAATGGCAGCTGAGGGGGAACAGGTGACCATAGACCTCAAAAGTCCTTAACAGCCTTTCACTAACTCCAGGCTTGAAAGGTTTTAGCAGGAGGCATAGTAAGCCACAAACCAAATCTTTTACTTTAAAGTGTAATCATAAAATCATTGAAGTTGGAAAAAGACCTCTGAGATCATCTGGTCCAACCATCCCCAATGTCACCCACTAAACCTTGTCCCTAAGCACCAGGTCCAACCTTTCCTAAAAACGAACAAACAAAACAAACTAAAACAAAAAAACTGGGACATTGACTCCACCACCTCCCTAGGCAACCTGTTCCAATGCCTGACTACTCTTTCTGAGAAGAAACATCTCAAAATTTCTGAACTGAACCTCCCCTAGTGCAACTTGAGGCCATTCCCTCTAGTCTATCACTAGTTATCTGCAAGAAGAGGCTGACCCCATCTCCCACAGCTTCTTTCAGGCAGTTGTAGAGAGACAGTCCTGGGTCTGCAGGGCAGTGCCTGTCGTGCTGTTGTAAGCAGTCAGGTGTCTGAGTGCTGTGGCTGAGCAGTGCGCTCCTGTAAGCTGACAGACAGCTGGCCAGGCTGCCCTTTGAAACTTAGCACATTTTGGCACAAACGTGTGGAAAAGCTGCCTCAAAGTATTTCATGTCTGATGAACTAACACGTGCATACCAAAGACTGGAACTTGACTGGAGTTCACCTTTTTGAAGTTGAAAATGGCACTTGGAAATGGAAAGAGAAAAGCATCTGCTTTTCAGATGCTAAAATGCAGATGCTAAAAGCATCTGCTTTTCAGACAGCACTAACATAAAACACATTAAAATGATAATCTTGGATGAAGAGAAAAAAATAAATACATATGAGCTCAGAAAGTGAAGAGACAATCCACTTTCTGACTCTATTATTCTCCCATTATCAAATCTTACTCTGTTGTTTCCCTCCACCTGCTCTTGTTTTGTATCACCAAACCACTGAGGAACAATTCCTGGCAACTCTAAATCAGTAAATTCAGAGTCAGTTTTTTTTTCTTGAAAGACAAGAAGTAAAACAATACCATAACAAAAGCTGATTGACATTAAATTGTATTTGCAACACTACATTACAAGAAATGGAGGGAAAAAGAAAAGAAAAGGTGAGGAAAAGCCAGAAATTACAATTTTCATAGTGAATACACAAGAAGTTCAGAAAATACAGCAGCAGCACGTATGCCCTAATTGCTGTTTTATAGTACTGTTCAAAATGAAGATTGAGTGACATGAAATAGGACAAGTCAAGAAAGAAATGTTTGTGGATGAAAAATGGAGTGATCATTCAGTCAAGGGTAATCAATCGTACCTCTGAAAATTTGCTTTTCTGTAGCATTCAAATAGACAGTGAAACCTGAGATCTGAATAGACTAGGAACATTAAATGAAGTCCTAGTTTACAGATCTCTCTCTTAGAGTCATTTGCTTTTCTTTATCTCAGAATGTTGTATTTCTCTCAGGCTTGCATTCTGGGGCAAACCAGCTGTGTTAGATATGCATGACCATTAGAGATAGAAGCAAATGGTTATTTATGTACACTAAATTAATTATCATGCATATAATTCTAAATATAAACATTTCTTTGAAGAACTAAATTTGAAAACCCAAGCCAAACACAATCTTCTAGACTTGGGAAAATAGAATATGCATAAAATGTTATGAGTCAGTATTAATGAGATACTCTCAGAGAATATCTGTGTTGCCTTCATGTGATCATCACAAACATCAAGTGATTGTTTTTCCTCCAACTTTTTTACAAGAATGGGTGAACTTAAAAACCTCTTAGATGACTTAAGCAGATCTCCTTCTTTGCTGCTCACTATACTGAAAATTAAGCAAAGTTTAGAATGCAGTAAGGATTAAATCAGTA
This sequence comes from Heteronetta atricapilla, assembly GCA_011075105.1. Lineage (NCBI taxonomy): Eukaryota > Metazoa > Chordata > Aves > Anseriformes > Anatidae > Heteronetta > Heteronetta atricapilla. The sequence continues at coordinate 38,640,286 of CM021734.1, read as the reverse complement.
TCCCTCAGTTTTAATTCTAACATCGGGACAATGACAACTACAGAATTCAAATTCCCATTTGATGTTGAGTAATCAAGCAAAGCCTGGTTTATATTATCTGCACAGGATATTACTTGATGTAAAACAAATTCTGTTACATATTAATGGATACACACTACTAATTGCAGAACTATAAAGAATATACAGGCTGTGTGCTACACTATGAACAGTTATCAGAAATCTCACTCTATAGAAACAGTATTTTCAGAAATTACCACAGTATAATATTCTACAAGATTAAGTTATTGATCAGAATACCTCTTAAAGATGATTCCTCAATGTATCTTTGACACAATAAATATTTCAATAGAATGATTTCTTTTTTAGAATTTACTAAACAATGTTTGTAATTAAAATGAGTGAACATGAATTTTACATATTAACAGTCTGTCTTTGTATTATGTGCCAAGATGTTAAAAAATATTTTTTTTGTTTTGTTTATTTTTTATCGTTTTGTATGCACAAAGCTTTCTATTTATTTTCTTCAATATTTTTCAGTCTGGTATCTTTACACTTCAGTCATACAGTACATTAGATAGAAGACATCTCTTTTATATGTGTTTTTTTTTTTATTTTTTTTTTTTTATTTCCATAGCATTATGATTGCACACTGATATAGATATTGCTGGTATCTTTTATTATTTTCTTAGTAAAATTTAGTTGACATCAAATTTTACCCTGTGTTGCATAAAAGCCTGCAAATTCTTTATGATCAAAGAGAATAATAATTAAAAAATAAAATAAAATTGTGTCCAGAGATGGGAGATCTCCTCCATAATTTATTCTTATTCTTGAGACAGGACAAAAAGCAGCTCATAAGCAAGTTGTAAACAAACCTGAAAACAAGTTCCATAATTATTATTTCCTTGTGTTTTGGGAAAAATACATTATGGCATTCCTCTGGCCAATAATATATTCTTACTAACAAGGACAATACAACCTTAATGATCTGAAACTCGTTTATCTGGGAGACATAGGATTCAGTCACATAAATGAATTGTGGATAAACTAAGGTCACTGAGCAAAAGATCCTGCAGAGTCTATAAGCTCCACAGGATAGAAACTCTCTCCTGCAGAGCCTTTCTTCTGAGAAACAAGTAAACTCTGCAGGCTCAAACATTTCTGTACACAATATTTTAAACACACACAAAAAAAGCAGATATATTGAAGCTGCCCTGACTGACACACCAAACTTTAAGATAGCTTTATGTTCTGGTTATCACAATTTTCCAGTTGTATCTGTGTGGGTTTTTTGTTGTTGTTTAATTACAGTGCTATTAGTTCATTTCTAGAAGATTCCTGTTTACATTAAGGATTCTTCTTTGTTTTCTCCCACTTGGAAAATTCTCAGTTATATTAAGCTGAAGGGCAGAGGTCTAGAGTAAAATTTAGTATGCAATGTTAAATTCACTCTGAGGTAAAAAGAGGCAAGGATAAGTTACAGTTTCAGACTTTTTCTGTATTCTCTATTGACTTCTCTGTGTGTTCAGTGGTTTTTATGAGAGTGGTAAAAAACAGGCAAGATCACCTGTGACAACAAGCACAAAATATCAGTAGCAACTGTAAATGAATGAAAATTCTTAGCAATACTACATGAGGATATTATATATAAAAAATGTTATATCCTAATAAGATTTTTTTATCTATGATTTCAAAGTATTTACTTTTTAGTGGAAATAAGAGAATTTTCCTGCAGGGAATATCTGAACGTAGTGACATCTACTATTCTAATACCCTATAATAACCAAGATAAGTGAGATTTAACAACTCTGCAGGACTGGAGTTTATATCCTGCTTGGAAATTATAAAGTAAAGTAGCAGTCAGCCCTCTTCTTTTCCTGTGGTTCCCGTGAAAGAGTTCTGATGTTTATTACACACTGAGCCTTTTTACACCAACACAATACATATCTGATATTGTTGACGATACACTTTAAGAATTCATGGGTACTGAAAATATGAAGGTCATTTTTGGATATATTTAAATCAGTAGACGCAATGGGAAGTAAGAAAGAATAATTAAAGATGCTTTGTACCCATAAATTGATTAAAACTAGCTAAAACAGGTAGCAAATATTTCAATTGAAATGGAAATTAAATGGATTTTTTTTTGGCATTTGTTTATTCACACTGAAAAGATCTCTCCTCACAGCTGACCTCTTGATTCTCATCAGTAGAAGAAAACTCTCCCACACAGATACTATTTCTAATATGCATTAAAAATATAGAAGATTGTAGTGTGTTGCAGAGGAAGCTAAAGCAATCTGGTGAATTTCAGCACATCTGCCCAGCTATCCAGCCACCACCTTCTTAGTGAACACAGGAAGCAGGCACAGCTTTGTCCCCACTCCTCCCAACTGAAATGATTCCACATTACAGCTGTGGGGTCTGTTTGTTCATGTTAGTGCATGGGGGGGACAAGAAACACAAAAGGAAAGGTGGCACTCCCTGGCAGTGACAGAAGTGAGGGGAAGGTTGGAGTAAGCAGAATGAAAGCTTAGGTGGGGCAGTCCGACATTAGCAAGGCATAAATACAGACTGTTGGTAGGCCTGGAGGCAGAGCTCATTTAGAGGTGGTTTGGACCAGGCTGACTGGGAATTTGGGGATGGGAATAAATAATTGCTGGGCAAAGCATCAGAGGATGTGGGAGATTTTGTAGAAGATCAAACCTGACAGTTCTACATGCTTTTGGATGAGCACTGCTCTTCATGCATGCATACATATGTACCTGCACATGTTGACAGATGCATCTATATTGCATTTTTTTATTATTATTTTTTTTTAAGGACAGTAATTTTTTGGTCAGTCTTTCCTTGAATTTTGAAACCCTACACTGCAACTATACCTCTATAAAGGAAGAGCTCAGTCTGATGCATTTTATCTGAAAGTCTGTAATTCTGCATAGAAATTACTGGTATGGAAATAACCTTAGTTTTACCATAACTCTTAATACTGGCAAAGCTAAATATTGGTATGAAATGCTACTTTTATCATTCTGTAATGTTACATATGATTTGTCAGTAAGGAAAAAACTGGGAAAAACAAAACTCAGATTGATTGTTACTTTATCTTATTTGCAAACAAATGGAGAAAATATACTACCTACTTTTCAGGATATTTAAGTAACAATGCTAAGAGGTGTTAAAAAATAGGATATTAAAGCTTCACTTGTTCTAAAAATAGCTGCAACAACAACAATGAACTATAAAAAACTGTATCCTGAGACAATTTAAACCAGTGCTGTCCAGCATCATCTGACTCTCTGGGATGAAATCAGAAGGAGTTTTTCCCTGTTTATTTTAATGGATCTGTGATTTTACTCCTTTTTCCTAGTAGTTGCTTTTGAAATTGCTACTTGCATGCACTTAATTTGCTTTAAGTAGCACAGCATTTACCACAGCTGCATGTAGTAGCGTGAGTAGGGTTACCCGCAGTCTTCAGCTCAGGACTGCATTTGCAGTTAATTCACTGGTGACACCCAATCATATTGTGGCATAGTAGAGCTAACAATCTCACCAATATGGCTTCTCACTGAGAAACAGTCCTGTAATGCCCTATAGGCATATTGCTCTTCTTCAGGCCCAGAAGCACTGGTAGAAGAAAATGATAAAATTTCTACTTTGGTCACTTTCAAATCTAGTAAAAAGCAAATGCATTTGGACAGCAAGCCATTACAGAGTGCTGTAGAGAGACAGACTGTTAACAGAACTTGGCTTGGTCCTTGTAAGTTTTAAAAGTGGTTTTCAGGAGAAGGAATTACAGGCACAAAGCCTGAATATGAATATAGGTTACCTCTAACCCCAGAGTTGAATATAGGTTATTGCAATTTGAGAAATTGTTTACTTGAAGGCTGAGCAGCTCTGTCAAAGTAACAGAATATATTTATAGTCTTTCCCTGTTCCATCAGATCTTGCAAATTTTATTTTCACCTTATGTCTAAGAGTCTGCTGGAAGTGACTCTGGATAGTGGGTTTCCTCCGTTTGCATCTGAAAAATGATGTGTGCTGTGCTGATACAACAACACTGAGCAATTACAGTAACGACCCAATGCTTGAAAAGTTTTGATACTGTCATCTCAGATGGGAACTGCTTGGGATCAAAATACAAGTGTCTACATTTATGCAAAGTTTTGCTTTGAATAGAAGTTTAAAATAAATTGATCACATGTCAAAATCAGTGGTGCTTCCTGTAGTCAGACAAAACAGCTGAGTGGAAAGATATACCAACTAGGAAATGTGTTTTGCAGAGCTTCAGATTATGATATCTAGATCACAAATGATGAACTATAAGGATCCCTGAAAGGTTTTGTACTGCCAGAGATTTGCGCAGGTGCTGACGATGCTTCACAAAATTAATTTGCTACTGGCCTCTGGAACAATTTGTTGTAGATGACCTCTACTGCTAAAGATGAAGACAAAGAAAGGACAGGAGATAAAGATGTGGAAATCAAAACTAAGGTCAAATGAAACTTGCTGAGCACTAGACTTTCAGGTCAGTGATAGGCCGGGAGTTATTTTGCAGATAACAGTATAGAACGACATGAATCTGTGTATGGAATCATTTTTGTACAGTGTTTCTGTTTAAATTCAAACATGCATGAGGTTATTAGATATACTGAAATTTTCCCTTTTACCTGCCTGGTTCATACGTGTAAATTGTCAAATGTAAGGGGACTGGCACTCAGTCCCCTTACATAACAGTGTGTCAGTCATCTGCAGTAAGAGTAATATAATAATAATATAGATTATTTGTTTTTTTTTGTTTGTTTGTTTGTTTTTTCAAGTCATGGGTCACTTGAGTTAATTGTAAAACTGTATATTAAAGTCAAGGTTTATTCACAATTAATTAGGCATTAGAAACAATCAAACAAACAAACAAAAAACATGGATGGGTATGCACTGAGTTAAATATGTTTAAATAACCTCTTGCAGGTGAATGGGAACAGGCTTAATAAAACTTTAAAACTAACTCTCCGTGAAGGTGTACTCTCAGCTTCTCAGCATTGTACATTATTACATCTCAGTCAAAACAAAAATTTCACCAAGCTTTTTGCTATTGCACAAGCGAATCAGGTTAATTTTTAGCAACAATAGCAAATTTTCTGGCATTTAAAAAAAAATAAATTTTGGGTGTGGATTGCACTACAGCACCTTGTGGTATAGCAATTTATGTTCACAAACATGAGGGAAAACAGTTTAAGAAAGCATTTTGTATATTTGCTGTAAAAAAAAAAAAAAAAAAAAAAAAAAAAAAAAGAACATCCTAGATATTATTTTATCACTAGTAGCTTTACTCGTTAAGATGAAGCAAGTAAATTGCTACCTGCGGCTAAAGCAACTTAAACCATAAAGGTATTTGACTTTGTAAGATGTAAGCTTCAGACTGCATTTGTCTTTTTTTTATCTCTGTTAAACAGCAGTAGATGTGTGAACAGAATCTAGAATCCCCCCCCCCCACCAGAAAACAAACCAACCAACCAGCTTTTTCTACATATGTTGTGGTTTAACCCGGCCGGCAGCTAAACACCACACAGCTGTTCGCTCACCCTCCCCCCTCCCTCTCTGGGATGGGGGAGAGAAACGGGAAATTGAAGCTTGTGGGTTGAGATAAAGACAGTTTATTTAAGAGAGAAAATAATAATAATAATAATAATAATAATAATAATAGTAATATGTACAAACAAGTGATGCACAATGCAATTGCTCACCACCCGCTGACCGATGCCCAGCCCAACCCCGAGCAGCCGGCCCCCCACCCTGGCTAGCCACCCCTATATATTGTTCAGCATGACGTCAGATGGTATGGAATACCCCTTTGGCCAGTTTGGGTCAGCTGTCCTGGGGCTGTCCCCTCCCAGCTCTTGCTGCCCCCCCCAGCCTGCCCGCTGGCAGGACAGAGCGAGGAGCTGAAAAGTCCTTGGCTTAGTGTAAGCACTGCTCTGCAGCAATTAAAACACCAGCATGTTATCAGCACTCTTCTCATCCCAATCCAAAACATAGTACCTCACCAGCCATTAGGAGGAAAAACAACTCTGTCCCAACTGAAACCAGGACAACATAGAAAAATACCTAAACATTTTGCACTAGTTTTAATGTAACAGTATGTAAAAAAAAAAAAAAAAAAAAGTAATAATAAAAACGCCCTCAAATTCACAAGACAAGGAGTTTTACTTTTATTATGTGTTCAGTTATTGCTTTAATAGTCTCAGACTTTAGTGGCTGAATAAAATATGATTAATAAGGTATAACTGAAGTTCCCTCATCTGTTAAATCTATCTACTTCTTTGCTGCCTATCAGAAGAAAATATTTTCAGTGACGGTCATGAAATTTAATCCTTTTTCTTCCTATCCTCTGAAATCTGTCTTAGAAGGCAATAGAGGGCAATAGTCCGTTATTACTACAATGCTGAATAAACTATACAACTGTACATACGCCCTCTTAAGAGACTTTTATTGAGAAATTTATAGTACTTAATGTGTTGCTCTATCTGCAAGTATCTAGGGATATTTAACAATAATGTACTATACATTTCTGTGGGCCTATAACTGAATACTCTTTGACATCTAAATACCAGAATTAACTGATCACTTTTGGTAGAAACATGTTAATACGATTGCTGGAAGTACCAGCATATAATAAAATGAGTTTCAGATGTTCATCTTACTGAATTAAAGAATTAAAGTTTAGTGTGAAAAACAGAGAAGACCTGAAAACTTTGCTCCACAGACCAGAAATTACTCTAGGTAATTTACTCTAAGTAATTTCTGCTTTGGGCCAAACACATCACCTTTCTAGCACACAGATCAAGAAGGAAATCCACACTGCTTCTTCTCAAGGGCATCATATGTACTGCCTATCCTCTGCCCAGATTCTACATCTGAAACTTGCCCTAAAGTACAATTACCATGACATGAAATTCCTACAACAATGGTTAAAAAAATTGACAAAGGTATAAAATGAGTTTAAATATTTCAAGAATGTGAAATTACATACCAAATGAAAAAGATTAAGGTGGCATAGAGAGTTGAAAATATGGATAACGATACACTATTATATCAATCTGGTGTGGTATATTAACATTTTCTGAGAGACCAGAGGAAATAATGTAATATGATTTGTAGTTTATAGAGATGTATAAGTGACCCTTGCTATGACAGATCAAAAATAAAGCAGGTTTCATCTGGAATTAAAATACAATGGAGCTTATTTTAATGCATCAGCATATTTTTCTAACCTTATAAATGCTACCTAGACTATAATAGCCTTTTTTTTTTTTTTTTTTTTTTTGCCAGAGAAGTGATTATTGAAAATTATGAATGTATTTTGTAAGAAATAAAATTTGATTTGTTAGAAGGCAAGCTAATCCTGAATTATAAATATAATTCAAGACTATAATTTATAGTCTTGCATTATAAAATAAAAGTCTAGCAGTTTCCTTAAGGTAGCCACTTAATAACAACAACAATGTCTGCTTTCCTTTTTTATTTTTTTTTAATACGACCATTTAGAGAAATGTCAGGAAGGAAAGATAAACATTTCTGTATAAGATAGACATGTGCTAACCTGTGAAAGATAATTTGAGTAGTCAGCAAATCCCTACTGGCACAAACATGAGGAGACACTGGCCAGAAAAACCCGTCTGGTTTTCTGTATGTATAACACTTCCCTTATCAGGGAAATAAAAGTGTCTCTCACTCAAATCTTAGTTGTCACATTAGCATTATATCAGTGCCTGCTAGCAACCATGGTAAAAGACTGTTAAAGGTTTCCATTGTAAATACTAGTTTTCTGAGAGCTTCAACAACACTAATAAAAAGTGACTCTGGGCAACAATACGGTGTATTACGTATCTGTTAGAACGCATGTCTTCAGACACTTATTTCTTAATTCCCCTGCTTAGATAGGTCTAAATACTAATCTTGAAAAGCAAAGCTTAAGTGACAGGAATGGGATAGAACCCTCAAGTCCCTGAGCACTGGGCACACAATGTGCAACTTGTGATCTGATCCCTTTTGCTGGGATGCAAGCCAGAAAATGTAGTATCTCTGAATTCAAATTCCTTTGAATTCAGTTGATTTAAGCAAACTGTAGTTTAAAGACAAAGTTTATTTGGATTCATAGCTGATTTCATGTACTTCAGTAAGAAAACTCTTTATGGTCATTTCTCCAGCTTTCTTTCATGTTCAAGAACAAGAACAAACTGTACCACTGAGACTGATCTAACTGAAATATTAACTGAAAAGTGGAACACAACTGAAGGCCTTAAGAAGTCATAAAGAGGCTGGAAGAAACAAACAACAAACAAACAAACAAATAACAGCAACAAAAAAACACCAATAGGACAAGTGTATATGGACTGAGATCCAAAAATGACTATGTCTGGAAACAGGGCAATATGTAATATGGGATGTGGAATAAAGAAAGAAGAGAAAAGAGAAATGGGAAAAGAGAAAGGAGAAAGGCGAAAATGCATGGCAAACATACCAGATCAAAAAGGAGGAGGAATAACCTACTGTCTATCCAAACTTGTCCAAACCAGGAGGGTAGGAGTGAGCCTAATCTGCTCTTTGATTGGTATTGCCAAGTAAGCAGGCATTAAAAATCTCATTTAGTATGTCCCCAAAGTACATGCCAAACACAAATAATAACATTGTTCCTAAGGACTGATTTTTTTTTTTTTTTTTTTTTTCCAGATGGAATTGAAATGCCATTTCATTGAATTTTCCATTGAACCTTTTAAACATTTTTTGCCAGCTCTGTAGACAGTTAGAAACATAGAATTAATCTTTCACAACAAAGGGAAAAATAGTGATCACAGTTTTACTTTTTGTTGTTTTTTAAAAAAGGAAATATATCATAAAAAAAAAAAACCAGACAACATTAACCATCGGTGTGCATTAGTAACTATTGGTGTTGCTCCTACAAGTATTTTGAATCATAATCTCGCTTTCATTTCCACCAAAGCTGTTGGAGTTCAGTAGTTCAGTATCTCTGCAAACAGGATCACAAATCAGTACTAGTAACTAATAACTATTAAAGAAAGAAAGAAAGAAAGAAAGAAAGAAAGAAAGAAAGAAAGAAAGAAAAAGAGAGGAAAAGGAAAAGAAAAAAAAAAAAAGAAAAAGAAATAAGAAGGAAAATAAAGGGTAAAAGAAAATGAAAAATATTTCTGTTGGCATAGTATGCAGCAATATTAAGGTGGACAAGACTGTGCTCACCTAAGTATCACTAGCCTGTAAGAAATAATTGGTAGAAGCCTTCCACAGAGCCCTAAGTATGGCTGAAGAAAAGTGCACTTTTTAAGTTTAATGCTTTGGTCTCATCAACACAGAAGCAGGAAGCTAGCAACTGGATGAATGAATTTTGCCTAAGAAAGGGAGAAGGACACTTCAACGCTAACAAGACAGAGAAGATTCTCATGAAAGAGGACAAAAAATTCATTAACATTTCAAAAGTGGAAAATGCTTAGCTCAATAAGAAGCAATACTTCCAGTGAGCAAGCCGGTCTACTTTAATCTACCATAACACCACCCTGGAATTTATTTCCATTATTTCTCAGTAATTAATATATAAGATATAGATGAAATTAATCTTGAATTTCTGTGTATACATTTATGCAACTTAAAATCACAATAAAGACTAAGGAGCAGAACAATGCCTTACAAATGCATTAATCATAAAAAGGACATTTAAAAAAGAAAGTAGAGAAATTTAGCATCTACTGTACAAAAACAAACAAACAAACAAAAAAGCTTTTCTCTTCTATTTTTCCTGAAGTAACCAAGAACTGTTTTTAAATTTAAGGCAGTTCCAATTAGTTTCCAACTCTATCTCTCATATTAATAACAAATTCATAACTGTTGAAAGGTATTCTATTTTATCCACTATTCTATTCCAAAACTTAATTCAATTCAGTGTGAAAATTAACTAAGAATACCTAGCATACATATAATCTACAAAGCTCAGCAGTTTTAAAGGGAACACTAATTCCATTCTTCCCATTTTAAGAAGGGAAACAATAAAGAAACACAGAGGTTAAGTGATTTGCCCAAGGTCAAATATATCAACAGAAGAGAAGTCAGAAGTTCATAGATTAGTGGACTTTCTATTAATTAGCATTACATTGACGTATTTTGTAAAACTGCAGGTAAAGATTGCTTGCTGTGTAATAATGTATCCTAATAACTCTCTGTGGGAATATCCACTTGAAGGAGAAAGGAAGTGAGGAGAAAAAGAATAGTAACAAATCACTAGAATACGATAGTGTTCACTGAAGAGCTGTGAAACAATTCACAGGTGGAACATCTTATTGACTGGTGGTGGTGCATTCTCCTCACCTAAAATTGCAAAGATATTGTGAGCTAGAGGATGTAAAATGCAGTGCAAATACATATGAATAAGAAGTTCAATCCAAGATGTAAAAAAACACAGTCTTTGAGATTGTATGTGCATATTAGGCAAGTTAGTATAAACTGTAAAGATCTCAAGAGTGGATCTTGAATAAATATGAAGTACTTAGCAAGAGTAAAGATAGCTTTTGTAAAGGCAATTTCTGCTTTGGAGACCTACAGAAATACTTTGAATTGTTGAACAGACATATGAATGCAAGTGATTTGGTTGGCTGGATTTACTCATTTGGAGTTTACCTTGGATCAACAAAAGGTGTTTGGTAAAGTTTCTCAGCAAAGGCTATTAAAAATCAACAGTAAGGGGGTACAAATGAAGGCATGTGTCACTGATAGCTCAGAGGCTAAATACTAGAGAGTAGGAATAATTATCCAGTTCCTGCAATCAAGAGATGTTTCGACAGGACTTTTGCAAAGTTCAGTGCTGGATTAACATTCATAAATGATCTGGGAAAGGGAATGAAAGTTGGAGAGAAATGGTCCTTGTAACAGGGTTGTTCAGGGCAGTAAGGACAGACAGTAAGAATTCCAGAAACAACTCACAAGACAGAGTGACAAGGCAATACAATGGCAGATTAAATTCCATGTAAATAAATGTAAAGTGATACCAAGGGTGAAAAAAAACTATACATTTGTACATTGCCTGCAACATAGTGGCTTGGAGCTGTTAAGTACTATGCAGAAATGAGCCAATAGTTCTGTAAGAGTTCAACATTAAAAATCAGTAAGAAACCGAGAAGAAATGCAGGATAAATCATTTTGAAATGGTATAAACCTAAGAACCTCTCACACTTTGAAACCCGTATATAGCTTACAATAGCAGAGTAGTATACTTCTCTTGAGAAGATCTCCTAGGAGGGATATAGTTGATCCTCACAAATTAGTGGTGGCATAGAGGGAATGGATAGACATTAACTGTTTACTGTTCTTCCAGTTCAAAACAATCCAATACAATGCAGATTCATGTGAACCTAGACAAAACTGTATTAAAAAATAAGTAAAGATTGGTTCTTTATGCACACATTGAAGAGTGTAGCAGACCTGTGCAACTTACTGTCAAAGGACACCATTTTGAAGTTTACATAGGTTTATGGGAATAGATTTGTGGAAGAGAAAATCAACAAAATCCTAACCTCTTATAAACAACCTTCATCTAATGGGATTTCTTCAGCTAAAGCTGTTGGAGGCTGGGAGAGTGTCTAGAGAAGTATCATGTAATTCTTACTCTTACTTTTTTCTAGTAATACACTTAACACTGCCCAAAGACAGGATGCATAGCCAGATGATTCTTGGCAGTTCTTTTGCTTCATGTTTACTACTCATTATTTTTGTGCAACTCCCTGACCATGGATGCTGTTCAGGCATCTAGGTTTTCTTGATGAGTGACATCTGGGAAATGGTTGTTTCTCAGTTTTGGGTTCCTCTTCGAGGGTATAAGGGAAGAATTATCACAAAATATAGGTGTTGCAGTGCTTCACTTATAAATATACGCCTCCTTTATTGAATAAGGTATAGAAAGTCAATATATATATATATATATTAGGATTATTAGATGCTTTTTGCATTATCATGACCATGAAGAATCTTGCTTCACATGCTAAATTATACGTGGATCAGCAGACAAGTGCAAACATGGAATCTCTGTGAAAAGTTAACAAGAGTCTCCCAATGTGAATTGCCCTTTGCCATTGCAGAATACCTCTTGGCAACAATCAGAATACCAATCACATCAAACACAACCTGCTCTAAAGCTTTTCAAATGAAACAACATGGCTTTGTAATAGCATTGAGTAGTAACACTTATTTAATATGCACATTAATTATTGCTGAATTATAATGGAGTTCCTAAAAAGATGTATAATGTTCACATTAATACTAAATGAATTCATTATGTTCAGTGTAATTACAATGAATACTAACTAAATTAATGGCAGTTAGACAAGTTAGAAAAAGTGTCACCCATTTACTTGACATGTTCCAGCCTGAATATATTTTGACATTGCATGTATAATAGTAGTGTGAATAGTAAAACAGTGTGTTTAGCACAGTTTTTTAGTATCATTGAACAACTAATTATTTTATTGTATGTTGTTTTTATGAGCATATATATATATACACAAAAACCCCATCTGTATTATCTGAAATACATAAAGACAGCATAGCTTCAAGTCAGTCCTATGCTTCTGCTTGAATTTAGCTCCAGGTGTTGTATATACAAATAAAATCCTAGATGCATATGCAGAAAAATGGGTAGTCAGGAATTATACTATGTGCTGCTGTGCCCCAGTTCTGCTCTCCAGTATTCATTCTGGTGTGGGCTCCACAGATCATCCAGTACAATACAGAATTTCCAGGCAGAGCCTGATGTCAGGTGGTATGTTTAGCATGTTTCTGCATTTATATTTCTTGACCTGTTGGCCTGAGCCTCACATAAGCTATTCTTGCCTATGGCAAAAGAAACCTTTCCTGGGGATTCTATCTGTAGCCACATGCCAGATGTCTCATGGGCTCTTATAGAGTATTAACTGTGCACCAGTTTTCAAGGAAGTAGTACTGGAACCCAGTTTTGTCCATAGAAACAGCAAATAAATTATTTTTCAGCAATTTCAGGAAAATAAAATAAAATGTGAAACCTAATTCAAGAGGAGGAATAAAAAGAGTTACTTACAATGCACTTTTCAATCAATTGAATGTAATTTTGTTGCCATCTGTAAGAGCAAACAAAACAAAAGAAATATGATTTCACAAAGCTCACTGAAATAAGGAAATTTTATATACAACTCTACAGAGTATAATTAGATGTTACATTACTATTAGGCTAATAAAATATTGACATACTTTTTCTTCCACTACTCTGATGCATGGATAACATCATCAACTGGATACATTCCTTTGCATTCTGTTATCTTAAACGGCATAAACTGTAAAAATCATTCATTCCTTTGTCAATGAAGAGGGAACTGGCGGATTAGTAGGGCAAACGAGGACTGAAAAAGCTGCCAAACACTTAAAAAAAAAAATAGCTTGAGTCTTTGTTCACTTAACAGAAGATATGAAGAAAAATCCTATCACCCTTCAACTTTTCTTGTACTTCTTGCATTGTATTTCAGAGGAAGATGAACTGTAGCCTTCCGGCAATCACTAATGCAGTGTTTGTATTCCATGTTGAGATTATCCACTTGGGTGCTGCACTGAAGCTGCATGGGCTATTTTGACACTGCATCCAGATGCTCCAATTTTGCTTCAGTGACTCAGAGCACAGCCAAAATGCCTTGAAGTGATGTTCAAAGGGTTAGGTCTTGATGAACCATTAAAGTACTCAGAAGTGTTTCTAAACATCTCTGGAGCTGAAGTGACTTAAGTGGCCTTGGTGTGACACCCAGGCAGGGAATAATTAATAGAAAGATTAAGTCCCGCTATAGGTAGCTGTGCTTCAGGTGAAATGTCGATTTTACCTCATTTTTTTGTGAGAAAATAAAGAATAAAGTGTAAGTACAAAACAGAAAACACCTTGATTTTACTGGCAGCATATCATTCTACAAAGAACAAACCTTTTGTCTGCTTTGGATAAACCAAGCGGAAAGATCTAAGGAGAAATATTTGATTAAAAGTTGCACTTGTCATATTTACTGCTTTGAGACCTAATCAATTTACTGTTTCAGCAGGAATACAAAACCAGACTTTTATTTATTTATTTATTTTCTGTGAATGACCTCCTTTACAATCTAAGTATAGCTTGATCCAAAATACGTATCAACATAGATAAGTGGTACATATCTGAAAACTAAAAAGTCAGTCACTGAGGTTTAGTATTCCAATTAGCAAATATTTAGAGGATTGGAGAACAATTTTGCACATCATCATTCATTTAATTGGAGGTTAATTATATCTACTAAATAACAGAAAGGAAATCAGAGAAATATATAAAGCTTCAGCACAGGCTTGAAGCTAGAAGCACCTGACTATCTAATGTCAACTAAGCCAAACTACACAATTTCTGAAACTTTCTTACCATTGGGCATACAGGATTACAATTTAATATATGCTCAATGTAGATGTATTGTGAAAGAGCACACTTTATGTATTTAATATTTAATAGTTTTAATTTCTAATTTTTGCTTGTTTTTGGAGTTTCCTGAATATCATTTTTGGTCTGATCTGATACTAGGTAAAATAAGAAAGCAGTTTCAAATGGCAAGTGTGAGTGAATAAGTTTCTTAACTGGCTAACAATAGCTCAGGCTTAGAGTATGTCAGAGGAGATAGATTTGGCACAGTGTATGTACAGTATGCTAGGAGGGAGTTAACTGTGGAAAATTCTGAAAGAGACATGATGAGACAACTGAACTGAAGGCTATCCTGAAATAAACTTCCTTTAAAAAATCACTGCCAAAATTCACTTTATGATCCCTCCAGCACCTGTTCTGCTCTATTTCTCTTATCTGTTTGCATCCAGCTGCTGCTACCAGTTAGCTCCCTTACTGGGCTGAATGGGCACTACACAAACCCAATGATGCCCTATTTGCCTGCCCTGCCTATTTCACAGATGAGTTAGATGCTTCCACAACACTTTCAGTGCAGAAGTTGTCCAGCTGCACTTCAGACTGCATTTGGTTTATGGGAACAGATAATCACTCTAAAGGTTTAGTCTGTAGGTTGTTATATATGCCTTTTTTTTATTTTGTGAAATACATACTAAGAAGATCTTAGATAACTGCATAAAGAACATGGACAAGAATTACGATTACTAATTTTATACCATTGTGCTTATACACTCATTAAATCTAAGGAGGCGGAGGTGGGAAGAAAGAAATAAAGATTATTTGCATTTTAAAATTGTTTTCACCAGTGCAGTTCAGAAGACATTTTCAGTTTTGAAAATAAAACATTTGCTGAAATGTACTAATCACTCCAGAACAGAAAATAGTTGTAGTTTTATGGACTGAGAAAGTCCAGAATTATAGAGAATCATGTGTTTAGTTAAAAATAGAATTCAGGGTGTTTTATGGACAATAGTTTCAATAGAACAGTGAACTATAAAAATCCAATGTACTATATATATCCTTTGGCAAAACAGTCAACAAACAACAAATTAATAATTGGCAAATACAACTGACTCCTCCAGAAAGAATGTTGATTTCTTTAGAGTTTCTGGTTAGAAGTTCTTTCAGAAAAAAAAAAAAAAATACTGCATTATTTTGGGAGAACTGGAATGCATAAGAAAAACTCATGAGAATAATGGTCCCTGTTAGCTTTTAATAAAAGAGCATCAGAAATGCAACAGCTCTGTTAGATATTTCAGGAGAATCTAGTTTACATGTAGGGCATCAGAGATGCCTAAAATACCTACTGTGGCACAACCACCTTCCACAGCAGATCTCGGGTACTAAGTTTCCTTCCCTCATGAAAAGCGTAGTGGATCTTTGTGAGTATGTATAATCAGAAAAGGAAAGGCTTTCTTCATTTTATGAGGTAAACTTCTTAAAGGGAAAAGAAACACAGTCATGAAGCTTTAGTAGGTTTAGCTTTGTTCTTTGGATTATGGCTTGATCTTTCTTGTTTGCTCATGAAGAGGGAAATGTATATGTTCTTTACCATTCACTGCTGTAAAGAAAAAGGTTAGGAAATCAAAAAAAAAAAAAAAAAAAAAAGCCATTTTAGCAGAGTTAGCTGAAAGTTTCCCAAGTTAGTGAATGGCACATTTCACCATTTTTATTCCTTCACCACACCTCTAAAGAGGGCAATCATTCACTGAATTAAGCCTCAGAAAGTCTGGGTTTCATAACTGGTCTGAGCAGATATTCTCTGTGACTTTGGACACATTTGCAATATTCAACAACTATTTCTGTAACTGCAAACTGTTCCTGACAGATTTTCTTGCAAGTGGTCAATACATGACCTTTGCCTAAAAGATTTTGCTGGCTCATTCCCCCCCCCCCCCCGCCCACCACCATTAAAAATATTGCTATATTTTTGGGGACTTTTTCTCATATTCTGTGGCAATGTATGCCGTAAAGAAAGATGTCTCAGGATTAATAAACAGGCAGCGCATTGTTTTTTTTTTGTATTGATCTTGTTTGTCTGAGCTTAAATTAGCACACTCATGTAGATAGCAGCTTCTACAAATCCTCTTAATGACAGCATGTTAGTTCAGTACAGGTCCTTGAAGTATGAAATGTTAGGGGATACAGAAGCATATGCAGCAGAACTTGGTGTAAGATTTTTTTTTTTTTTTTAAAGTTGGATGCTTTAACAAAACAGGTATTGAAAGATCATTCTTTCTCCCCTAGACCACCCCCTTCCAACTTAACTAATATTTTGCCAAATAAAAACATGCTTTGATTTCATTATGGACTGACTAATAATCTGGAAATATTTAGGGGAAAAAAACATGGAAAAGAATTATCATCGCTATTCTTAAAAACAGTATTTTTGTCCAATAAGCAATATATACGCTTGCCAGACACAGGGAACTCTGCAGAAGCCATTTAAACACAAAACCAAAGAACTGGAAATGAAAGATCAGGTTTACACGCTCTTTGTAAATCATTCATGGAAGTAAAGGGAATCCCCCTTCTCTTCATTTATTCAATAGCTCCGTGGTTAGGGCCTCATCTGATATACAATGTGGGACAATCAGGTTCAAGTCCCTCTTTGTTCGTGCGTTCTTGAACCCACATTTTCACTTTCCCAGAAGAGTTCTTAAACCAGTGAGAAGTCTGTAATTGGCTTCTCTTGATCCCCATGGAAAAGCTGTTCTGCATGGATTATTTAGATACTGAGTCAAAGAGCGACAATGACTCTTTGGTCTGGCGGTTAAAGCATTCACTTGGGAGGCACACAGCTAGGTCAAAGTAGCAGTTCAAATAGCTCAGGTGAGAGCATACGACTGCAGAATATCCAGTGCCTGGGTGATTCCCCTGGAAGGTGGGAAATAAGGGTTTAAATCTCAGTCAGGGGAAAGGATTTGAAACCTAGTCTCCTATATATAGGAGTCACTGCATTAAAAACATATGGTGAGTTCTGCAGCTTTGTGGGGGCAGAGGTGAGCGGGTGGAAAGGGGAAGAAGATGAAAAAGAGAAACAGTAGTTGGCTCCTGCATTAAGTTTTGTGATTCTATTTCCTTCTCCAAAAATGAAAATAAAAGTAATGCCAAAATCAATCTATATTTTGAAAATTAAAAAATATATATTTAGACTGTCTTTTTTTTTTAAAAAAAAAAAAAAAAGTTAGTAATCCCTTTATTCACCAGACACTTATTCAGACATTTGATGTAAAAACATATTGTCCACCATTGCAGGCTCAGATTAGACTAAAGATTTGGTTTAAAGATTTTTGCATGCCTTCCCTCCCCACTGATTTTTTTTTTGGCTCTTGAGTTGTGGATTTCTCTTATTATATGTATGTAATAAACACTAGTAACCCATGTGGAGGTAGGATTGACTGCCATTTAAGAACTGTATTGCAAATTAAATTCTCAGAACTAGCAGAGTGAGAGGGTGATACTATACTGGAAAGCATATTAAAGCTAAAATTTTAGATTGTGCAGGGTATATTCATCATACTTTTTAGCATATGAGAAAGAAATGGTTATAGTTTTTCTTTTTTAAGATAACATCTGGACACAGAAAAATAAGTATAGTTCATCTGGCAATATGAGCTTTGAATTTCTATGATATCATGGCTTTAAGCCTCCTATTTGAATGCAGTATTTTATATTTAATTTATTATATACTGCCTGAAGCACATCCAAGTCTGTTTTATGAGGAAATAAATCACTACACCGAGTAACAGAAAAGTATACCTGAATTCTTGACTACTAGCCTTCAGCTCTGACTTGAGAATTCATTTGCTTTCCTGAAGATTAGATACAGATTGTTGTTGTTGTTGTTGTTTAAATTTGAACAAGGCATAATTCACTTATGGTATTTAAATCTTATTTTTCTTTCACTGTCACTATTTCACTCCTAAAACCTTTGTGTTTTTCTGACAGCATTCAGAAGCTCCAGGGATATCAATGACAAG
The DNA here is from genome assembly GCA_011075105.1 of Heteronetta atricapilla. Lineage (NCBI taxonomy): Eukaryota > Metazoa > Chordata > Aves > Anseriformes > Anatidae > Heteronetta > Heteronetta atricapilla. Next base: position 38,621,818 of record CM021734.1, on the reverse strand, counting down.
TTAACTGGATGTAAATCTTTCAACAGAAAGTGGGTTTCAACAGCAAAAGGCTGGTAAAGCTGAAATGTTAAGCTAGAAATACATGGCTTTGGTTAAAGGAACATTTTCAGCTTTGTACAATTGCATCAATAACTTAACTTGATGGTTATATAAAAGTTACATATTCAAAATTATTCAGTCCTAGGCCAACATTTTACAATATTACTCCTTCTGGTGTGCATGTGTATGTAACACATACACGTCACTATGTATTTCTGAACATTAGAACAGGCTGCTGCATTCACATAGCACTTATTTTTCTTTTTATTTTTTTTTAATAGCTGTGCATGGAAAAATAACATTTTTTTTTTCCATTTGACTCTTAGTAACAAGGGAAAATTGTTTTATATTTTTCAGTCTAGCTTTTTACCAATGAAGATGCCCATTTGGATAAGTTGTACTTCTTATGGGCAGTCACAATTCCTAAGCTTCCAGTGTTCCATTCCTCCCCACCCCCTCTGAATACAAAACTACATTTCCACTTTAGAAAGCTCAAGCACTTTTCAATTAAAACCTCTCAGTCTGGGCAGGGGAGGAGGAAGTTTGTGTGGATAATTGCTAATTTTTAACTGACTCCAATAAAAACAGTCAGTTAACTCAATAAAAAGAACCAGTTGACTGACTGCTTATTATAATTCTGCTTCGATGTGACAAATTAAGATCTGAAATGGAAAATGAAGACATTGATAAATGGTGTAAATCAAGTCTCTATTCATAAAATGTATGTTGTTTCAATCTCAAAGATGTTTATAGGATATTCAATGAAAAAGACTAGGTACTAGGGGAAAGTTCTTCCTCGTGACTAAGAAGTGTAGCAAGTATCACTATCAAAATCTGTGGAACTTTTTGTTTGTTTGTTTGTTTTGTTTTTATTGGTTATTGTAACAGGCAACTGAGTATTGATAGACACACGGTCTAGAGGTGTTTTCATATAAACAATAACTTGGCACGTTTGTAGAATTTTCCTTTCAATTATATAACAAATATTTCACAAAATAAAGTTATGGCCAAAGAGTATTTAGCTACTTTTAAAGTATGCTATGGATTAAATTTTGGAAAAAAAAAAAAAAAATCTTATGATGTTATTCAGAAATACACATAAAATGAAAAGATGCTAATGTTGGCAAACAAACCGGAAAAGGAATTAGGATTCCCTAACTACTTTTGTAAAACATTTCTATGGCTATGCAGCAGTTACAATTTAAAATGTAAATATATAGATCTTTCAGTTCAGAACTGTGTTAGTTTAATATACAGATGTAACATCTCCAGAACTGCTGTATGATATTCTTAACCTGCTCAGTTGGTAATTTACCTTAACTCATTTTAATTTCAGCATCACTGGGAAGAAAGTGTTAATAGAAAACTTGAGTGGCAATGCACCTTCCAGGATAAAGAAGAAAGGTTACTACTGAACACTCTATGATCAGGACTGGACACATGAAATAATCAGGAATAAAACTATTTATATAACCACATCTACATGTCTGATGTAGGCTATTTCCATCACATAACACAACAAAATACTATATTGCTTTTGTTGTTTTTTAAACTCTGAAAAAGAAAAGGACAAAGTAAAAATTTATGTCTCGATATTAAAAAGTGCAGGTTTTTTGCAGAAATTGGGTCAGAATCAAGAGAGTGATTCTTAATAACTAAAAAATAATTAGAGAAAAAATAATTAAGTCAAAGCGAGTATGATAAGTAGCTTGGTGCTATATTACACCCTGTTCTTGTCCAAAATTGTTCACTAATTTACATAAGAACAGAAAAGTAACTAAATTGTTTCTGGGTTATTGGTCTTTTAATCTTGTATATTAATTCAGGTAATGTACCACTACAACTAGTTTCCATTTAATTATTTTTATTTATGTACCATTAAGCTCAATTTTCCTTATTTCTTTTGTAGAGAAAAAAAAAAAAAAAAAAAAAAATGAGATGAATCCACTGTATTTGTGTTGTCATCTCATTTCCAGTCCTCATAAGGCCTTTCTTCCATGCTGACAAGAGAATTTTTCACATTCTTTAAACTCAATTTTTATTTCTTTAATTAGGAGCTTCTATAAGGACCTTTTCAGTGAACTCCTCACATTTTCATATACTTCTGCTTCACTACTCTAGCTGATTGTTTTGGAGTTTGTGCAGAACACATGCCTGATCTGCAAGAAAGCCACTTTCAAGGTCTTTCATATTCTGCCATAATCCCCCGGTAATTACAAAGGCTCTCTTTGCAACAATAAGCAAGTCTGAGAGGAGTTCTATGGCTCTGCATCACACATTAAATTGCACTTGGACATTTCAGCTGAATTTTCTTCCCTTGAGCCTGAAACTTGCATATAAAAACTGCAAGATGCCAAAATACAAGCACTGAAAGGTTATGATGATGGTAACTGTGTCTATACAAAGCATTGATTAAATGAAATATAAAATACAGCTTGGATAAAGGCTTTACTTTAGGAGCAGTTAAGTCCTCATTAGAAAAGCAAAGTTGACAGAGCTTAAAAACACTTATTTTATAGCTGATAACCATTAATCATCTTTACTGACTTTTTTTTCTCCCCTAGGATTTTAACAGTGCTTTTCATTGCTCCTCAGTAATTACTCATACTTATAAATTTTTTATTTTTAGGGAAAATGGGTCTTTCTATCAAAGAGAAAGATCTTGCTAGATTTGTGACTTATCTGCAGCTATTACTTGCGGTATATGACCCATGAGCTCTCAGAAGTCAGCTTTCCGGTTACTGTGCATAAAGGAAAGAGGTACAATACGTATCTTGACAAATAAAAAACTAGTTTGCTCTATTATCTTTTTCTTTCTTGGAGCTTCCTCTGCCTCTTGCATGTTGGTCAAGAATGTATTTGTGTTTTCTTTTTGGATTTTCAAAGGGCTACACCAAGTTCCATTTATTGCTCAAAAGAAAAGCAATAAGGTCCACAGGAAAGAAAACCACTCCCATACCTCTGATCTCACCTTGGCCTAAAAAGCTGTAAAAAAAGAAGAAACAGCTTTATGTAGTTTGCCACCAATGTAACTGGCCTGAACTGTGTTAAATGATGTGGTGGGATGAGAATACTCTAGTGTGAAAATGGTCTGATAATGATCTCTGCTTTTGGGAGGGCACCCATAATCAATCTCATTTAACAGGGTGTGACACTGTTTTCTGGTGCTGTCAGTATACAAAATGCCTTCTCTTGCCCTGTTACCTTAACTTGGCCTGCTTCATACATAATTCTGTGTTTCTCCTAGTGCAGAGGAATACTCCCTGCAAACAACATGGGAAGCCAGTATCAACTGGCAAAAAGGAAACCAGACTACTGAATGGCACAAAGGAGCTTCCACTGATTTCATCAGTGAACTACACCTTAAAGAAAATCAAACAAACATATTTTTCCTCATTGTTTTCACTGACCTGGAAAACTTAACACAGCTGCCAATCACAGAAATGAGGAGAAAGATACTGATAAGCTGTTCCTCACACTTTTTGCTTAATAACAAGTTTTTCAAGCAATCATCTACTATATGGAAATCTCAACTTCTGCTCTACCTGAAAGTTATTTGACCTTTGTTGTCCCCAGAACTCCCCGATCTCTCGGGGAGATCACTGGTAAGTATCTTTCTGTCTCTCTTGATGAAACTTCAAAAAATTATTTACTTTCAATAAATATTCACATACTCAATAACCCAGAGACAGTAAAAATAAATCTATTCCCTATTTGTTGAAGCAATTTACGTGGGGAACCCAAGTTCTAATTACTATACTATTGTAATAGCACATGCACAATATATTGTATATATAGTGAGTACAAAGTGAAGCTATGTCAACAAAGAAGATGTCTGAAAGTGCTGTGATTAAGGTACTTGCAGGAAAGGAAAGGAGATGCAAGTTTAAGTGAGCCTTGTCTTCCCCTTTGCCACATGAGCTGATTATTTTAATAGCTTTTGCATTGAATGAAATCGGCCTGATTCAATTCTGTGAATTCACCTCGAAAACTAATTTCAGAGTTAAGTATTTTGTTCTTTTCATTGAAATTTACTGTTTCTAAATTAACTGTAATCGCATATTTATGGTTAGTACCTCCAGCTAGACGTACCTTCCACAAACTGCGAGTGAGTGCAGGTCATGCAGTTTGAAAGAGTTTTTTCTCTGTGCTTCTGAAGACAACTGTAGGCAACAGAACTACAAGATGTGCACGTTTTCCTTTGATAACATTTTACCGGCAGCTGCCACCTTCAGGGTCTGTCTCCAGCCACAGTCACTACAAATTTATTTTAAACAAAGAAAGGTCTCAACGACCAAATACTAAATTACTTCATGCTTTGTTGGTCACAAGCAACGTCTTATTCTCTAGCACCCAGGAAGTTGGTGCATGTTAATAAAGAGCTCTACAAGGCTCTTTATGAAGCACTACTTAATAAATAAAACAAATATCATGGTGGTAATTTATGGCTCTGTCAGTATGGCCTCTGCAGAACACATTATGATACCATAATAAGAATACAAAATGATCAATCAGGGATGACAATAATGAGGACTGTATGAGAAGAGGGAAACTACCCCTGCCTTAGAATGCATGAATGGGAAATGATGGGAGTTAGGGAGTACCCCATCTACGTAGAAACGACGACTGAATGAGCCTCTCGTGTGAATAATTACACAATTGCCCGTAGGCTGTATTCTTCTCATAGTGAGGGTGCACATATTTGCTTGCTATAATAAAACACCTACTGGGGGCGCTTTTATTTTATTTTTTTTTAGAATTTCCCCATTCCATCTGCTAATAAAGTAGCATATAAAGCCTTGAAAAAAATCTAGTGATGATTGTAAACATACATAGTATGCATGTACATTTTATGTCCAAATATTCTGGTAATATTTTCCTCTGAATTCTGCATCAATATTCTCAAGTCAGGACTTGAAGATACTCACCACAAGATTAAAAACCAAACAAACAGCCCAAAATGGAAGATCTGATTAGGATCAAAACAAAGAAACAGTGTTCAGAGAAGCCTGTCTCAGCACCTAAGACTTTTTTCTTTCATTTGGTACAGAAAAGAAAATGGAAGATAGCCTCACAAAGTACAATAGAAAGGGTAAAGCTGAATTAGCACAGAAAGAAACTACAGAATGAATTTCTATAACTGATGAAAAGTGACAACTAAATGTGGAAAATAAACATTTTGTAATAGAATATTCCAACTTGCTTTATTACAGTGTTACCCTGTGTTGGCTTGTATTCAGTAAAGGCAAGGGACCAACGAGGAAATAGCTCACTGAGAAAAGAAATGTTTTGGAACCAAAGGCTACAATTTGTGTCCTAGTTCTCACTAACACACAAAATTGTGCCTGTTTGCTACACATAGGTTGCCTAGCTGACAGAAGTTGATACCATACCCACTGCTGAAATTACAATAGCAAAGATTAGCTTGTTAAATTCATGCTCCCTCCCCTCTTTTTTTTTAATCAAATTTCTGTGGTAGGCTACCTGTACTGGTTTCACATTAGCTTGCAGCTGACAGTAGCAATAACCACTAGCAACAGGAATAGGCTGCAGTAGGGAAAGTTGTAATTCTGGACAGCTGATCCTACTTGTGAAGATTTAATCAATTGTATTCTTTATGGAAAAATACTGCATTAGGATCTTATGTATTGTTTGTTTGTAAATGAGTCTTAATGTACAGAAATCTTACAGTATAATTTAGGGAACATTTTTTTCTTCTCATGGATTTTGATAGAAGAGGTTAGGTAATACTTCCTATTGTGTAATTTTTTTTTTTTTTTTTTTTTTTAGATTAGTTATCTTCATTGTTAGGCACGTTTTTGAAGCATGGCATTCTGTGAGAGATTAAAAAAGGAGAAGCCCAAAGAGAGACTGTCCATGGGTACAAACTTCCCTTTTTAGCAATGGAGATGAGATGACTTTTTTTAAAGTACTGGAAATCACAAAGCCTGGAAATCACATTATCAGGACAGGGACAATACCAAATACTTCCTTCAATGGCTCATCTTGTACCTCAGCAGCATATCCTGAATAAAATGAATTTCATGAGGTAATTAATATGAGGACATTGTGTGTAGTTTAAAAGCTAGTTCTGTTTCAAATAATATGCATATTTATCATAAATAATTAATTACTGCAGCTAATTTTTCAACTTAACATTTATTCAATATAGGAAAAGTACCTGGCATAATCCTTTGCAATGGCATTTTGTGCACAAACTTCAAATTTTCTGTAGTTTTAAAGAGATTCCGTTTTCAAATAATGTATTTATTAGACAAAAAAAAAAAAAAAAAAAAAGAAGTTGGAAATTATGGGACAAAAATGCACCAAAAACAAGAACAAAAAAAGCTGTGTGTAGCATTATAGCAGCTCTTTATCTGCAACATGAAGATAAAATTATGTTACACACCCAGACCACAGACAACCACAAATTTCAGATGGGGTATGAAGCTCGGAAGAATCATTAGATATTCCTTAGACACCCAGTTGATATTTCATAGAAAAAAAAAAATAATTTACACACTGAAAGATATTATAACTCCAGTTTTATCAGTATTCCAGATATAGCTTATTATTAGTAAGAAAAAAATAATAATTATATTGAAAATAAATGATTAAGATCTTTCTCTCTGGTGCTTAAAATCATATTTGTACCTCAGTGAAAAGTCAGAACGAATGCTACGTGGGATGGGAGAACCTTACACATGGTTGCAGTTGTTTAGTTTGTATTGATACTAGAATATGCTTTAGTGTGTGTGTCTTTTTTTTTTTTTTTTTTTTCAAGTAATTTTCCTTTCCCTTCCAGTCTTTTATCATTTTTATTTCCCTGTAAATTTCTGTTCTAGTGAGGTTAAATGGTTGTATGTTTGCTGTGTTTATTTTCTGTATATTCACACATCCCAGAAAACTGTATTTTCTGTCCACCAAACTAAAAAAGTAAAATCAATGACAACCTGGTAATTTAAACCCCTTATTGTCCTATCAAAACGCAGCAGATGATTTTTCACAAAATAATCAATGACTTGTAGTCTTTTAACTCAAACTTATTTAAAAAAAAATAAAAAAAACCCTACAATTTAAGGAGATTTATCTTCAAGTATTGTACTAAGTGGTGTCTCTTGTGGTCTAGTTATTGGTAAGAGAAAAAGAGCTCAGGTTCTTATAATTTAAACAGTTATATGTGAAATAACTGTCTTTATACACACAACATATAAATAGTATCCCTACTTATCTTACATTCAGATTATACATATAAATAGAGACTCCTGGATCCATGGGTAGAGATCTGTCTAGAAGAATTTACAAATTGCTACTTTATTTATTTCTATTACAGTGTCTGTGATGTTATTTCTAATTTTCTTTGCTCCTGTGAAGCAGCATACCGAAATCTTGAGGGAAAAGAAAACATACAAATGCTATTACAGTACACATTTCTAAGCAGCAGGAAGTCTGTAGTAAGTGTCAGAGATTGATCAGGATTTTATTCCATATATAAACAGCTGTTATCAGATATAGTGTGCCAAAAGGTCATGCATGCATCATCCATGCTGTATGTTTGACCACCTCAGACTTTCAGTAAGGTAGCAGTGAGCTTAAATTACTCGAAACAAACTGAAATTATTGAAATCTTTTCAATGCCAGTTAAAGTCTATAAATGCAATGCCAACAGAATTTGTATATGTTTCCAGTGGGAATGGAATGGTGAGCTGAATAAATTAAAATGCATGTGAACTGCTGAAACTAAGTGCATTTACAAAAACCATTACGAAACGCATGCATGTTTGTTTCCCTGCCTTAATGCACAGAAGAAAGTAATGCATGTATGCCTAGATTGCAGACATGCACCATGGAGCCCAAGAGCATGTTTTTAACCATTAAAATGTATGAGGGGGGTTACTAGCAAGAATTCTGTGAAAGGGATTCATTTACAGACTGCCAAAATTGCACGACAACTCCTGGAACCTTTCAGAATTTACACTGCAAGTATTCTATACACCTTAATTATTTTGTATTTAGTACAGAGGGTAATTAATTGATTAATAACTGTTCTAAGTATGAAAGCACCAAATTCATATGAATGTGGGTCACTTCTAAATTATAATAATAAACTCCAAACTCCTTAGTGTAGAGTATCAACGTTTCTGAGATCAGCTAGGGATCTTGAACTAAAGGCAGCCACATGGTGCCAGGCTTGCAGGAAGTGACTTTGTACAGAAAAGCTTCACTGCAGAAAATAAGGAATTTAGAGTAATTATAGAATCCTATTAAGATACTGTGAATTGAAAGGATATGGACACAGCAATTCCACTACCTTTTCAACTAAACAAAGTCCTCCGAGTCAGAGATTTTTTTCTCCCTCAACTCATTTAAACATGTAACTGCACCTGAAAGCAGTATCACACATGCAGTGGCTGTTAAAGAGGCATACTTCTGAGACTGTCTCACAAATCAGGTGAGAATTTGTCTTTCTGATACAAAGTTTGTCGCTGATGATTACCTTGATGCCTCTTCAGTGTTCAGAATAGCACTAATAAATATTTCAACTCCCATCCTAAAATGAACAATTTTGAGGAATAATCTTAAAACTGGAATCATATGATCCCAGATGTCTTTCAGCTAGATGTAAAATGCTAAGATTTGGTGAATTTCACCTCAATTAGACAGACGAACAACTAATATTATACAAACATGCACAGCCTGCTGTTTAGCACCACAGAAAATGCCTCAGTGCTTAATAAAATTATAGTAAGTTGGCTTTCACATTCATTACAAACACCAGTCACAAATATTTTTTTGGCTAATCATTATTAATCTTTTTTTTTTTTTTTTTTTTTTTTTTTTTTTTTTTTTTTTAAGCTTGAAAGCTGTTCTATAAAGTCTTTGACCACGGTACTTGTCATTAAGAATATGGTTAGGAAACAGACAAATAATATTTTGCCAACCTCTTTGACTGTTTTGTACTACACATAAACATTTACTATTTATGATTTAAATCTTGGATTACATCAGCCTTTTTTCCATCCTTATTCCCAATTGACTAGTTTTGTTTGTTTGTTTGTTTTTAAGTGCTCCTTTACAGAAAATTATTCTTAATTAAGTGCCAATAACATCTTTTAAAAGTAGTGGGGATCAGCATACTACTCTTAAATTTGTATTGTCCTTTCTTGCCCTTGTTGGAGAAAAGAACCTGTCTAACTTTTAGAAAGAAACAAGCAAAGAAGTCAGATAGTGGAGTTTTGCTATATACAGAGATTTTAATTATGAAAATGCCATATAGTTATCTTCACTCAAATATTCTCAAGGCTCTAAAATCTTTCTCATAATACTCACTAGTGAATTCAGAGACGACGATATTCATAAAAGAGTTAAATTCAATATAAGCATTACCTTTCAGCAACTGTTTTTCCCTACTGTATTAAACAGATGACATAAATTTAACCAAACCAAATATTCAATAGACAGGTTTTAAAAATGATAGCCTTCTCTGCTTGAAGCATGTTCATAACCCCATTAATATGAATGAAAGTTAACCATGCACAGGAGGGAAAGAATACATTTTCTCTGTGTATACATGCTCTTCAGAATCTTTGAATATTTCATTTTAATAAATATATTTTAGAAAGATGTCTAGTTTATCAGAACAAAGGCTTTGGTTTCTGTTTTAAAATTACTGAGGCGCAAGATAAGACCAGAAAAGTTCACCCGGCCATGTATATTTTACTGCAAACATGTCATTTTCGACATCTTTCAAAGATGTATCTGGAGCTGAAAAGCAATCCTACTGCGGTATTGTTTGCTACTGCTCATTGACATATTCATGTAATGTAAAATCAATCAAAACCAAAAAGCCCTTAAATATAAACCCCAAACTGAACTCACAAAGCTATCTACTTGGTATGAAAATATGTGACTGCATCATTTTGTTTTTCTAAAACTTCTTTGTTTAAAAAGAAAGTTGAACAACCAAATTTATGTAATAATTATGAGAAGATTTAAATTACTACAACAGTATCTGATTATAAACTCATTTATTTGGGAACTCTTCTATTTGGGTAGAGGACTAAGTGAAGCTATCTAATTACATATCAACAAGAAAGTAGTGCAAACTTAAGAATTAAAGCTAAATCTCCTAAACGGTTAAATGAAAGAGAAGTTCTGTTTTACAGAAGGAATGACTCTCAGGTTCCTAAATATCTTTTGTAACCTAGGGTAAACAAAACCCTCTACATATTTTCAAAATGACACTCTTAAACCTTTTTAAGTTTTATATCACTTACATAAACTACTATTTTATAAAAAGGGAAATGAGAGAATCATAGAATATTTGAGGTTGGAGAGGAAGTCTGGAGATCTTCTGGTCCAACCCACTTACTCAAAGTGGAGCCAACTTAGCACAGGTTGCTCAAGAATCCTTGTGAACAACCATGACTAGGTTCTGAATATCTCCAAGGTTGGAAATTCAACAGCCTACCTGGACGGCCTGCTGCAATGCTTGATCATACTAATTGTGGAACTGGGTTTCTTAAGGCTGAACTGGGATTTGCCTTGTTGAAAGTAGGAGTCATTGCGCCTCATCTTTTTACGCTTCAATAAGTACTCTGCGAACATTCCAGCTCGACCTTGCTTCTACCTTCTTACTTGAAGACACCTGTAAGAATCCCTCTTAGCTCCAGTTACATCATGCAATGTAACTGGAAACTGTGGCAAAGAAAAAGTATCATTTTATTATCCATGTCAATTTTATATGTTTAAATTTAGTACTCGGATATTTTTGCATCCAGTCTTTGTTATAATTGCAACTAATTGAAGAAACATAATTTAAAATAACACAGAATCTGTAAAACATGTACACAGTTGCAATTTCTGCTGTAAGACAATGAGGATGATGTCTAAAGCAAATACTAGAATTAAAAATTACATACAGAAGTGCCAATCAAATCAGATTCTCAACATTTCCAGTGGCACCTGAAACTTTGTATATCTCATATCAAAGTAACACATACATTTTTATTTTGTTCCTTTCCTTTTAAACATCTGCTAGCAGATCAAATCCAACAATATTTTGGCAGCCTAAAATTACACTCTTCTGACCTTGACATTAGTATTCAACAGCACTGATGAAAGAATGACAGCTTCTCCATCCTACTGGGTGATCTTGCAAGCTTTTACCTTCATGACTATGGAGTTTCTGTCAATTGTGCTTCCAGCTGAATGATCACATTCTTTTGAATTATGAAGTGACTGAAAACTGTGCTAATTGGGTCCATATTGATGTCACTCATAAAGATTAAGTAGCCTTAATAGCCTTCAAATTATATAAATACTTATTTTACTGCATGTTAGCTGTAGCATGTCATTTGGCTTGAATGAATCATTTGCAATACCTAGAGAGCACATGCAAATCATTACTTTAAAATATTTAGCAGTATTAATATATTGAAATTAGAAGTCAAAATTTCCAAAAGAAAGAAAAAAATGCAATTAAATATATAAATATAATATAAATTATTAGGAAATACACACATAACCTCTTATGCATAGTGCTACTAAATTAAATAGAAATTAAGAAATCAGGTAGCTACTAAATTAAGTAGAATTACACATCAAAAAGACTGAAAAAAAACAAACAAACAAACTGCAAAGCATTACGCATTTATGGTGAATCTGGGTTCTGGAAAAGAATTACACTGTTCTTGAGAACACTGCAGGATTACCCTGTGATAGTCTCACTTCAGCCACTACGACTAACTTCAGAGCAGTGCGCTGCCAGCTCTTAGAATTAAAACCAATAAATTTTAGAAGAGAAGCATCCTATTTTGTCATGGACAGATACCTTTAGTCTTTTAGGGTTCAGCAATCTGTTTGGACTACCCAGAACCTGTACATAAGTATTGCCAAATCCTTAGCAATATTTATATACAGGATTCTTCTGTCTTATTCAGGGATAACGTAACTTTTGATAATGAAATGAAGTTTCAAAAGGAAAAAAAAAAAAAAAAAAAAAAAAACCAACCAAATGCATTATCTTTGAAGTTATACTGAGCTGTCAGAACTACCAGTTGAGCTATTCTCTAATTTGCCCCTGTACTTTACACAACATTTGGCACTGCCTGCAGGATTCCCGAAGACACAACTTTCCTGCTTTAATTGCTTAGGTGACATTAAGCCATTTTGACCAGGCATTTTCAACACGTTGTTCATTGTATACCTTAAACAGAGTGCCTTATACCTCCTTCCTTGGCTTTGAGTACTGTCCTGGGCTAGGAACTGGAATATCGCATGGCATAGATGATACTTTGTCCTTTCTTTCTCTTTATCCTTGAAGCTACTTAAGAACTATTTATATTAGGTTGCTTAACATGGTTCTAATTTCAGATAATTGCACTTTTTTAAAACGGATATGCCATACATATCTTAGAATATAACAGAAAGTATGACACACACATGATTTATTTTACAGTAGTCTATCTGCAATTGGTTTAATCTGTAGGAGGTTCCTACAGTGCTCATTAAACTGTATGAAGCTCTAAAGCGTATACACACAGGTAGTTGCAGTCAATTCTGCTCAAGTGTCTTAGTGATAACAAATATCTTATTCCAAAACAGACAACCTAAAATTGCACTTTAGTACTTTTGTATTAAAATGCTTATGTTCCTCTGTGACTACTGCTTTACACAATATATACAATTTTGAATTTTTTGAATCATTTTAAGTTGCATGGACAAAGTGAACAGGACCTACACTAATCCTATGGCTACTTTAGATTACTGGATGGGGATGTGTAGAAGACAACTTCAATTGTTTACAGTTATATTATAAATCTTGATTGCTGTTTTTATAAGTAGAATTAATACCTTTTTTTCTATTATATCACATTACTATGTTTTGAGACAACTTTTTACATAATTTTTCATAACTTTGCATCTTAGACCCTAGAAGGTGAAGAAAATGTATTTTCTCATTTAAACAAATGCCACCTTTCTGGATCAAAATAATACTGCTTTGTCTATTAATTCTTGAGTGGCATAACCAAGTTGCTGGCCAAAAAGGGTAGAAAACTTTTTATATTTCTGTAAGAGAGCAAAATAGTGAGATCAAATATTAAACATTTCTGTCTCATACATTTCTGTCTCCCTTGAGATACAAGTATCTCAGGAGTTACCACATCTTAGCAAAAGAATAAGCTTGTTTTTTTTTTTTTTTTAATTAAAAAAATCATGAAGAAGACAAAAATGAAAAAGCTGAAAGGTTAACTTGGCTCTTTAACTTATTTCTAGCAAAACACAATGGTGATTCCATTTGTTCACTTTCTTAAAAACATTGGTATTTAACAATTACACTAGGAGCCACATCGAACAGTAGAATTAGGGGCACAGTCTCTCCAGCCTTGATCTTGTAGATACCTGACTACAGATGCAATCCAAAAGCTGTCCACGTGCATGTGGGAAAGCTGGATGCTTCTTTACAGGATGCAAGAGAAGAGCACCCTGTGACAAGGGGAAGAGTTTCCTGAAGAAGAGCCACCACAAAGTAGCCCGGGGGTACTTGTGGGGACAGATGCCACCCACAACTCCCGCTTCTTAAGAGTGTTATTCTGGATTTTAGGGACACACATTCACTTAGAATCTAATCTCTCCAATGCTCTCATGCCTGTACTCTCATCTTTTAATGCACTGAGCCAGGCTTATTTTCCTCATTTACAACATGGGTACTTTCAGTGGAGGTGCTGACCTTTAGAATAGCAGCTGGAGCATTACTCACAGTGGAAGAGAAAATAACTGAAAGGCTTAAATCCACAGATTCTATCTCCTTGGAGGGCATCATATCCAGGTTTTCAGATGGTTGGGGACAGATTTATGGATAATTGAGAAATGGAAGAGGAAAAAAACTACTAAGACCCCACCGTTGGGTAATGCACCTCCCCACAAGCCAACAAACCTTCCCAAGTCCTTCAAGATTCGCTACACCAGAGGGAATGAAAAAGCCTAAGAAACCTCATGCTCCTTAGCTGCCCTTTAGGCATGCAGGACCCAAGGCCAGAGCCTGACCTAGCAGTGTTTAGTGTAACACAGACCAGTGGCCCAGAGCTCAGAAGCTACGGCTTTCCACAGCAGGTGCCCGATTCTGCATGCCCAAGCAGCTTGTAAATAAAAATGGTAACTGCCAGGCAATAGCTATCTAGGGGCTTTCAGGGGAGAAATTTGAGATTTAGATTCTTACAGTCCACCTAAATCTTCACTTAGGTAACAAAATAAGGTCTCTATATCTTGCTCTTAAAATCCATTATGAGGTACAGCACCTGACTCCCAGCACCACTACAGCTCTAAAGGTTAACTCCGTAGAGCTCACCTCAATTAGTAACACATTATTGCCATAATAGACACATCTGTTTTTCTAGACACATCTCTTTTTCTGTACAATCATCAGCTTTCTTTTTTTTTTCTGTATTATCTCTATGAGACAGCTTGATAACTTGATAATTTGTTAATGACATAATTGCTTCTTATAAAATCTATCGTGTCTACTAACCTCTAATTGTTACTCTCTGCAGCTGATTTTGAAACTGAACTCTTAAGAGATTATATTGATTGTGGGAAAAGAGCCAGATGTTTCCCTTGAAACTGTGGAGGGAAAAGGCACTGATGAAAACCTAGCTCAACTAAGAAAATATGCCAATGGTTTTATTTTACAGAGGTTTTTTGTAACAATAAATCTAAAAGCAAAATTTGACTTGAATGTAGACAACTAAAGATTCTAAAATATTTGCAGATGTGTTCCAAGACTGAGGTTAATTAGTTTTGTGGGTTTATTACGACTTTTTGTTTAAAAGATTGATATAATTATGAAGAAAATAGCAAAACACACACTAAAATTGTAGGAATCACTGGAAACTGGTTTGACATGACACAATAAATTTCAGTGTTAACTTGCCTGTGCTTATATGAAGGAAATTGGTTATTTATTCTAGCAGCAGGTAGTTTACATTTCTCAGTTTGTTGATATGATATAGTATCTAAGTGCCTCACTCCAGTTAACGTATCATATACTACTGTGCTATATTCAGTTAACGTCCAGCCACAGTAGGACTTGACATTATGAACTACATTTTTCATCTCTACAGCTAATGATGAGCTCCCTTACAATCCTTTCTCCTTTTAAGTAGTGTAAATGATAAGATTATTAGTTCAAAATCTTCTTATTGGTAGCCTTTAGAATAAAATCACATGGTAATTACTGCCGCATTCAAAGGCTAGCTTTTTTTTTATCCTTTTTATCAAAAAAAGAAAAGAAGGAAAAGAAACAAAATAAAAAGACAGGCTTTTATAAGTAGCAGCAATTACATCTGGAAACCAAGTAACAGACACTGCCAAGGGTTCATAGTACAAATTAAAATCACGATATACCTTCAGTAATTTTGTAGTAATGGCCTGCTAGAGTGAGTACCACCAGAATTTCCATAAGCAGAACCAAATGACATAGAATGTTTCTTTTTACATCATTTGGCCTGAAACCAGTTGTATTCTTAAAATACAGGGAGACCGTACATCCTGTTCACAATGCAATTTGGTCTCAACATAATGTACCTAAAAACTATTCACAAATATATAAGGGGATCTGATTCTGAACAATATTTTGGCAACTAAAATAATCGTGAAATTTCAAGTGTCTGTAGCTATGTTGACCTAGGTATTTTCACACAAACCTTAATTTGCTATTTGCTCTCTGATAAGTTGCTGTGTACACTGCTGTGGAACAAAACCTAATAATGTCCAGAAAGAACATAATACATTCCGATTCTCATCAGTATCTCATTATGTTTCCAAAGGAGAAGACTTTCAAAAATGCTGTAATTTTAAACACTGTTGTCAGCTATCGGAATGCTTAGTTGCAAGGAGGAATTGGGTGTTGACCATGAATGTATCTGGACAACAAGCAAGTGGACAACAACAAACGGACTGAAGGGGGGGAATACAGGATCCAATCATGTCAGAAAGAACTAACTTGGAACCTCTGGTACAATTTCCAAATTAAAACATTTCCTAATTTTAGCCCCTTGGAGTTGTTTCATGCATTTAACTTCTAATCACGTGATAGAAAAAATCTGATCACCAAAGCAAATCTTAGCTTATAAAGCCAGAAAGCGTTATTATGATTGTCTCATCTGACTTGAAACACAAACTACAGAATTTCCTTTTTCTGCACTAATACGATGCCTTCTATGAATATCTTCAAAATGACAACTACTGCTGGTTTCCAGGTGATAGTCCAGTCCTGGACTCCAGGTGATATTTCTACCGCATTCCTTGATAATCTGCTGGAGTAGTTCCACCTTTAAAACAATGTGAAATTTTTCAACCTGCCTGTTGAAAAATTTCACTTCTCTTGTCACTGTAGCCAAATATTATGTTGCCCCCTGAGAAAATCACTTTCTCTTGTCACTGTAGCCAAATATTATGTTGCCCCCTGAACCAGAAGCATTACACAGGAAACTGGTCTTCAGCCTGTGAATTCTAGCTAAGTTTTTTCCTGTGCAGTGACTTGAGCATGTTGTCCTCCCATCCTATGCATGTCTTTTTCCTTGGTTATGTTTGGTTCTTAATATTTTACTCAGATTTTAATAGAAATAAAGACAATGATACAGCAAGATTTTGCTGTTTAATGAGCTCTGAGCTGTGACTTAGACTTGTCAAGCTGCAGCCGCTCCTGTCCACAGTATCTCAGCATTTTGACACATCCTAGTAAATTCTTTATGGCTACAGAAAACTATGAGCCAAATTCTACCAATGGAAAATTTCTTATAGCTCAGTCTGGAGCTGGTTCTACTGTGTTTTATCAGCCTGAAACAAACATAAAAGTTAGACCCCAAAATATGCATAATACATTTAATTTTATATTTCTCCATATAAAACATAGAATGATTAGATTATGCATTAGGCTTTTCTCTTTTCAAGTTGCACAACAATGACAAACACTAATCATTTTTCAAATTAAATAAATAAATGTATAACCCGCATATCCTGTGATGTCACCTTCTATACTCTATGCTAGGAGTCCTGGGCATTTATTTGTGCTCTCATGACAATACAGGTCGAGCATTACTGAAATGTATGCCGTTATCTTGTAGCAAATTATGAAACTACAAGCGAAAACAGCATTTATTTTTGTTCATGAAAGCAGAATGAATTTATCTTGTGCTACAGAAAACCTTTTCAATGAAACAAACAGAAGTAAGATCTTACGTGCACCAGCACAGGGTCTTAATCATAGCACAGTGGTTAAACTGAATGCTAAAGAGGAAGAAGATTTTTTTTCCATATGCAAAAAATATTTTATCTGCACATTCAGACCTTGAAATTTCATTTGATGTATTAATTCT